>JAJTUV010000962.1:0-488318 GCA_021653895.1 Mastomys natalensis | reverse complement strand
TATATGTGAGTAAATAGCCACCCCCCCAGGACTTTTCTTTATTGAATTGTATATTTCGGTTTGCACATTAGGAAGCCTAGTCCTTCGCCTTCTGGACTACTTTCATTACTTTTAGCACCGAGCCTGTGTTGTATGCATTGTCTGTCCTCTCATTTGACTGAGAGTATGAAGGGATGCGGCAGACAGTCAGCTGTCTGTTGGGTTACCATCTCTGCGTGACTGTGTGCTTTCTGTTATTTCAGCAAAAGCAGCTGCTATCTGTTCATTTTCCTGATTAGAATTAGCATGAGCTAGGTGTGGGGTACCTACATGTACTCAGGACAGAGGTCCATGGGGGCTGTCCGACATCTTGTCTCAAAAAAACAAAAAAACAAAAAAGCGAAGCCAAAGAGTAAGTATGAGTCTATCATGTGACAGACGGTTGGCCTTGTCTAGTAGATCATGGGGTAAATTGAGTTTGTGTAGTCTGATCTTTTGGGAGCCACCTGTCTCCTGAGGCTGATCTCAGGCTTCTCAGTAGCCAGCTCTCAGACACCCTCACAGCCTCCTCCTTGCCCTTCTCTCCGGCAGGTGCTGATGGAGCTGCTGCTGACGGAGCTCTGTCCTGAGCTGAGAGCTCACCTGGATCAGCTCAAAGCTGCTCAAGTCTGAGAGCACACGAAGCCACCGCCAGAGAAATGTCTGTGTCAAAATAGACATTAAACATTTTCCTCTTTTGCACAGAGGGCCTGACAAGAACCATACTGATTTTTATTTCCGTGCCTCCCTCTAGTTTTATGCAAAATGAACAGAGTCAGGGGGAGGAAGACTGATACTGTGGTAGGCAATAGAAAACAGACTTTAAAGCTCAACATGCCGATTGAAATGCAAATGTTAATATGTGGTAAGAACATAGGAAATATTTTAAATATTTATAAAAAGTTTTGTTGTTAAATGACAAACTCTGAATATTGTACAGTTGATCTCCTCACTGAGGATTCTGAACATTCCTGTGTCTCACCTGTGTTGACGACACTGTTGTGCAATGCTTGGTGTAAAGTTATTGTGAAAATTTTATTGTTTTTATTTTTACCAAAGATTTCCCATAGTTTGAAGCATTTGAAGCAATAAAATATAAAAAATGAATCACAGTGCTCAAAGGTATTATGGCTTGAGTTACCAAAACAGCTTGGGCCCTGTGCAGCTCAGATTTGCTGAGAACCTTGTCAGAGAAAGTGTTGTCCACCGTGATCTTCTGCAAGAAGGGTAACATTTGCTACCTGATTTTTAGTACATGTAAAGGCCAGACTGGTGAGGTACTGCGGAGATAGGCTGTGAGCTGAGCTTGGGAGAATTAGCCTCAAAGACAGGGAAGCAGAAGAGGGAAGTAGCTTCATGGAGTTGAAAATTCTGTTAGATCCGTAAGTCTTTGCACTATGAGGGTGTTAGGTGAGGTCCAGGGTCTGGACTATCCCAGTGATAGTGGGACCATGGACGAGTCACTGAATGGATATTCTTGGGCTTTGTTAGCTGTTAGGCAGTAATAACCATGCACCATCCTTTCTGTAGCTTCTAGAAATACCAAGAGGAAAAGGCAAAACTGCAGTCTGAATAAAAGAAAAAATAGGCTTATTACACTACTAGCTCGCAACTGACAAGTTCCTGATGGATCAAGGTTCTGAAAGATTTCGGATTACCACATGTAGGTGTCATTGAGGGTCTAATCAGAGCTGTTGGTCTCTTTTTTCAAACTAAAACAGTGTTTAAGCTTGCAGACACAACTGGGGTTGCATATTTTATGCATAATAGTTGTCTTTCAATGAGGTATTGAAAAGACCACTTAGAGTAGATTCAGGGAAGAAAAATAAGGTGAAGTGGCCAGTGTATCATTTACATAATTCCAACCCACCCTTTAAACGCTAGGTGTTGAATTTAAACTGCAAGAAAGAAAAGATGCCCTTAACTCCTCACTCCTCTGTCTCTTTATTACAAGGTCTAATGATCAACTGTAATGAAACCAGAAGTTTGGGCTTTAAAAAAAAAGTAGTAAGTTGGAATTCTCAGTCACCTGAGATAAATACTAGCTCCCAGATAAATACTCCCCAAGAGTGTGTCACAGCATGTAGGTGCCAGGCCATCAGCTCCAGGGCAAATACAGAACTACATTGAAATTCAACCTTCCACATTGGGTTCCCATTCATGCATGGCTTATTACCAAACACAACACCTGTTGTGATTTGGATGAGAATGTCCCCTGTTGGGCTCATGTTTTGAACAATTGGTCCCTGGTTGGTGGTGCTGCTTTAGAAGTAAAGAGTTGTTAGAGGAAGTATGTCACTTGAGAGTTAACAGATCTCACCCCCGCCCGCCGGGGCCCCCCCCCCCCCGCCCCCATTTCCTACCTCCTCTTGTCTCAGAGTGAACTCTCAGCTTCCTGATCGGCCACCATGGCTTCCCCACCCCCACCATGACCTCTGACCCTCTGGAGCTTAAGCCAAAGCACACCATTTCTTTGATAAGTTTCCTTGGTTATGGTGTTTTATCATAGCAACAGAAAAGGAGCTAATGCAACTTGTTAAATTTCCAACAGCTTTGGAAACATGTTTCTTTTTTATTTTGCTATTTTCAGTGTTATTCCTATCAAACATGCCAGGCAAATGCTTTTATCCATCCCTACACCTCCATCCCTGAGACTTGCTTTCTTTTTATTTGCTGGTATCTTTTTTTTTTTTTTTTGAATCTTCAAAAGGTATTTATTTACATGTATATTTTATAAACAACTGATTAAATAAATTAAAAAGAATCATAGCAAAGACTTGCAGCTCTCGCCACAGGCTGTCTGCTCCAACACACTGAAGCTGAATTAACACACTAATGGAAAAGTGTTTCCATGTTCCTGATCTATAGCTGTGTTTGTTCCTCAAAGCTATCACATGCATTTTAAGACATACGATGGAAATCACACGCTTAAAGGATACAGAAAAAGGAAACAACGTGAAGGAAACAATTCAGGAAGTGACTCTGCAGTTGAGAGACTGCGAGACTTAAAAGTCAATACAGCGTCCTTTCCGTTCCCAGTCTCCATAGCGTGTAGGCTCTGGGCCCTGGGTCCACCTTTTTCCTTGGTAACTGGATTAATGTCATCCAGAAACTTCTGCAGTGGGTCTCTCTCCCTTGACGAGTCCTCGGGTGAGTCCAAACGACCGACAGGCAGCTTTGACTTCTTAAGGGCTTGCTTCGCAGGCTCAGGCTTTCCTTCTTGATAACTCATCTTCCTCAAGGAATGATTCAGAAGAGATGATCTCGTTACCGTCCATACGAGGGCCGTCCGTGACACGGAAAGGGCCATGGAGGCCACAGCGCCGGTTCCCACAGCCTGCTGGTATCTTTCTTATACCAGGGATTGAATCCAGGGTCTTGTCAAGTGCCTTACTGCTGTGCAACATGACTGTTGCTTTTTAAAGGTTTTATTTTGAGACTGGGATCTTGCCAAATTATCCAGACTGGCTCCAAAGTTATGATCCTCCTGCATCAGCTTTCCAAGTAGCTTCAATTATGATTGGGTACCACCACACCTCACTCTGGCCTGCACTTCCTTTCCTTTTCCTTTCCTTTCTTTTCCTTTTCTTTCTTTTCTCTTTCCTTTTCCTTTTTTTCCTTTTTCCCTCCCTTTCCCCTTTCCCCCTCCTTTTTTTCTTCCCTTTTCCTTTTTCCCGTTTCCCCCTTTTTTTCTTTTTCCTTTCCCTTCTTTCCTTTCCTTTTTTCCTTTCCTCCTTTTCCCCTTCCCCCTTCTTCCCCCTCCCTCCTTTCTCCCCTCTTTCCCCCTTCCCCCTTACAGAGGAAAACCTTGTTTCTGGGGTGGTTTCAGACGGTAAGTTATGGGGAGACTGCAGAGGTGCAGAAGTACAAAGCTCAAGTACAGTAAGTGTGCAAGGACGTAACCAAGGCCAGGCTTCCTGTTCTGCAGCAGCTCCAGCAGGCGCCACCATACTCAAATCCCTTTTTCTCTCTATTCAGGGATTTCATTTTTATTTATCCACCATTGCAAATGGCATTATTATATTGCTCAGTGGTTCAGAGCGCTGGCTGTTCTTCCAGAGGACCCAGGTTCAATTCCCAGCACTCATATGGCAGTTTACAATCATACTCCAGGGGCATCTAAAACTCTCTTCTGGCCTCCACCAGCACTAGTCTTGCGTGTGCGCGCGCTCACGCGTGTGTGTTGCACAAATATACATGTAGGCAAAACACTCATACACATAAAATAAAATTTAATTTTTTAAAGGAAAATGACATTGGATTTATAAATAAAGTCACACCAGCTAATATGCTGACAAAAGGGAATTAAGATATCCTTAAAACCTATTGTTTTTAATACATTTCACAAACATGGTACTACACAATTAAAACATAACTTTTACTGTTTTCCCTGTCACCTTTTTCTTTTCATTGACAGTAAGAGAGACTGATGTTAACTACATTTTCTTTCTTCGTTTCTGAGACAGTCTTATTATATCCCTGGCTAACCTCAAACTCAAAAGATACCCACCTGCCTCTGCCTTCCAGTTGCCACCTAGCCTGCTAATTTACTTTTTATACAATATTTAGATGTGTGTCACAAACATAAGGAAAAATGTCTGCTAATTAATTTCATAAGTATTTAGAAGTTTCTTCAAAGTGAGGGAGGAGTATCAGAGTGAAGAGAAAACCTACAAAATAGGAAAAATTCTTCCACAACTAATAATAACTTTAATATCTATGCTATACAAAGAACTACGAAAATTAAACAGTAAAACCCAGAATTATCCAACCAAGCAGATGGGCAAAATTAACTACATGTTGCCCAGCTATATCCCTCCTGGGTGTGTGCCTAAAAGATTCGGACAACACACCACAGAGATAAACGTCTGCATTGATCTCTGCCCTATTCAAGTAGCTGGGAAATGAACTGGCTTACATGTCCATTCACAGACGAATGGAGGAGGAAAACGTGAAACCAGCGCAGTGGAATCTGAAGCATCCATAATGAAAAAACGACATACTTTCAGGAAAATGGATGCAACTGGAAGCCATATGTTAAATAAGACTCTGAAGAACAAACCCATGTTTTCTCTGACATGGAGCCAAGATTTGAAAATGTGTGTATGTATAGAGCATGTTTGTATTTATCTATGTGTATTTATAGCTCATGAGAATAGAGGATCATAAGAGGAGAGGAGGGAGGGGATCCAGAGGGAGGCAGGAACTAAGTATAGGAGAAGGGGAGATTAGCTGGGGAAAGGAAAGGGGCTGTCTGTCGGGGTGTGGCTCAAGGAGGGAGGGCACTAAGGGAGGGGAGGGGCTGTCTGTGGGGGTGTGGCTCAAGGAGGGAGGGCACTAAGGGAGGGAGGGCTGTCTGTGGGGTGTGGTTCAAGGAGGAGTCAGTGAGGGAGGGCTATGGTAGGTGGGATCCAAGGGAGGGAGGGCAGTGAGGGAGAAGGTGAGACCACACATAGGAGGATGTCTTGATGAAATCCATTTCTTTGTGTGCTAAAAATTTGCTTATTAAAAAATCTTTTACAAGTAAACTTTCTTAAGCTAGATTACAAAACAATATTTAGATGTAGTTCTTAGGTTAATACTTTTTATGAGATTTTCCCAGATTTTATCTTGTATACAAATGTTTCTAAGATTTATAGAAAATGAATTCAAACAAAAGCATATTGCTATAATTCTTCATCTAGGGGTCTTAATGGTTCATTAAATTAAGATCTTTGAGGGTACATTTGGAGGGACATGATACTAAATTTTTTAAAATTTACAAATTAGCCAATTATCTATAAGAATCTTTAAGTTATAGAAACACCATATACTGTATACAAAAAGGATTTGAAAGTCTAATTGTTAAATTTTCTTTGGCCTTTATTTAATTTTCTGAAAAATTTTAGATGACTAAATGTATTTTAAATTAGCAAAATTCATAAAATTAAATACTAAAGAAAACATAAGAATTAAACTTTCAAATTATGTTTTTAAGTTGACAGCACATATACTTTGGAAATCACAAAACTCAATCTGTATTAAGTAGTTACAGACACTGCATTTAATAAAGCAAAGAGGTATTTGCTCTTGGCATGCTTTCAAACTCATACAGTCCAGGCCGCTCTACAGGCTAAGAGACTGGTCTCTGAATACTCTTCCCAGCAATTTGATTGGTGTCTAAATTTTAGTTTGTAAAAATTGCAGAATATAAATATAGTAACAAAACTAAAATTTCTGTAAAATACCCCGGATAATATAACAGGGATCAGACGTAGCTGCTGTGAACATTTAACACACATTGTTTCAAATTAGAATGGACGGTCTTTGTTGAAAACCTTTGTGGTCTAAATTCTTTGACGGAATGCATTGTGGTCTAAATTCTCTGGTGAATAAGTAAGGCGTGAAGTTCATCTGCCAGTGTAGGGTTCAGATGGCAAGCCTTAAAGAGAGAAGACAGTTGAGCAGTTGATAAATTCTCATTGCTTGGTACTTCTGTCGTTAAAAATAGACAATATACATATATCATTTTAGAATTAAAACTAAAAACAAGAATATTAAAACAAGAGAAATAGACATCAATTTGGACTCAATTATGTAATCAGCTGACTCTATAATAATTTTATTTTAAAGTATAAATTTTTGTTATGCCTAAGTAGTGATAAGGTGCATGATTCTAGAATGTCAAGTGTTTGACAGAAACATCAGAGGTTGTCTAATACAGTCACCATTTTGTGCGGAAATTGTCTCTTCAGTACCCAGGACATTGGTCTTACTAGGATTTGTTTAGTTGTTATCTTTAAGAGAAAACTTTTATATTTGTTTCTGAGACAGTGGAATCAAAAGGGTCTCCTTTACATTAGGCTGGCATTTTCCTGCACATAGTTTATAAACATTGTAGGTCCTAGGAGAATACACAATACCTAGAGAGGCCTAAAAAGCCAAGTCTAGCCTAACAGTGAGCGGAGAGCAGACATAAGCCCTGGCCTGGGGTTCTGCCATCTTACTGCCCTACCTATGGCATGGCACCAACTCCCTCCCTCTCTGCCAACACCCCCAGTTCAGAATCCACCACTGTCAAGATCCCCTCAGGTTTAGCTCTCAAGGAAGTATACTGTTTCTTTTCTCACACCTCATACAACTTCACTAGTTGGCTGCATCTTCATGATCTTCGCTTCATCAGTATTCTCTCTAGTATACAATGGCCTAACCAGGTACTGTGTTCTAACTACTGTGATGGTACACAGCAATGGGGCTACTATCTCCCAAAAGGTCAGAAACAATTCTGATATTGCTGTTGGTTTACCGATTTTCAAGGCTGTTTATACCAAATATCAGGTCACTCTAAACTAGATGTTCTCCCATACTTTATCTACAATGGCATACTATGGATAATCTAGAACATGAAATTGTATTGGTTTTGAAGATTTATGGTGCAGAACATATTTAGGTTTTTTAAAAAGTTACTTTGTTGACATTCCTTACTTGCCACGATGGTGTGGTGGTAAATACTCCTAGACAGCAGTTCTATTTGTTACTTTGGAAATTTGTTTAAAGCACAGTAGTTCTAACCTGTGTGCACACTAGAATACTCTAGAGAGCTTTGGCAGATATGGTGGTATTCTACTCCAGAGACTATAATTCTTCTGAAATAAGGCCTGGCACTAGCCTCTAATTCCAGAATCTTCAGAGGCCACAGTGGCAGAATTGCCATGAGTTCCAGGCCAGCCTGGGCTACACAGCAAAGAACTACATGTAGAGGTAATCATAATGCTATTCTGATTTGTGCTCATGAGCATCACGGGCCACAGGCATGCATAACTTCCTGTTTTAAAAAATTCACTGCAGTTACTCTTGCAATAGGTATCTGTCAGCCCTACCCAAGAGTCTTCCATCTGAAAGTGAGCGAGCGCATGGATTAAAAACGGAGAGGGTAAATGATTACCTCACACTCATAACACTTTGTCATGGAGGTATTATTACTTTAAAACCCTTCATTTAATGACAATATGAAAGTGAAGATACAGACTTAAAATGTTTTTTGTTGTTGTTGGGTGTTTTGTTTTTTTGTGAAGACAAACATTTAAGCCCTGGGGGCAATGACAGGCTTTTAGTTGCTTACTGGTAGCAGCAGATTTGAGGGGAATAATTTACATCAAATGGTCACTTTTATCATCTGAGCTTAATTACATTGACAAAAATCTACCAGAGCTGGGTGAACCCACACAGAATCACCACGGATGGGTTATCTGCACAGCGATTAGAAAGCCATCCCAGAGAACAGTTCCACTCTCAAGGAGAAGGCTGTGGTTTCTAGTTAGGAAAACTTGTTTTGTCCCCAAACTTACTTTAGAATAATAGTGCTTGGCAGATGCTTCGTCTTTCGTAATGCCCAAGCCAAGCTGGAGACACCGCGCATAGCAGAAAGACGCCATGGCCGTGCCTTTGATGATAAACTCTGGGAGGCAGTCCGTGACGTGGGCTATCATGGGGATGTCGTGAACCTCATCATAGTCCGCTATCCTGAAGGGATGAGTGTGGAGATTGGGAGATTTAAAACGCATATCAGACATGGTTTATGTTAGCACAGAACAACCTGTGGAAATTCTGTGCTCAAAGTGATGTCCCTGCCCTTTTGAGAAGTTTGCTGTGTGGTGAGGTTAATGTAACCTATTCTGCTAATAGCAGGGAAGGACAAACTAGATCACAGCTTCCTTGTAGAAATACTCATAGGGATTATCCATTAGAAAAATTCTTTCCTTATAATATTTTAAGCATAAGTATCATCTTGTGGATAAACTGACTAGGGGTTAAAAGAATTCTATAATCCCTGTTTAGGGGCACAGTCCCTTAGTGACTGAAGTCCCTAGGGAATATGTATTTTAACATGGGCATAGCCATGTCTGGAAGTCCAAGGCCTCAGACCCATGGGACAATTGGTAAAGCTGTTAACACATTTGGGCCAGGCTGAAAAAACATGGCAAAGGTTTCCTCAGCTGTCCAAGTATGGGTGTTTATGGATGACCGAGTGTGTGCAAAGACTAGCCACTCCAGCTTCCTCCTCCTCTCAGATCTTTGCAGCTGGAGACTTCTCTGTCCAGATACTTCCAACCCAAACAACACCCAGAAGTGTTAGCAGAACCCCACCAGATCCCAGCTTCATGGGTCTGTCCTTGTTCATTTCTTTGATGTCTCTCACCAGGATCCCATGATCCAAGCTTGTAGTTGTCTTTTGCTACTTTTGGGTTCTTTCTTCCACCCTTCTCTACCCTTTCCCAACCCTTCCAAACTCTTAACACCGATAAAAGAAAAAAAGGATAGAGAGGAAAGGAAAGAGATCCCTGAATAAAGGCAGGGGCTGGAAAGGGGGCGACATTATCATTAGAATATTTCCTGCTCATAGGGGCAGTGAGTTCCTTAGAGCAAGTTTGATCTTTGCCATCAGGATGTCTAATTCTTTTTCTTCTTTGTGCACAACTACTTAATAAACTTTGACTGACAACAACCAACGAACACACCACCAACCAACAAATCACCTCTTAGGCCCCAAGCATTTCTATAACCTCAGAAAAGTACCCAGAATTCCAAACATCACACAATCACAGAAACTTTCTGCAGCTGGCACACGCATTTGCGCACGCGCGTGTGTGCACACACACACACACACACACCCCAAAGAAGTTGATGTAATAAAAACTGTAAGAACTGTTGAGAATCTCAGCCAGGAGGAGCACTTGCTAGGAGATGGCAGTGGTTCCTCCATGGCCTGTTGTCTGGAGGGTACAGTGTTCAGGAGAAGGGGAGAACTGCTCTTCCTTACTTTCATCTTCTCTCACTCTGTCACTCTCTGTGGTTAGTGGGATCAAGACTGGGACATAGATCAGCACACCCATAGTCTAGTGGCCCACTCTAGATTGCCCTGAACTGGTTTTCTTAGTCTGTTACTGCTTTTGTACAGTATGGATAAATATATGTAGGAGACAGAGTGCAGCTTTATGGACTCAGCAGAGTTTCCAAAGAATTCATAAAACATTTGTTTAGGTCTTTGATCAATACCATCTATGAGCCACTTTACAATCATGAAGCATTTTCCAGCCACGCAGTGATTTTACTGCATGACTGGGAATATAGAGACCAAGACTTCTTAATCGGCAGATCTAAAGTTGTGTTTACACCGAGAAACCCACTTCAGCTAATAGCTATGAAATCCTGAAGGTGAATGGTACAGAATTGTACTTTCCAATGTGGTCATAACTAACCACACTGGCTATTTACTAAAAATGTAACAGGATTAAATTTTCAGTTCTCACTGGCATCTAAGGTCATTGAGCAGTTGTCATCTCAATGCTGTAGGAAGTTTTGTGGCAAGTAGTTAATGCCAAGATAATACCAAGGACACCAAGATAAGTCCCTCTAGCTCGTCATCCAAACATTACTGTGGCTCAGAAATGTCCCCTGCAACATTCAGGTGTTCAGGTCTCCTCATTTATGAATGAGGGTTTCCCTCATTTAGGGGATTAATGCCCTTCTACAGAAGCCTGCACTGCACATAGCCTGGGGGTGGGAGGGGAGGAGTTGGGAAGCTTGCCCTTTGACATTCTGCATATGAGGACTCTGGAATTCCTCCCCCTCTGGAGAAGGCCGACTTCACCGGCCAGCAGAACTTATCAACACTCTGGTTTCAGTCTTCTCAGCTCCGGAAATGTGAAAAAGAATTTCTATCCATTATAAACTACCCATCTGTGTTGGTGGGATAGCAACACAAAACGAACTCAGAATCACCTTTTGGAAAACGAAACACACTTGGTAAAAAACTTCATCTTGTAGTAGTACTCCACAAGAGTCCCCTGGGCATAGACATTCCCTCGTTCAGCTGCTTCCCGTAAGCAGTGCAGGGCGGCTTCGGTATCTTGGCGGATTCCCTGTCCGTAAAAGTACATGAGACCAAGTGCACCCTGGGACTCCAGATTTCCGTTGCCACAAGCTTCCGAATGCCAGAAAAATGCCTGAGAAATCACAATTTCATTATATTATCAGCATGATGAAATTATGAGAGTTCTAAAAAAAAGAAATTCTAATTATAATTGCATAATTATTGGATATATTTCCAGGAATTAGTTGTCCAGGGTTGTCCTGGACTATATGTATATGTATGGGCATGGAAGCCATGTGCTTTAACGTTCCAAGGTGAGTTTCACGGGTCAGCGTTGTTCCTGTCCTCTGTCTTGGGTTTCAAGCTTTGCAAGTTTGGCAGAGTAAAGGTGGAGAAGGTATAACCTAGGAACTGACGGAAGGTTTGCACTTGCAAGGAGGTGCACTCACAGAATCCCCAGTGATGCTAAGGAAGAACTAGAGTGTGTGTGTGTGTGTGTGTGTGTGTGTGCCTGTTGCTATGACCGAACACCTGACAGGAAGCAGCTTCAGGAAAGAAGGCTTGTTTTGGCTCACGGTTCCTTCCTTCAGTGGCAGGGAAGGCTTGGCACCAGGAGCATGAGGTAGCTGGCCGCTCACATCGCCTCACATCAGGAAGCAGACGGTGGTGGCTAGGAAGTAGAACCAGGCTATAAACCTCAAGCTCTGCCTCCTTCCACTTCCTCCAGTGAGGTTCCACTTCTTAAAGATTCCACAACTCTCCAAAACAGAGCCACCAGCGTGGACCAAATAAATGTTGAAACATAGGAGTCTATGGGTCATTTCACACTCAAACCACAGCAGAGTTCCGGCTGGATCTCAGCAGGTGCTGGCTGCCAAAAATCAGAGACAACTTAGGGGGAGCATCGTTTGGGTTTGTTACTCTTCTTATTTCAATGGCCAAATGCCAGACTTGTAAGAGAATGGTTTATTCTGGCTCAGTTTGCGAAGGGTACAGCCCGCCATGAGGGACAGTCATGGAGGCAGAAGCTTAAGAAGGCTGGTCACACTGCAACCCCGGTAGAAAGAGAGATAGATGAATGTCCTTGCTCAGCTAGAGTACTAATCTTATTTACTTTTTACATTTATATGTTAATGTGTGTGTGTGTGTATGCGTGTGCGCGTGTGTGCATACGCACATGCATAAGCACGTGATGTGCGGGAGTTGGTTCTCTCCTTTCTTATGCGGGTTCTGAGGATCAAACTCAGGTTGTCAGGCTTCACAGCAAGCATATCTGATGCTGAGCCATCACTGGCCCAGCTGTCTTGTTTTTGTGCTCTGAGGGTCTAGCCTAAGGAACAGAACCAGATAACCTCTCACACATAAGTGCATCGATCCTTAGTAATTCTATATCCTGATTAATTATCATGTGACCATTTGCCTAACACTAAATCTGTTTAAAGAAAGTAGGTCCAAGTGCTTGTTGGAACATTCCTGCCTGTTACCTGCCTTTTAGGAATTTGCCATTAATCCTTCACTGACCAATAGGACTCAGCCTGACATTTCCTTCTTGTAGGAATTTTTTTTCCACTCATTTTTGTGAGAGTGTGTTTTGTCAGAAAATACACTTTATTTATGGCTTTAGCGTTTATATCCATCTGTGCTTTACTCACCCGACTTTTAGTACTTCTTTAAATCAAAGGAAGCATTCCTTTACTCGTGCTCAAATGAGTCTGGCCATTATTTCAGGAATACCTCTTAGTTTGCAGTGTCGTGCTTTGTTTATGTAACCTTTTCTAGCATACAACAGATTCTCATATCCGTAGTCTCCTTTGATAAAAGCAGGAAAGGCAGAGACTGTTCAGACGGGAAAGGTTTGAGCTGAGCTTTGAGATTTTTGATGCTCAATCTTGACTGTAAATTTGATTGGGCTGAGAAATTTTGAGACAATGCAGCACACGTCTGGGTATAGAGAAGCACTTCCGGAAGAAAGCACCCTGTCTCCGCTTCGGGCTGCAGTGAAGTGAGCAGTAAGTTGCTCCGTCAGATATTCGTCAGGATGACAGAAAGTCTGACACAAGGTCCTGGAGTATGAACTTCCTTCACCCTGTGTAGGAGCCCTTAGACATACAAACCAAGCCTACTCATTCCACAGTGTCTTTCCTGAAGACAACTGTGAAACAGCTATAATCTAGATATAAACAATATCATCTGGATATACGGCTAGCATTAAAGAAAGAAGTTGAGGTGTGTTCAGCACAGGCAAGGCTGGGGATTCTACCATCCAAATAAACACAAGTCTTACATGGGACTGGGCAGTTACCTTTTCTAACTCTTTGGGCTCTTTCATTGAATAAAACAATCCTAGAATACTTTGCGCCTTTACACTAGCTTTTGGGTTTCCATTGTCGGCAGCAAACAGCCACAGTCTGAAAAAGACACCAAAGGAGGTTAGTCTTTGGTTGAGCATTTGAGCAGCAGAAATGCTTTAACTAGAGGGAAGATTACCTCTCTGCTTCCTCGTCTGATCGCTTCACCCCTTTTCCTTCAAAATAAGCTCTTCCGAGGTTGTAAGCAGCAGCGAATTTTAAGTGTATTGTCTGGGGGCATGAAGAATCGAGGATTTTCTTCATATAGTTCACTCCTTTTTCCTTCCACAAAGGAAAAGAACAAACAAACAATAACACTAGTTATTAGTTTTACTCAAACCGAACGTCTTTCTTCCTGTATCATATAGCATTCAAGTATCAATATGGTGTGTGCAGATCACAGATGAGTGCTTAGGAGTATAATCGCTCTGGATGATCAGGGATAAACACAAGGAAGGAGAGGTTGTGTAAAAGTTGTGCTGGCCAGGCATTCCTGCAGGCTGTGGGGTAGATTTTCTTATACTTTGTCTCTCAATCCAACCTGTGGTGAGGTGCTCATTAATAACAAATGTCCAAATGTCTGTCTTCATTTGACAGCTGCACAGTTACAAGTGACAAAACATCTCCCTTGGGTAAAGGCACTTGTGAATAAACTTAATAATTTGAGTTTGATAAGTGGAAGAAGAGTTCTCCTCTGACATCTATATGCATGCGTGAGTGAGTGCGTGCATGCGTGTGTATGTGTGTGTGTGCGCACACTCGACTGTGTGTATACCATGCTGCTTTTGTAGAGGACTCTAGTTTGATTCTCGTTTGATTCCCAACACCCATGTTGGTGGTTCATATTCACCTGTAACTCCAACTCCAGGATATCTGATCTCCAAAGGCACCTGTGCATGTGTGCCTGTGTGCTCACAGACACACACACACACACACACACACACACACACGCAATTACAAATAAAATCTTTTGTTTTAAAGGTCAAAATAAAAGAGCATCACTAAGGCATTCCCTTAGGCCACCGAAAGTTCACCTAAGTTCCTCGGTCGACTGCCCTTCTCTCAGAATCTGCCCTTCACTTTTTCCAGTCCAGACTGTGTCTATTCCATGGTGTTACTACTCTTCAGAAATGACTTGTGTTAGCTAAACCAAGACAGCTAAATTGCTGGCTTTGGACAGGTTCCTTCCTGACCCATGCACCACAGTGTCCAGTCATTTCTGGGTCTGCAGAAATGTTTGTCTGATTTCCTTTCTTTTGATCCTTGGTCATCATTTAAGTCTCTGCTCGAATGTGATTCCTCTGTCTGATGTTCTGTAATCAATGCAATGCCCTTTGGTTTCTCAACCAATACCTGCCATTTCAAACCCTCCCCACAGCCCCACGTTTGTTCTCCTGACCTGGCTGCTAATCCTGAGGTAGGAGGACACAGCAGACAGCCTGAGGCTAGGGTCCCTGAGAGAGGTCTGTTGGGAGCCTTGAGTTTAGTTGGTAACTTCAACTGTTGCAGCTGGACCCTTTTGGAGAGCACACAAGGTAAGCTGCCAAGGCCCCCAAATTCTCACATATTCTGAATTCCACAATGCTGCTTTCAGTCTCCCCTTCTTCTTCTGTTGCTCTCCCACTGAAACTGTTTGTGGATGAATAAAATCCCCACATCTTCAGTCTTTTCTTCACTGCATTTGCTTTCCCTAACTAAACTTTGTGGTCTCATGAAACCCTCTTTAGTGAAGGTAATACATTGAATCTCCCAATATATTATAACATTAAATATGTATAATATTAAATATATAGTAACACTAAATACATTATATTAAATATATTATAATATCAAATACATATGTTAAATATGTTCTAATGTTAAATATTTTATAATATTAAATATAATATTAACTATGTACAATATTAAATAAGTTTTAATATTAAATATAATATTAAATGCATATGTTAAATATATTCTGATATTAAATATAATATTCAATATATTAAATATGTATATTGTTAAATATGTTCTAATATTAAATATAATGTTGAATTCATAAAATGTTAAATATATGTTATAATATTAAATGTATTACAGTGCTCAGAGATGGAGCTGGCTTTATTTTCACTTTCTTAGCTTCCTCATTTCTACCCTACATATAAGATAAAGTAACTACTTTATAGTTCAGAGAACCCACAACTTTTTTAGTCCTGTCATTTTCCTGGTCACAGGTCATCCCCCAACATGAGCAGGAAGGCTTTGTCTCAGTAGATAGATTCTTTCTTTAGTAAAGTTCCTTGAAAACCCACTGAAATTAAGACCTTGATAACAGTGTCAGCAATCTGCTATATAGATCTGATACCTGGGCATATTTCGATGAACAAAATAGACAAATCTCCTGACTTGTGAGACTGTGTCCCAGTGAGAGATAAAGAAGTTAAAGAGAAAACAAATCATTAAGTAGCCATTGCAGCTATGAAGAAATAAAGGGTTCTATTTTACAGTCCAACCATAGCAAGCTTCTAAGAAGAAAACATCTTAATAATTACCAGGATGAACAAAAGGCAAATAAAAGAAAGATAATGATGCTCTGTGGGAGAAAGATGGGACCAACCCACTTGTCTTTCAGGAGAAGACGAAGCAAACAATGCATAGAAAGAGGCAAGAACGGGTCAGAAAGGAGTTGGCAAGGTTTTGCAGACTTATGAGATAGCTCAGCCAGGAAGCAATCCCTCACAGATGATAACAGAAATGAACAAGTCGAAGATTAAAGTGGTGGTTTATTATCTCTTTGGGAAGTTTAAACTGTTCCTTTTTTGATAAATTCTTTCTGGTTAGATATGAATATTTTAAAGATTTTAGAAAGATGTACCCACCATGACTGTAATTTCCTTAGTACTTATTTCTAAATCCCATGTTAAATGACCCTTTAACAGTTGTCATGGTTGAGCCTTGATATGATTTAAATGTAAGCAGGGTAGCATTGAGTTAGAAAGCACAGATAAACATAAAACCAGTACTTAGAAATCACTTTCATTCTAGAGAAAGACATGGAAAGTTGCAGATTAATGTGTCATGAGTATGTTATGCTCACCCATAATTGCTTGCTTCCTCACCCATAATTCCTGTTAGGTCTTCCAATTTTCAACTAATTTTGCTAGTCAACTGACTGATACCTTGTTCCTTCAATGATAGCAAAAAAGAAGCATACAGACTGGCCAGAGAGTGAACATCATACTGGGTCTTGAGACTTTTAACCATCTTTTGTTTTACATTTTATATTTATATTTTATTAGTGTATTTATATATGTATGTATGCATGCATGTATGGATGTATGTGAGGGGTGAGCACATTGTGTGTGTGTGTGTGTGTGTATGTGTGTGTTGGTCAGAAGACAACTTGGGGGAGTCAGTTCTCTCCTTCTACCACGTAAGTCCCAGCGAGTGAATTCAAACCCTGAGGTTTGGCAGTAAGCACTGTTACCCACTGAGCCATCTCACATTGATACGTTCTGATATTCTGATGACATTCTTTCAAAGCACATTGGGTTTTGTAATAATTTAATGTTGATATAAAAATAATATCCTTGAAAATCTAGTGGGTCAAGGAAACCAGCTATATAAAGGAGAACACATTCGGTCTTCCCTGTGTTGCATACCATGCTATTTAATAAATGCAACAAGTCAAGGGAGGACAAATTGTGTGTGACAGCCTTATTTTACTCGATGTTAAAATGTCTGAATCAATCACGGAGTCAATAGGTGTGATACTTTCCAGTCATCAGCTCCTCAGCTTCCTGGTGATTAATCTTGCTCAAGTGTTTTCTGGAGTGAATTTTAATACTGTTCCCTAAAAGCTGCTTTATTATTTGAGGACATGAAAGGTCGATGAAGTGAGGATGTCTATTTGCATTTTGGACCTTAATTATTTTACTTTATTCAGTTTGCAGAGCTGGAATAGAACTAGAACACCACATGGGCCAACAGCTCCTCCCCTGAGCTAAACTCCCAGCCCTTGACTTCAGTAATTTAATGCATACTGTAGCCTTTAATGGGTGATTGAACTGGAAACTGCTTCAGAGGTACAGTTGGGATGTTCTATTGAGACTGAGAGCCGTACTTGAGTCCTGTCTCCTGTGTATAATTTTATAGCCACTAAGTGATTTATTTATCACCAGCACTGTTAATGGTCAATTGTTGGCTACCCATATTTTCTATGTTTATTTTAGTTGATAGGCTGACTTGCCTGGAGAAGCTGGATTTCAGCTACTAAAAGACGTCTCCCAACTTTGATCAAGTTGCTTCCTCTAGCTAAACACCATTCTTTCCCACTATGCTAAAAAGCATAACCAGAATGGTTCAGATTGTGGTGTCACCTGTCTGATGAAAACCTCCCTGACCACACCTTTGTATCTGGACATGTGTCTACTTTAGTCCACAACACTTAGCTTCACTAATAGACTGCCTCAGATTGCCAATCCCTTTCCTACTTATCTTTGATTATGCAGCTCCTCCGACTGTTTTGACATCATCCATAATGTTTAGGCATTAGAGACTGAGCAAATAATACATTAAGCCAATGAAATTAGTCTGTGCTGTTCACAATGCTAAGCATATAGCTCAGTGGCTGTGTAGCGAGTCTTCCTGACACAGAAAGTAAAGATGGATCTTTCAAGCTTTGTTTATGTTATTCAAGGGCAGAAGAGGGCATCAGATACCCTGCACTGGAGTCACAGAGAGTTGTGAGCTGCCATGTGGGTACTAGGAATTGAACCCAGGGCCTCTGGAAGAGCAATCAGTACTCTTAGCCACTAAGCCATCTCTTCAATTTGTCATTTTAAAATTATTTTAAATCATGTATCCATGTATTTATGTATCCATGTACGTGTGTTGTGGGTATATGGTCACATTTGAATATGGTGCCCAAGGAGTTCAGAAGAGGATGTTGGTTCCCATGGAAGTGTAGATACAGGGAATTGTGAGCTGTCCAACCTAGGTGCTGGTAACAGAACCTGGGTCTGTTATAAAGAGCAAGCAGTACATGGTCACAATCACTCAGCCATCACTCCAGCTCTCCTTCAAGAGAAATGTTAAGAATAACTATAAACCCTATGAAGGATACTAAGGCACAAAGAAACTCTATTGCTTCAAATATTAATTTGACTACCGATTTCTAATTTGTATATTTATAGATGACTTGGATGTGGAATTGGTATATATCGTATGATCTTTTTTGAAAGTGTTTATGTATATAAATAAATATGTATGTATATGTGTTATATGTATGTTGCATAGACACACATACACATGCAGTACACACACATGTTCTTCTTTTGTCCTTGGTGATTGGTTCCAAGACCTTCATGGGCACAAAAGCCATGGATGGAAGATCAGGTCTCTATACAAAGTGGCATAATGTGTATAACCAAGATACATCCTGTCATATATTTTGTTATTATAGGTTGTTTATAAAAATACACACAGGAAACTCTAATTCCATTTCCATGTTTTTAATTTTTATTACACCTTAAAATAAAATTTTAGTGTAGACACACACCTGCCATGGTACATGTGCAGAGGCCAGAGGACAAGTCTGGTGACTTAATTCTCTTCTTTTACCATGAGGTGCAGAGATTGAGCCCAGGCTCGTTGGCTTGCTTGGCAAGCCCCTTTACCCAATTTGCCATGTTGTTGACCCATGTTATTTTCTTAATTTTCTTTTTTTTTTTTTTTTTTGGTTTTTCGAGTCAAGGTTTCTCTGTGTAGCCCGAGCTGTCCTGGAACTCACTCTGTAGACCAGGCTGGCCTCGAACTCAGAAACCCACCTGCTTCTGCCTCCCAAGTGCTGGGATAAAAGGCGTGCGCCACCACCGCCCGGCCGACCCATGTTATTTTCTAACCTAAGAATATTGGGAGTCCTTTGTCAAAAACCATAACCTCTGTCACCACATTAATGCTTGTATCATAATTGTGTAACAAGAAAGTATTCATATTTGATGTGAATTGATTAGCAAGGGATTCAGTTCCTAGTTTCTAAATCTTACCCATATCCATATAGCTTTGTAATCGTTTTTTTTTAAACACAAGGGAAAATATTTTCAACAGCATGTTAAGAACTAATAAGAGGAAGGAACCTTTTGTTGTGAATTACAGAAGTTTATAAATGACCCTCAAAAACTCACTTCATGCAACTAAGAAAATGTATGTCAAAAATCAATGTAATTTTTCAGGCAAGATGATCAAAATCTCTCCCCAAGCACAATGCTTGTTTTCGACTTTGGCCTCTCAAAATTTAAAACTATAGACATTTGTACTATTTGTACAGTATATAAGACTTCTTTTATGTAAGTTTTATGTAAAATTCCTAACGTGAGAGTTGATGGGAGAGCTATCATCTTTCCTGGAAACAGAGAAAGGCACGTTGGTAACCGTGAGAACCATGCTCAGAGAAAGGATCTGAGCTCCTGCTCTTCCTGGACCACAGTAAAGTGAATTCACTGGTAAACTATGTTCTTCAGGAGAGATGGAATGGTCTGAGTGGCAGTGGATGTTATCGCACCAGACTTGCTCACCATGTGAACAAAAATATAGAGGCGTCGTCAACATGGAAGCCTTTCTTGAGGATAACTCCTTGTTCATATGGAAGAAGAAATCACTGGAGAGACAGACATGTCTGTAGTAGTTAGGGATGGTCATTCAGTTCAGATGCAAAGAGGCTCATTGTTTGACAGTCGAATCTAGTTATGTCAAGAAGCTGCTAGTTTAGGTTTGGAGCTGAACGGGGACAAAGTGGAACAGGACCAAAAGAAATTCACTCTGTCTTTTATATATGTGTACAGTGATATCAGTATCCATTAGAATACTAAAAATTAAATATTAATATGTTAAAATAGAGATTTTTTTAAAAAAAAATATAATTTGATTGCATCAAATAGCTCATTGGCAGGGAGATCTTAAACATCATGGACAAAACGATAACTTACAGCATTTGCGGTGGTCCCCAGCCCATCATAATACATCACTCCTAGCTGATAAATTGCTTGATGGTCTTTCTCCTGGATTTCCTCAAACTGTGCTAAGGCTTCTTCATACCATCCCTGAAAGCCACAGAGAGTATTTCATTTCATTATGTGTTTACAGTAAACCCAAACAGAAGCATACAATGGTCATTTCTGCCTAAGGATACAGTTAACAAATGATTCAGCCATATTGGAACTGAAGGCCCAAACTGAGAAGGCAGTGTCTTAGGCCATCAGGCCATCTCAGAGAGGTTGTGTAAACAAGACTTCAGAAGATATTTATAGAGTAAATGAAGGTACCAATATCAAAAGGTTAGAGAAAACAGAACTGGTGACTAACAATTTCCTGAGTACTCAAAGGATCATGAGGGGTTGGCGGACATCCTTCGGAATCTGATGAATAACTGAAGCTCTATTACTGGAGCTGACATGATAGCACACAGAAGTTTTTTTTTTAATCTCTACCTACGGAGCTATCCCACCACAATGTGGATAAATAAGGAAATGGTCGCCTCATGCTGTATAGGATATATGAAAAGCTACCTTTCATACCATATAATCAGGGACTTCAATTATTGTTCATATGCAAAGAGCTTATGAATGCTATTACATATTATGAATAAAACCATAAAACTTACATTTTCAACTTACAGTGTGAAGATGGATTTTCCAAAATGATGCCTTTAGAATTACTTTTGTGAAGAAGGTTCAGATATCTCCTTTATCTTACATCTGTGTGCCACACTTAGAGCTGTAACCACTGCCTATGTGATTTTGCAGGATTTCTCTGGCGTAACAGTGTAAGAGACTCACTTAAAAGTCTGTAGGGACCACTTCTGCCTCTGCTTTGTGTGTGTATGATGCTGGGGTGGAACCCAGGGTCTTGTCAACCCTGTCCAACTGCTCCACTACTATGCTAACAACCCCAACAATTAATCCTAACAATACAATTATACCAGAAGAAGGAGAAGGAGAAGAAGGAGAAAAAGGGTAAAGAAAGAAAAGATAAACACCAAAGAACTACTGATACCTCTTCAAAATAGAGTTGGCCTCTTAGAAAATATGCCATAGCATCCCCTCTTCTTATTCTTTCTTTTAGGAACTGCAATGCTGTATCCACCAAATTAGCGTGGCGGTAATAATCTGATTCAAAAAGGTAACAACTGTGTTAACGATATGATGTCAAGGTTCTCTCTTGAAGCCACACACAACATAGAATTCATTAGATGCTGTTAATCTCAGCTTCTTTCCAACTCCTAGTTCCTAAAGCTTAGCTCAGAGAAAGAATATGACCTAAATAGAATCATGATCACAGTACAACACATACCTGACATAATCAAGAAATGCTTTTTGCGTTTGGGACTAGGGTTTACTGCCAGACAGGCACTCCAATGCAGTCTCTGCATGCACTGGGCAAAGCTGTCTGTGAATTAAATTCTTAGCCCGAGCCATATTAGGACTACTAATCAAGTGAGCTAGCTGGCCATCTCCAGTTTAGTTTTTAAAGCTTACATAAAAATAGCTTTAAATATCCATTTGAAGTAAAGCACAGTGTTGCACTCTCTGAGGGAAGCAACATCTGGCGTCTCTTTTTTAGAACGAATCCTTAAGTGCTGAGGGTGAAAATATAATCAGGCTTGAATTGTGAGACACCTCCAGGGTCAGTTTGCTGTCTGAGTAAGGTCACTAATCTGCAGGAAAGGCAGAAAAGATTATAACATTAACCACCTCCTGGCACCAGGTGTATGGTTTTTTGTTTGTGTGTTTTGTTTTTTTTTTTGTTGTTGTTTATTCTAGCACACATGGAATTTCAGTAAAAATATTTTCCAAGCAAGAATTAAATATTCAGATTTATACCAGGCTTTTCCTTCTTCCATTGGAAGAATTTTTGTTGTTTAGCAGCATACTGAGATAGAGAGAAAGGGTTTTTGGGCAACTTCTCACTGGTCAGTTTCATCCTGTTTCTACAACGTGAATCCTGTAAACAAGAACACACACGGTTATTACAATTTCTTCTTCCAGGAAAGCACAAAGGGAGACTTCACTCCCAGTTGGAACCCATCACAGAAGCGTCTGCCCCACATTGTCTGGCCACGGGACCCTCCTGTCTGGCTATGGAGTCACACCTGGCAGTGAGTCCTGTCATTCCCAACTCCTGCCACTCAGTAGAAACAGACTACACTGCTCACAGTTGCTGTTCCTGTCACCAAGGACTTTTCTGTTACTCTAGCTGAAACTGGCCAGAGTAATCCATTTCGGATGAAAGCACATGTCTGTTTTACCTGGGAATACACTGTATTTTATCTCTGTTGCTCAGTTTTCTCTTCCAGTCTGTATTGGATTGGCATGTTACCAGATGGATCACTGCTGTATGGTAAATCAGAGCCTTCATATAAAATGTAGGGGCCACCTCATTTGGGTTGAAGGAGTCCAGGTTGGCCTAAGCTGAGAGTAGTGAAGACAGCAAACTCTGTTGTTGCTATGCTTTTTTTTTTTTCTTTCTTTTTTTGGTCTTTGACATTCTACTGTTTCAACTTACTTCCACCAATCAGGAGTCAGCTCCCAGGCAAGGTCTCTCTGATTGGTGGCCTACAGAAGCTCTTAAGAGAAGCTTTGTGTGATTGGAAAGTGGTATTTACATACTTACGGGATACTATTTTAGGTAATAAGCTGCTTCATTGGGTGAGAGTGGGACTCAAAAAAGGAGAAATGGTTTACTAAATTAGAAAAAAAAACACTGAAATGTCTATATGTGGGAGGAGTTAATTAAGAGTTAATTTATCTGTAGTTTGAAATAAAGGGTCTTAAAGTGTCGTTTACTTGATATACAAAGTTAATGGGCCCAACATGGGGGCAAAATGTCTTTAATTCTAGCACTCAGGAGGCTGAGGTTAACAGATATCTGTTAGTATAAGGCCAGCCTGGTCAACACCGTGAGACCCTGTCCACAACGAAACAAACAAACAAACAAAAACCAAAGTTACTGGTTACTGGGCTGGAGAGATGGTTCAGCAGTTAAGAGGACCAGGGTTTAGTTACCAGCCAACCCCATGACATATTGCAACTGTCCATAATGCAGTTCCAGGGGATTGGGTGCCCTCTTCTGGCATGTTCAGGCACTAGACACATGTACATACACACGTGAAGGCAAACACTCATACACATAAATTTAAAAGAATAATTAAAACAAAAAACCCAAGTGTTTCCAGAGGATCTGAGCTTTGTTCCCAGAAGCCTCTTTGTAGCTCCAGCTCTAGGGAGTGACCACCCTCTTCTGGGCCCTGCTGGCACCCCACACGAGTGACATCTCTGCATGCAGACACACATACACATAAAAATAAATCTTTGAAAAGTAATTGGATTATGTATATTTTAAAATCTAAGTTTCTACTAAAGAATATAAAATTCCCAATTAACAAAGCCACATGTGTAAGATATATAGAAGAAAGCAATCCAAACGTGACAGCCTACTGTCAACCATCACTCACCAACTAGATGAAGAGATTTTATTTCCCAGAAGACATTAATACAGTGTGCTTCTATTTAAAAAAAAGTTTAGAGCAGTGGTTTTCAACCTTCCTAATGCTGTGACCTGTTAATACAATTCCTCGTGTTGTGGTGACCTTCAACATTGTTTCATTGCTACTTCATAACTATAGTTTTGAAAGTGCTATGAATTGTAATGTAAATATCTGATACGCAACTCCAAGGGGTCACAGTGCATGGGTTGAGAACCACTGGATTAGAGAAACATCTGAAAATTCAAGGAAGGGCAGTAGATATAAAACAAAGCACAAATAGCATTTGAACTCATAAACAACAGAAACTTCATTTAAACTCACATTTTTCTTTCTGGCTACAATACTGCACATGGTTTTTGATGTTTTAGCGGCTTAAAAAGAAATATTTCACAGGGTCTGAAAAAGAAGGAAAAAAAACTGCATTCAGCATCTACTAAATGTCAGGTTTTGTTTTTTTTTCTAGGCGCTTTGTAAGTGCTGATTCCTGTAAAACTTGAGGAAATAGAGACCAGTTTGAGCACTGTTGAATACAGGAGGAAACTGCCAGGGCAGGGAGCTGTTTTACCTAATCTCCAAGGACTGGTTAGCAAGGCCCTACCCACCCATGTATTATTTTGTTTCATCTCTAAAAACAAAAAGCGAAGCAAATATAATTTTTAATATGTGTTAGAAATGTGTGCCTTCCACTTTAAGAAGTTGGTCATTCTGACAAACTGACTCTGCAGTCTGTATAAATCCGTGCTACATCCGCTCACGTCTGTACCCCGGATACAGGTCTGACAACCCATGCTGTGAACACATGCCTCTTAGAGGAGAAACGCAAGCCTTGCTCTGCAAAGATACTATGAAACTGAGCCTGGTGCATGGTTTGGGGATTTTCTCTGAAATCTTGGTCCCCCGCCCCATACTGTTCATCACAGCTGTGTTTCTTATTTTTTTTACTTTAATCTATGTCTCTGAATTGTCTCATAATAGCTATGACTGTTCTCTCACCCCAAGGCCTGATCGTGGTCCCTACAGTCACGAGGCTGTCCCTAACAAAGCTAACTTCTGAGGGGTCATTTCTGCTCTGATTTCTAGCAAGCGGGACTGCTAGAATAGGGTAAGTCAGATTCAGTACTTTTTTAAGATGAGGAGACAGAACTAAGAAAAGATTTGAAATCTGATGTATTTATTTATATTTATGTATGTGTTTATTCTGCACAATTTGACAATAAGCATAAAAATCACCAGAAGCCTTGTGGTCCCTGCTCAGGTCATTTGACCTGAGTTGTATCATCCATAAATATGTTTAGGCTTCGGATACAGTGAAGAAATAAGAATGTAGATACAGTATTTCTTCTGTAATCAGTTCTCCTCCTTAATTATGAATTTTTATGTGATCTTTCTTCTCCTTTTCCCCCCTCTGTTCTTGAAGAACTATGGGAATCCTATTTTAAAATAGCCGATTTCAGAAAATGGAGTCAATCTATTATAAAGAACATTGTATTTTTCAGAATCATAATTTGAGAATTACAAAAATGAAAAGTATCAGTGACATTAGTTAAGAAAAGACTTAGGAGATTCTTCAAGGCAGACAACAACAACAAAACAACAAAACACAAAAGACTTGTCAGAGTGCCCTTATCTGTACCTAAGGCAGAAGTCTGCGAAAATGGCAATAATACATCCTTTCTGGCTTCTTCACACCAGGAAGGAGAGAAAGTACCATGATTCTCCCCATGTGGGGTTTTAGTATTAGAGAACAAGACAGAAAAGCTCACTTGCTGTAGTATGAATCAAAACATTGTGTATGCTTCCTATTTGCTTTTGGTTTTTCACTAAATGTCACTGGTTTTTCGTACAAGTCTGTACTGTCTTCCCTTCTACTATGAAACTACATATACAGATGTTAAAAAAAAAAAAAATCACTGGAAGCTTACCAGCTGTGTGCCTACTATGTTGTGAACTTAGAACATCCTGTTATAGAAACTGGGCATTCATTCATAACATAATCGGAAAAGAACCCATGATTTTGAATTTTTTATGACATTTATTTGTGTGTGTGTTCATGCATGAGTGCAGAGGTCAGAGAACAAGCTTCAGGAGGTCAGTTCTCCCCTTCCACCACATGGTCCTGGGATCAAACTCAGATGCGAAAGTCTTGGCACTAAGTGCCTTTACCCCCGAGCATCTCCATAGCCAGGACCTGTGGCTTTTCAAGGAAGAGCAGGTGAAACACACACAACATTCCCTTCTCAGATCCTCTTCACCTCTTCCTATGCCTCGGAAGTCAGCTGCTCTGAGTGCTAACTGACAACAGACCACACCACCTCTTTCTATCGATTTGGCAGACAAACCACTTAGATCATTGTCCTACTAAAAGAGGCAATCCATGGGGGGCATACCCCTGCACATTATGGCTGAATGTAAGAAGAATGCAAGGTTGTGTTGTATTCTTCCTTGAGCCTTTCTTAGGCATGTGCTTTCAGTTAGTAACCTTAAAGGATAAGGTCTTGTATCTACATAGACAGAGGGCAGGCTTGCTTTCCTAACAGGCATTGAATTGCCCAAGCTTAGAATGCCTCTCATAATGCTGTCTCCTGGATGGATCAGTGTCCTAGGGGCCTTTTGAGTCACCTCTGTGAAAACTGGGGAACAGGGTGGGCTGCAGAACTGCTCAAATATGATGCTGACAAACCTGGGCGTGTTGTTTACAGTGAGCAATAAAGTCATCTGTCTCTGACCCAGGAGTCTGGTCTTCTGGCACTATCCATGAGAGAAGCCAGTAACAATCATGTATCAACTGAAAATATAATCTACCCACAAGTGAGAGGACGTTAGAGAAAGTCATTCTGACTGGAAGCTCCAAACAGTATTGAAGCAGGCAGTGAGTATCATTTTCTTTACTTTCTAGAAAAGCCCATTTGTTTACGTAGTACTTGCTCCCATGCCCTCCCTTTGGGGTGTGGCAAGTTTACATCATTCTCTGAACTGAGAAGGAAAAGGTAGGAGTAAAGATGTCTATAACAACCCGCTAGGCTATAGTAAGCATTTACTGAGAGCCAAGTACGGTTTTCCTTTCAATTTTTTTTCCAATTTACCTTGTATTCTGTGAACAATGAAACTGATGACGACAGATGATATACTCAAAAATCTTAATGGTAATTGCAAAAAAATAGGATTTGCATGCTTCATCCATCCTGTCTTTAGTCCAAGCAGTTCCTGTTTGGAAACCTGTGTTGGCCAGTTATGGCTTCCAGGTCCTTTTATCAGTTCAGTATTGGGTGTTGGAGCAGGCACAGTGAGCCTAAGGTGTGTATGCAACAGCATTTCCCAGACCCAAATTAACAGACACTTGATTGGCACTGTAGATAGAAAGAAGTAGGTGATTTCCCAGAGACAGCATTGTGTCCCTCAGGGGATGGGGGCCTTTTTATGACAATAAAGAGGTTACCTGGTTTTGCCTCCAGGGTCATATTTGAATAGAGTTCAAGGGAACAGCTATTTGGAGATAGTACACTTTATTAACACTACAGTTCCTCCCAGACTGGCCATGTGAGGGGAGGCACCAGTGACTATTTTCAGTTGGGCTCGAATTGTTCGTATGGGACAGCACAAACCACTGAGTCAGGCTTCAAGCAGTCTGAGTCTGTCTGCTCCACTGGGGAGTTTTGCTTTCTATTTTTAGCCCCCTTATTTTTGCCCTTTTACATCAGGGATTAATCCCAGAGCCTCACATATTAGGCAAGTACTCTACCACCGAGCTTTTATCAGCTCCTTTCTTGGTGGATTTCATTCAACACCCAATGGTAAGTAGAAATGCATATAATTTAGTGATTATATATAGAATATATGGAATGTTTGCACAGAAAAGCTCATGCATCGTAGAAAGATGATTTACTTTTAGAGATCAGGTAGTAAAAGTACATGAATAAAGCTCTTTAATTTGGAAAATTATTCCTCCTCCTCTCAGCGTGGCAACAGCTGAGCATAGTAGAAACAAAACAAAAATCTGAAGCAGCAAAGTTTAAATTGATCTGCTGGCTATGACTATGAGGAACACATCAAGCAGGGAAACTCAACTATCTAGAAAAAGCCCCGAGAGAGCCACAAGGTTGCTTGTCCTGCCCCAGTCCTTAGATCATTCACAGGTAACAGGAAGTTCCAGTCGTCTTTAGTCTTCTGGGAAAGGTGAGTCTTTCTCAGAGAAGTCACAGATTTTGATTCTAGAGCAAGATAGAGATGTTTTCTAGGAGGAAAAGGTGGTCTTCTGTTTGAAAATGGGGGTTGGGGTGGGGACACTCCTGCTCTCTGTCTCGCTTTCAATCTGAAATGTCCTTTCCTAAGTCACACTCACCAGCTGGTGGAAGATTTGAGAAAGTTTCAAAGGTGGAATCAATACTTCACTTTGAATCTTATTTTAGGTGTATTTTATTGCTCACCATCCTCCCTCCACCCCTCCATCCCTACCTGTAAAAATTTGAGTCTTATTATTCCCACCCCCCAAGGAAAATGAGAAAAATGCATGCATAAGATTGATCAAAGACTATAACCCACAAATATTAAAAAAAAAAAAAACGCACCCCATTACAACAACAATTCTTTGTTTCCTGCCTTCTCCCTGTCAAGCTCTCTGTCATTTGATCCTCTGGATTTTGTATAGTAAATTTTCAGGAAGATTAGGCAGTAATAGAGCGAAGATGCGAATCTAACTATGTGCCTCTAAACAAATGATAGTCGCCAGTGTGTAATACTATGACCATGATGCAATTATTTCTATAATAAAAATAACTTTACGAGTTCTAAACACTTGGGTGACTTTCTTTTCAAAGAATGCTCTACTTTCCAATTCCTTTGAGTAAGAAGCAGAATTTCAGCAAGGTCTAAAAATGGTTAGATATAGGAAATTTCTGTGCATTACTGCAATGACTTATTTTTTTTGTAAAAGTCTAATTTTCTCAGAAATGAACACTGTCAATTCTACCTGCATATGATAATTTAATGACTAAAATGGCTTATTGCTAGTTCTATAGATTCATGTTTCTAATCCCAGCATTCAGAAAGAAAGAGCAGGTGATCTCAAGGGATCTAAATATAGAGAAGTTGTCACAGAAAAGCAAAAAACAAGAACAAAAAAACAAAATCAGATTTATTAGATGATTTGGGAAGTCATGTTAAATGTTGAAAATTCAGCTGTTTAAAACTGTATATTATTTAAAGTTCCTAGAAAATAAACTCAGTATATACTCTGAGCAGACTCATGTTTACATTACCCATTTCACTGTTTTTCATTTGGTTTAACTATTATTTGACTAGTAAGATCAACATTTATTTTTCTCTTCTTAGACACAAAGGTTAATTTGAATGAGATGTTAATATTTCAACATATTTGAGTTTTTAATAAGAAGATGTTTCAAGTTAAGTTAAACAAATTGTATTTCAACTATAGGAACATTTTATTTAAAAAGAAGTCTTTTTATGGGTGAGCACTCAGTAAACTCCAAGACTTGGGTTATTACATGAAAACTGCAATGAAAGGTATGGGTACCTCTGGGAGACCTCAGAAGTCTCCAAAACAATGTATTGCCATTGCCAAAGTACATGGGAAAACCTTATTGCTGAAGACACCATACCCCATGGCTGCAGGGCAGAGACACTATCTCAGAGCTACTAGAAACTACCCCCTGCTATCTAGCTTTCATTGACAGTGCAGTGCAGTCTGCTGGCTGAGAAAAGACATGAGTGCTTTTACCTAGTGCTGGACTCCACATACAACAATACCTACCTGGTCAACCATGCAACATGTGCCCATTATTGCAACAGTGGCACAACTGTTATGGGGTATCTGCTTTCTGATTGGATTTGAAGCTGGCTCCTCAGGAGAGAATATTATATTTGGTACTATAATCCTGGCCCTAAGGTAAAATTTGCCATTGTTATTTTTCTAGATGGCTAGGTTTTCAAATAGCCGTGTGTGTGTGTGTGTGTGTGTGTGTGTGTGTGAGAGAGAGAGAAAGAGAGAGAGAGAGAGAGAGAGAGAGAGAGAGAGAGAGAGAGAGAGAGAAAGAGAGATTTTCTCCTATGTTCCCTCCCTACACAGCTTTGGAATTACAGGTGGAGGTAGCTGTCCTTGTTTGTTTTGTTATTAATGTGGGAGCTGGAGACTAATATCAGGTTAGTATGCAAATTACATTATAATCTTATGATAAAATTATCTACGTATGAAAGAATTGTATTAAAATTAGATTATTAGATTTGATTTATATCTGTTTTATGTACCTATACAACTAGAGTTAAATACAGTTTTTCTTTTTCAGGCAATGAGGAGCCATGAGTGGAAAGAGTTTTAAGAAGCCCCATTTCTAGGGAACAGCCTAAGATTTTGGATCACCACAATGGGCAGTTTGTCTTATCGAGGGAATATATTGGTTAGTGAATCTAAACGGTTGCGAATTTCCTGACTAGTTGGGAGAACTGTGATTATGATAAATTTGCTGCTCTTTAAAACCAGCTTCATACTGGTTCAGATATCTTCGTTACAACTACTGAAAAAGAATCCTTATTAAAGTGGGAAACCAAATATTTAAATAGAACTTCCTTAGTAGCTAGGATTTACAGGAAGAAACATAGACTATTTTAAAGTACACAGTCTTCTGTTTCAAATAAATTGTATTTTATTTGAGGTATAACCAGATGTTAATAGTCTGTTACCTTTATGTTTCCCCCTTTTAACATTACCTTTCCCACAGTCAGAAGTCAACAGGGTTCATTCCCAGGAATTCAAACTTTGTAGTTATTACCTTGTCATGAATTTTACCAGTAATGCCATGTTTGTTTTAAAATCTCTCCCTAAATTATTGTTTCCTCTGGTCTGTTTCTCAGACTTTGCGGATTTATCATGACTTTGAAGGCTTTGAGTATCCTGTGAAGACTCCTTTTGATCCAGCTTATCTGATGTTCTAATGTGAGTTCTGGGTTTTGGTGGAGCCCTTCTCATGTCCTAGCGCAGGGGTTCGGGGGTTCATGCTGTCAGCATATCACTAACGTTAATAATCACCTGGCCTGAATAGTATTTGGCTGCTTTCTTCACTGTAATCGTTTATTTTTTCTTTTCAGTATTCCTAATAACCAGAGTGAGGGCCATCCCCTCCGCCAACTCCTTGTATTTACTAGCTATTTCCGGAACCAGGACGGTTTCGGGCCCTCAGGGGACGTGTGATAATGGGTGGCTTATTTCACAGGAATTGCCACCCTGCTCACAAAGGACCTGGCAGCACTGGCTGGTAATTCACTTAGTTTGGGGAGAGCATCTCTTAAAGAGTCCCATCGCCGCGACCTCTAACGCCCCCGCGGAATCCCGTCCCAAAGCATCCTGAGGCGCGCGCCGCAGTGGAGGACGAGAGGCAGAAGGAAGCTCCTTCGGGGTCAAGCTGGAGGCGGAGGACCCGGGGCCTGCGGAGTGGGTGGGTGGGTGTGGGCTACTTTTGCTTCTCTCTTTTCCGGGCTACGTGCGTGCTCTCAGACACAAACCCCAGCACAGGCGACTTCCGCTTGACTCCAGAGGGATAAAGGGCTTGACTCCACCCGGCGGTACGTGCCTGACTCTGCTAGCATCATGGCCGCCGCCAAAGCGCAAAGGCCAGGACTTGCACCCTCCTCGCCCACTGCCTTCACTGCGCACGCGTGCTACAGCCGCCTGGGCTTCGCTCCCAACGGGGCGGACCCAGAGGGGGTCGGCATGGCCAATCATCTGGCAGACCGTGCTGCAGGCTCCGCCCCCTCCCCTTCGCTCCTTGTTCCCGGCTGCACGTGTCAGTGTTTGGGTACGTGAGGCCGCTGCAGGGCTGGGAAAGCCGCGCTGTGCAGAACTAGGCGCTGGGGACGCTCCCACGCTAGGGAGCGGCGGGGAGGAGCCGCCACCCTGCAGGTCCCCGAGAGCTTTAAATTCTCCCGAACTGGGGCAGTCCCTTGCACTCTTACCGGCCAGTGTCGCCTCTCTGAACTCCCGGGACACTTGTCATCTGCTTTAGGTTGGCGATGCTGTTGCTTAGTTGCAACTTGGAGGTGAGACTCTCGCCCCTTTAAGTCCTACAGGCTAGATCTCCCAGAGGTCTGCCTTGGGAGCTCTAGCAAGCGTGACAGTGACAGACCGCTGGGTTACCAGGTCAAACCTTGTCAGATCTTGTTTACTTTTTCCGTGGCGGGGTGAATTTTCAGCTCAGAAGGCTCAAGCAAGACCCGACAGTGGCAATCTGTTCTTTTCCTGCAGGAGGATGGTCTTAAGAATTTGCTGGAGACAGGAGCATCAGTCAACGCACCCCCGGATCCTCAGGAGCAGTCGCCTGTTCACCTAGCTGCAGGTGGCGGCCTTGCTTGCTTTCTTCTCTGGCAGCTGCAAACAGGTGCTGACCTCAACCAACAGGTAACTAGGTAACCGATTGTTGCTATGTACAACCCTCTCCTCCACCCAGTGTCTGCACAGACATTTCCTAGTTGGCAGTTTCAGTTGGTATAAACAGGCATATAAGAATTTCCAGGAAAAGAAATATATACAGCAAGATGGTAACTTGGAACTTTTTAAATATCCACATAAATAAAAACAAGCCATGAGATTACGTTTAATAATTTAACCCCAAATACTGTTTCAGTATGTAATTATATCAGAAATGGTTGATGTGCTATTTTATTTTGCTTTCATACATAGTTCGTAATTCAGTGTGTATTTTACTTTTATGGCATAGCTCAATTAAGTCTAATCACATTTCCAATACTCTAGCAATAGGTGGCTACTATCACACTATATAACATGTATCTAGAGTACTTTAAAAAATATTTGTCCAAGTCTTTGCCATCCAGGAAATAAGATGTGGGAGACATGCCCAGCATCAATTCTTCACTTAGTTTTCATCTTCATTAAGAGTGTGATGAAGTTTTTAATTGTAAACCTTTGGCTTCTATAGAACTCTAGTTTCATTCCCTTAATTTTTAATGTATGGGAATATGACTGGCTGCATGTTTTTATTAAGGAAACTTTGTATTAGCACAGCAAGAGAACTTTATGAAAAATACAATTAAATGAAGAAATCCACTTGTTATAAGGTAGTTTTCACTGGCTTCCTCAAATAGCTGGTGTTCCATTGCCCACTGGCTTCTACAGATGTTGCTGGGACACTAATGTGTGGTCTTGTCCTACAGGATGTTTTGGGAGAAACTCCACTCCACAAGGCAGCAAAAGTTGGAAGCCTGGAATGCCTTAGCCTCCTTGTGGCCAGTGATGTCCAGATTGAGTGAGTATAAAATCAGTGGCTTAAGGCCTGGTGTTCTCTTGGATTAAACTAACCATACTCTTAAAGCCTACTTATACACGATCTTAAAAATAATACTTGCCCAACTGGTAATATAATGTTATCCCTCCAGTAATTGAATATTGTCAAATAGAGAAGGGGAAACAGATCCTCGACATTCAGAGGTACGAGTCTTCATGGCAGATTCTACTACAGTTTTAGCTTAGGAAGACTCTTCCTATAGAAGTTCTCGTTGGCTATCTATTGAACTATATAGTTAAATATAGTGAATTTGAACACCAAATACTCTCATAGTCATTCAGATTCTTTCAATAGTGAAATACAATAATGGAATAAAAATACAATAGAATGTCCATGATATGCAATGTGCTAGCCACTGAGCATACAGCAGTGAACAGAATTCAATTTCCCCGAGCTTTCTTTGCCCCATCTGTGTGTGTGTATGAGAGTGTGAGACCTATTATCCAGAGTTGATATGTATTCCAATTTCCTTTACTAGAAAAACAATAAACAGTAGTTTTCACTTAACTCAATTTTTGTCTAATTTCAGCATATGTAATAAGAACGGGCAAACACCTGAAGACCTTGCTTGGTCATGTGGCTTTCCAGAATGTGCCAGGTTCCTAACAATGATTAAATGTATGCAGACAGCAAAATCATCAAGTGAGCAGCCCAAGAGTGGCCCTGCGCTCCTGTGCTGAGACAGAAGCGGGGTTTCAGAACTATGGAGAACAGAGTGTTGAAGAGAAAGTGCTGGTAAGCGGCTCGCAGCTGCCGCCTGCTTCCTCCTTCCAGGGTGTCTCTTCCGGCCTAGTTTATTGTTGCACTTAATATTGGCATTTTGATCTGAGGTCCAGTATATTTTTTGTTTTTTTAAAATTTTATTATTGGTTATAGTTACTGTTTACCAGCTTCTAGAAATTTGTCCTGTATGGTGGGAATTTGGGGAGAGACCTATTTTAAAAAAGTTTTTTAAGGTTGTTTGTGTGCTTGTGTGCACACACAGTCATATGTCTTTGTGGGTGGAGGCCAGGAGAGGACGCGGGACTGGACCCCTGGAGCTGGGACTGCAGGCTAGGCATTTGTAGTGTGTCTTGCTTGTTGCTGGGATACGTGCTCCAGTCCTCGCAGTTACACAGCAAGCACTCCTACCACTGTACCATTTCTCCCGTCCCCTTAAAAATGTTTTTAGTCTCAACATGGTTTTTTTTTTTTTTTTTCTTTTCCCAAAACAGATGTCTTGCTGGGCAAGAGGAAAGAAGAGGCTTGAGGAAGAGCTTCACTTCAGACAGATCAACAGGCCATTGCTTTGGCTTATCACATGGCTAAACTCCTGAGGAGGAAAACTTTCTTCTGAGTGAAGAGAACATTCATGAATACATGTATTTACATGACTACAATATTTTGGATGTGCATGTTTTATAACTTAATTTATTAAAAGAATATTCAAGGAATTAAAATTTCTGTACATTCTTTTTTACTTTTTAAATTAAATCTAAGCTAAGATTTAATTTAAAATTATGCTTTTATTAACACTAGAAGAGGTCTTTTATATTTATAGTCTTAACTCCAAGATAACTTAAAGAGTATTTGGTCGTTGAGGAAGACATAGGTTATAGTATGCATCCTTGTTCCAAAAGTCTGGACTCTTCCATCCACACCAGCCCTGGATTTGGAAGAAAGGACAAACCTTTTACAACACAGGCTGCATGACAGAACCTCTAACATCAAGCTCTGTCAGCAGGACCTTGGCATAAGACTCAGATACTGATGTAATTCAAGGGTTTTCTAAGTGAAGAAAAATAACTTTTGTGTCCTGTGCTAGACAATCAATAGGTTGCTCCTGAGTGGGAAAATGTTGCTATTATCTAAGGAAATTACATGTATTACTTAGTGACTGTGGAGGACTAAGGACAACCTGTAACCATGTAGGCTCTAGGGGTCAAGCTTAGGTCATCAGGGTTGGCAGAAAAGTGTTTTTATCTGCTGAGCCATCTCACCAGCCTGTCATATGAGAATTTGCTGGCTACAAATCAATTTATATTTATATTCCATGTAGTTGATACTATGTCAACAAATGCTTCCAAACTTGCCTCAACTTCCAATCTTTAGATTTATGTTACATGTATGTAAGTGAGAAGCAGCCACATCTTCATAATGACTGGTGTTTTATTGATTAACTGATCCTAGAATTATTAAGGGTATATGTGCATTTGTACATGAGATGCTGATCCATCCTGGCACTGGATTTACATGTGGTTGTGAGCCTCATGAAATGCATACTGAGAACTGAACTGGGAACTAAACTTTGTTCCTCTGCAAAAATAAAGGCAAGAGCTATTAGCTTGCCCAGTCCACAGTTCCAATTTTAAAAGTAAGAAAGTTTATTCTGTTCTCTTGTTTTAAGAGATTGATGAGACAAACCAACTGCATGTGCTATAAATTCTGTAAAGGCGGTGTGACATGTTCTGTTATGAAGCTTAGTAAATCACAAAGCCTTTATAAACATTCAGTCTTGTGGTGTCTGTGGTATTCCTATCTTCCCTACATAGAAACACGATTACTCAGCAGACTGAGGACTGCTGCCAGGTCACTGCCCTTGCCTGGTTTCTTTGCTAACAGCCGTCTCTGCTCTTTGCCTTGTGCCTCGCATTTATGGGACAGGGACAGTTACCTTTTCCAATATAACTTGCAGGTCTTCAGCACCTGTATAGTGTGGGTCTAGAATCAGGAATTTGATCTGCCCTGTAGTTTCATTCCATGCGACTCCTAGTATTGTGTGAGCCAATACTCCTCCCCTAGAAAAAAAGAAATATGTAATAGGGCGTAAATTAATTTTGACAGCTTATTCAGCTCAAATACACAGATTGTTTCCCTATTAATTGATGGCATTATAACAGACTGTCAGATATTATAAAAGACCATGATAGCAAATATACTTAAAGGATAAGATTACATATTTAATGACTGTTACATATGGAAATATGTAAAGAATGCTATGACTATATAATCTGAGGCACCTCTTCCAGCAGGCCCGCTTGCCTGTGGTGAGCATGTCTAGCATCTCTGTGACTCTGCTGGCATCTACTTACCTCCACTTCTTAAACACCAGAGTAGCTGATATTATGCTATTTTTCAGAGAATCATATCTTTATCACAGGTAGTCAAATCTTATTTTACAAACAAAACCCAAAAAAATGTAAGTAGTCTGTTGTGTCATAAAACCAACCAAGTCAGTGGCAGGGTGGTGGTTTACAATGCTTAGTCAAGTGGCTATCATCTTTAAAAAAAAAAACTACTCTTGACTCTTTAATTGTTTAAACATAGTTATTATTTTCTTTTTAGCATTTATTTTTGGTTACTAATTCTTTTTTTCATCTTCTCTACCCTTTGGAAACTAAAGTCCAAAGAACAGTGTGTATAAGTTTACTTTAAAATGTTTACATTTTTATTTTATGTGTGTGTGTGTGTGTGTGTGTGTTTTGCTTGCATCTTTGTCTGTGCACCATGTGATGCACTTCCTGTAGAGACCACAAGAGGCACTGGATTCCCTGGAGCTGGAACTACAGAGGATTGTGAGCCACCATGTAGGTGCTGCTGAACCCAGGTCTTCTGGAAAAGCCACCAGTGTTCTTAACTATTGAGTCACCTCTCCAGACCCAATTTTAAGATGTTTAAAATGACTTGTTTTTATGTAACATTAAAACATACAAATACATTTCACTTGTTCTCCACTCTGCCAAAGAACCCAACGTGTCCAAAACACCTTACCGATCATTACTGGCGTGCCCACATTCTGGAAATGGTTGGCTAGTTCCCGTCCTTGAGAAGCCATTTCTGAACCTTGGCTAAATAAAATGAAATCATCTTCCATCAGATAGCTATTTTCAACACTCAGTCAAGTAATGAGTTTGGGGATGGGATCAATACTTTCACTCTTTTTGTTTGTGGATCTTGAAAAACAAATTAAGTGGTAGGGACCTGATTCACTGTAACTTAAAGCAACATAAACTCTAAAATTGTTAAGATTTCTAACTGGGAAAATCTGGATTTTTAACATGAGCTTGAAACTGGTCACTTGGTCATTTTTTAAAGTCTATGTTTTTTCTATCTTAAAATTAGAATCAATAACACCTGTCCCATATGTGGGCTATAGGAGCTTTTACCATTAATATATTTAATATATTTTTCTGTGAAAACTTCAAAGTGTTTTCAAGTGTACCATATTTCATGGAGCATTTGGGTGTTCTAAGTACTTTTCACTTTTGAGAAGAGAAAGGCAGGAGGAAAAGCACATATATTCCTCAACATTCTGAACATATTGGGAGTGAAATGAATTCGCTATCTCCAACAACAGTAGAGCTAGCAGCACATCCCACCTTTCTCCCTCCATGAAAGGTTAACTCAGACTTGATGCTCCTGCCATCATATCTGCGTCTTGGATTGCTACTTGGAAGATCAAAAGTAATTTCATATCATTATAAAGTAAAAAATTGTAAGCTGAATTATCAATTTAACTATTACTTTTGTGGAGGTACCTGGTACTGTTAAACCTGGTAAGCTGTTGGCTGAGCCGCTAACATACAAATGTTTTAATGTACCAAAGCATCTTCTTAAAGTCTGTATTCTGTGAGTGTGCATGTGTACACTTGTGCTATGGCACACATATGGAGGGCCTAGGGATTGACCTGGGTAGTCAGGCTTGGTGAAAAAGTCTTTTGCCTCATCTGCCTCAAACTTAGATTTGAAAAATAATTCTTCACTACTTTATCTGCCATTATTTCTTACTGATTCTCACAATTCCTATTGTGAGATCAAACATATTTTAAATACTTGGACAATAGATACTGCTACTGTAATTATTAATACAAGACAGTTTAAAGTCTTGTCTCAATAAGCAGTTTAAAGTAAGCCATGGAAACACAGTCTTTAAATATTTAACTTATTTATTTAACAAAATAGAAGAAAATTCATTCCAGTTTTTTTATGTTGTGTTCAGGAGTTAGATAAGGTGGGGTCCCCAGGAACCAGTTTGCCCAGAGTAATTGGTTATTAATTAGGCACAACCAGAATCCTCTTCTGGGGTGATAGATTAGGCCCCCCAAAACTGCCTTGCCCAGTACTTTCTGAAGTGTACTCACCCTGATTGACAACCTCTATGCCCATAATCAAGGCTGGACACTGAGGGAAGTAGAGGGGCGCCAGGTCTCCATGGCATACTAAATTGTTTTTCCCTTGACCAAGCTTGGCTCCCTGAGTCCCCCACTGCTCCCTATGCGACTGGACCCGTGAAGACACTGCCCTTTCCTCCTCTCCCATGCAGCAATCCTTACTGGCTGGAAATCTCTCTTTGTAGGATCCAAAGCACAAGTGCGATTCCCCAGGCCTCTGTCTGTCTCAGCCTTGAGGGCGTGTCTGTTACAGCTTGGGGAATCTCAAACTCAGGAGGACCTGCTTCCTGAGCCAAGGAGCTTGTCTCTTGAGGGATTTTGGTGCTGACTGCAATAATGTTACAGATAATTCATTTAGCAAAGTGAGTATTTTATACTGTATATGAGAAAACAGCATAATGTTTATGGTGATAAAATCAAAAGTTTCTTAAATGATTAATAAAAAACAAGTTATGGCCACATAAATTGTTAATGTGATAATTTATATTTTCTCTTATTTGTTCTTAGAATTGTAGAAAATGTAAGTTGAATATATTATTTTTACATTGGTTGCTTATTTACATCTTAGCAAAAAACCAAAAGAAACACCTAATGGTCAGTGATCAACATTTGGTTTTCTCCTTATTAGGCTTAGAAGATTTAAACATTAGTAAACTACATTTTGTATCTAAAACTTAACCCAAAGATAATATATTTCTAAGTTTCCACATGTAGACTAAAATTAGTTCTAGACAATATATGTATACAACACAGCTTGCTTTAAAGCAATGAGATTTATAAACAAGGAGATAACAAAGAAAAGCGGTAGCTGGAAATAAGGAGAAAATGTCATTTTTCTATTATTTTAATAAAAATTATAAACTGTTATGTGCAAATGATGTATCTGGTTTCTGAAGCATCCTTACCTGACAAACAGTATTTTTGAAGTTACACCAATCAGTTGGTTTAATACCAGTTGTACTTCAATAGACCCAATCCACTGCCGAGACCCAACAAATGTTGCTGGCTTGTCGCCGGCATCAACTAGAGCCTTTATGTATCAAGAAGGAAAAAAATCCATATGTAAGACAGCTACTAAGATTGTATTTAGGGCATTTTGATTACCAATAAAAAAAAAAAAACACTTCAATAAAAATAAATCTATGCCACAGAGTAATAATAATTATCGATGACATTAAAAACCAATGGAATACACAATTGGTTATAATTTAAAGTGGCAAGTTCTGTACCTGCTGAATTTCCTTGTGTGTTGGGATGGACCTTTCTGTGTAACCCTGATGTTTGAACCATGAGCAGATAGTCTGTAGGGACCTATACGCACAGCCCCAGCCGTTGTCATCTATCCGATCTTGCATATAGTGATGATAAGCATAGGTGCCCTGGACCACACAAATCTACAAAGGAGAAGAAATGTAGTAAAATATTAACGACAGAAGTACATGCTCCGTAGAAACACCTGAGTCATGTTTACTGCTTTTTGTTTTGTTTTGGTTTTTTTTTCTGTTTTTTTTTTTTTCGAGACAGGGTTTATCTGTGTAGCCCTGGCTGTCCTGGAACTCACTCTATAGACCAGGCTGGCCTCGAACTCAGAAATCCGCCTGCCTCCGCCTCCCAAGTGCTGGGATTAAAGGCGTGCGCCACCACTGCCTGGCGACTGCTTTGAGAACTGGACTTTTACTTGTTACTGGTCAGTGGTTGTTAACCTCTGAGTTGCAACCCGTTAAGGGTTGCCTAAGACCATTGGAAAACACAAATATTTACATTACAATTCATAATAGTAGCAAAATCGCAGTTAAGAAGTAACAACAAAAATAATATTATGGTTGGGAGTCAGCAAAACATGAGGAACTATACTGAAGTGTCACCGCATTAGGAAGGTTGAGGGCCACTGCTTTAGATCCTCATAGAAATACCTTCCCAGAACAGAGCCTTAGCATGATATTCTTTTGGCTTTTTCCTGTAAGTCCATCTTTTAGATGCTTCAGAAAATTCTAACAATGGTCATAAACTAGGAAGAAAAGGAAAAATTCAGGTAAATGTCAGACATTAAATAATTTTCTAAAGATTGAAGTATCATCATTTATAAATATTAAAATACTTAAAAGTGAATAAAACAAAAATCTTTCAAATTAAAGTTACAGAGTATAACAAAAGTACTGTTTTAGCTAAAATTTAAAACTCGACAATAGAAAATAGGAAAGATTAATAACAGGCTAAATTCCGATTTAAAGGGTTAGAATTAACACATTATATCAAAGAAACAAAGTAAACTCTAAAATTAGTGAGACAGAAATCCAAAGTTATAAAGAAGGGTCAATGAAGGCAAACTGTTAAAGAAAGGAAAACTCATAAAGTGATAAGGAACAATTAAAAAGAAAATAAAATTACATGAGGAATCAAAACTTAGGTAAATATGACCCACAAAAGCAAAAACATCTCATAAACATTAAAAAAGCTGAATGCTATTAAGAATATTCCCAAAAGGGCTGGAGAGATGGCTCAGCAGTTAAGAGTGCACTCCACTCCTGCAGGGGCCTGAGCTCAGTTCCCAGCACCTACCTCAGGCAGCTCACAATTCCAGAGGGATCCAGCACCTCTGGCTTCCACAGCCATCTTCACACACATGCACGCGCACGTGCGCATACATGCATACACACACACACACACATACACACACACACACACAATTAAAATAAAATCTCTTAAAGAATTATTTCACAAAAGAAAATGCTAAGTCCAGGTTGTTTTTCAAATGATCAAGAAAACAACAAACCAATCATATATAAACTGTAGAAATTGAAAAGATGGAGCATTCTCTAACTCATAAATGAGTTAAAATTAATAGGTTGTAGATCACTGATACCTTTTTTTTTTAATTAAGAGAAAATTATAAGGAGATACCAGTTATAAATAGAGATGAAAAAGTCTTCACAAAATATTATCAAACTGAATCCATCAGTGAATGAGACATGACAATGACCATGGTAAATAGGATTATATGACGAACGCAACTCCATTGTTACTGGGAGATCAGTTTAAGTGTTTAGGGGCAAATAACATGAAGTTTATAGCTTTCTCTGTTCATAAACATATGCACCCGGCACATGAATGGGAATGTTCATAAAAGACTGCCTAACATCATAAGAAAACCTGGAAAAAAATTATACAAATGTTTGTTACACAGGAATCAAGCTAACTAAACCAGAATGTGTAGTGGGTTGGCCTGAACCTCTCCTCAATTTAACTGGTCAATAAAAGGGGGTCAGGCAGTGGAGGGGAAAGGTGAGACTAGAGGTTTGAGAGGAAGTTGCAGGTAGGGAGGGAGAGAGAGGAAGGTGGAGAGAGGAAAAAGACGCCATGGGTTAGGGGTCAAGAAAGCATGGCCATGAGGGCTGGCTGACTGGAGTTAAGAGCAGCCCAGATGAAACATAGTATGTAACTAGGGGTTATCGATAGGAAACAGATTTTAATAGCATACAAGGTAGATATCTGCCCAGCGTTAGTGCTAATAAAGGTTTATTATAAATATAAAGGCCTTGCGTGTCTTTTATCCAGGAACTAAATGATCAAAGGAGGAATAGAAGCCCAGAATAGATTAGTTATTTTCTACAACAAGAGCGAGACAGAATAAGATAAATGTTAGATACAGAATATTAAATGAAAAAGCAAGTTGTAGAAGACTACATATACAATTGTTGGTTTTATAAAACCCAAAATGAGAAAAAAATTGCTAAAGTAATGTATATCTAATATGGACACATATGCAAAAAGCTCTTAAAAGTGGGAGAGAAAAGGAAGAATGCGTCTCTGTGCAATGGTCCTTCAGTAGACACAGAAATCTGTCACAGAACTCAGTATAGAGATAAAACCTTGGATACTTAGGCTCTTTATGAAAAATGGCGTAGTATTTCTTTAATAACCTATGCATATCCTCCCTTGTACTTTAAACAATCTCTAGATTATCACAGATATCATAGATAAAAACAATGAAAATACCATATAAATGGCCACTATATTTTCTAGGAAATATTATGACAAGCCAAGAATGTATGTATCAGTGCAGACTTTTTTTTTTTCTGCAAACATTTTTGAACTAGGATTGGCTGAATGCACAGATGTGTAACAACAATCTATGGAGGCTGTGTAAGAGTTATTTACTTGGAACTATCTTGAGGAGGCAGTGAGTAGACACAGGGGCATAGAGATCAGTAATGTTCTGTTTCTTAACTAAATAGAAACTCCTAGTTACCCATTTGCTATGCTGTGAAACACTGTGTGTTTATCCATCACTGTGTGTATACACACACGTGTGTGCGATATATACAGGTCAAATATTAAAAATACGAAGATGAAGAGATGTCTTTTACATTTTGTAACATGGATACAGAGTCTGTTTTATTGTCAAAATCAATCAGCATGCACTTAGTACTTTACAATCTCCAGGCTTTTTAAAAGGAATCATTAAGAATTTAAAATAAATAATAGGATGACATACATACGTACCATGGAGGAGTTCTAAAACTAATCTGAGAGAAAAATATTTAAGTCAGGAACTTGTAGAGGGCCACTAAGAGTTTTGCTGTGACATTATAAACTCCATTTCCTAATCTATGACTGTGACAGAGCAAGATTTTAACAATAGTTTCCTGGGCCTTCTCCCTGTCTTCTCAAAGTAAGTGAAGTCATTTACCACCTCTAAGTGCTGTCTCACAAATACACACATAGTGGTGGGCATCTAGCTAATGCTATTTCCAATGGCAGGGGTCTGTCTACAGCCCTTGCAGATGGGACTGTTGCTACATGTGTACTGATGGCTAAGACCAAAACTGGGCTTCTCAGTTCTCTCACAGCTACTATAGATTTATTCATTTTGATTCTTAAGATTTCCTAGAAAGCTCCCAGACACACAGACAATATTAAAAGAATGGAAATCACAATTTCTTTGGAATGTAAATTGAGACCTGCACAGTAAACTCAGCAGTTGGAGCAGAGGATCAAGTTTGTAAGAATGCAAGCAGAACAGCTCAAAGATGAATAGGAAAAGCTTCTATGCAATTGAAACAGTGTAGATACAGAAGGCAGAAGCTGGCAAGGAGAGAAAGGGCAACCAGAAACCAACACAGAGAAAGCAGCAGCATGCCAGCAAGGAGCCTACCAGGCCTTTAGAGAGCCTGAGCCAGCTCCAGTCACTGCACTGGTCTGTTTCTAAGTGGCCTTGTTGTTCCGGTGATCCCTCTCTTGGATGACAATGCCATTCTTTTCAGTAACCTTCATGTATCCTTAATTTAATGCCTGTCCTCGCTCTGTGCCAATCCAGTTACCTAAGCTACTTATACAGAGTCTGTCTTTGCAACCAGAAACATGCTAGATAGTAGTACAGGAGGTAAGGCATCTTAGCCTTGTCCATACTGTGGCTTGGGAAGACCTTAATTACATGATCTGTCAGCTGCAGAATAAGAAGAAGGAACAAACCTTTAGAGGATCAGAGAATGTTATGTTAGTAAGAGACGTGTGGCAAGCAGTCTCTGTTCATAAACCTTGTATATCATTAAGTACTGCTATCTTTTTTTGAGGAAGGGTCTCCCTGGCTAGCAGGAATTTGCTAAGATTAAAGTCATGTGCGCTACCACTCAACTAATTACCTTTTAAAAATCTTTTTAAAAGAAGACTTACTCTGTGTGTGTGTGTGTGTGTGTGGTGTGCGTGTGCGTGTGCGCGTGCGCGTGTGCGTGTGCGTGTGTGTCCTAAGATCTCCCAGAGCTGTAGCAGCATCTCTGAGTTGCCTGATGTGGGGATGTGGGTGTTGCAAGTTGAACCCATGTCCTATGGAAGAGCAGCAAACACTTTTAATCACCAAGCCATCTCTCGCCCACTAATTACAGCTATCTTAAATGAGGTCTTTTTCCTTTCTTTTTTGCTTTGTTTTTTACAGGATTTCTCCAGGAACTCACTCTGTAGACCAGGCTGACCTCAAACTCAGAAATCTACCTGCCTCTGCCTCCTGAATGCTGGATTTAAAGGTATGCACCACCATGCCTGGCTCCTTAAATGAGGTCTTAAACAGAGGCTTAGAAAAGACAAGTGATAAAGTAACTTTTAGGGAGAAGACACACAGTATGAATCAATTCTCAAAAATGTCTCTTGGGGACCAAATCCAAAACAATGAATGACAATGATCAATCAAGTCATGAACTAGTTAGACTCACCATACTACCCTCTATGTTAGGTGGACTCAGATGCGTATGTGGGTTTCTGATATAGCCATCTTTATACAGTTCATCTGGAAAGTGATAAGCATTGATCCTTTTGAAATAAGGTCTGTCAGGAGGCAGACTGAAGAGATCATGTAACTCCTAAGTAAAATCAGAATCAATAGACAACAAAAACAATTTTAGATTTTTAGTTAATACAGTCAAACTCAAGGATTATAAAATGGAAAATACGCTGGGCATAAGTTTTAAAAAAACATGACTTAATTCATTAAGGTCAATGGATAAATAAACTGAGACCAATTTATAATCCTCTAGTAGGAACCAGAAGGGAAGATAGAAATGTGAAATTACTTGCTAGAATTGGGAGTTTTGTAAATCAGAAATTATAATTCAAAATGATATATCAAAGTATTTTGGGAAACCATGTTTATGCTACTTTAGGCATTTAAGTGCAGTTATTAAATACAGTGAAGTCAGTGACTGAAAAACATTTAAGATGTCATGAATGGAAATACTGACCAATATCTACAATGCATTATTTTCTCAACAGCATAATAACATACAGTCCTTATGCTATACTGTCTGACCAATCTCCAACATACTCCTGTGGTTTCAACAGGTTAGCTTATGTAGTATCTGAAAATCAATTTATCTCCAACTTCTGGAGCAGTAAGAGGATTTGTGTTATTACTTCTCAGGAGCAGAGTTTAGAACATAATTTAATGAGTGACAGGCAAGGCTGCAGGTCCAAAAGTTAGATTCTAAAAACCAGTCCTTCTGTTGATAAATCTCATTTCTTTAAATGCTGGACATGTCTCTCTAAGGCTTCTCTACCGAAACTTAAATAAGCTTATTTGTGGTTGTGACATTACCATATCTAATCAGAATTAGCATGGACCCTACCTTCCCCTGTGCTGTACTGTAGTCTTTCTTACAAATTGGGAGGAGCAGAGGGAAAAGGAAAGGAATTTTTTAACATCCACCAGCTACTCTAAGCATGTAAGCATCTTTTCATTTCTAAATTTCACTGCAGAAAATGATAAAATTTCAAAAAAAAAAAAAAAAGAAAAGAAAATGATAAAATTTCATAATTTTATATGAGCCACACTGAGCATCTGAAATTAAGGGGTTACATGCTATACTAAGCTAGCATGTGTTCATTACAAAAAAAAAAAAATTTCATGAAAGAAATTAGCCCATTTCTGTACTTTTAAATTAAACCACAAAATAATTTACATTTATTGCAAATTGTAATTAAGCACAAAATGAATAAGAGACTCTTTTTCCTAATAGTAATGATCTGCTTTTACCTTTCGATAGGCTTGTAGCTGATCATCTGGGATTCCTGATGGATATAAAACTGTTACAAGATCCTTTTTCCCTGGCAATAGAAAGTGCAACGGCTCAGGGACCACGATAGACGTTCCTTTCATATATCTCAAGATGCATTTTTCCACATCAACTAGTTGATTAAGAATTGCATCCACTAGAAGTTTGCGCACTCTGTAGAAGATATTTAAGTGAATTAACAGAAGGTACAGCTGCTAACATGATGTTTAGCTGATATGCCCTGAGTGGTGTAAACACTTACTGTGAGGCTTGTCAAGCAAAGTCTAAATTATGCAAAGTCAAAGTAACTGTATTTGCTCTGGGTGGGTAAAGGGAAGCCTTCTTGTTTCAGCATGCTATCCCACTTCTTCCAACCAAATAAATATTTAATAACTCAATGGCTCTTAGGTTGATAACAAGAAGTATATCACAGTAAAACCAGCCCATCACCTTGTATGTTCTTTCAAAACCAAGTTCTGATTACTTTATAGAAAGGTCCTCATTTACATGTGGCAGTAATACTATAAAAAATACCTACTTTCCCCATGTTTCTTCTGGAGCAACAGAGACAACGGCATCAATTGGCAAGCTCATATTAATGTAGTGGTGTTCTTCATTCTCCCTTTCAATGATGGGGGTTACGGCTCCCAGAGGGGTCGATATTTCCAGCATGAGATCTATATTTACTATTTGTTGCTATACAGACAGATAGTGAGAGTCAGCTTGTGGAACAGTAAACACTGAATGTAAAGGGTAGAGTTTTAAAGGACATATAAAGTTAGTAACTGTAGGAAACCCCTTTGCCTCAAAGTAATCTGCGTGAATCTACAGTAATTGTTAAGTATAGATGGATGCAGACTGTCCGCAAGTTTATTAGTATAGAGCTGTGTGTATAGCTCACTGGGCTAATATGTTACTCTTCCATCTTTGCCCAAACCTAAAGAAAAACAAAAGCAGGCAAACAAACAAACAAACACAAACAAAATTGCTCAGCAGGTGGATTTTTGAGTTTGAGGCCAGCCTGGTCAACTTATCAAGTTCCAGGCCAACCAGAGTTGCATGGTGAGTCCCTGTCTCAAAACAACAACAAACCCATCAAGCAAAAAGCACCAAACCAAAATACTATGCACTCATGGTAGAGAAAAATTTTGAAATTATATTCTGTGTATTGAGCAAATTAGCAGAATAGAGAATGCTAGGAGTCAGGCTTCTCACCCAGATTAGTTATGAACTTTGTAAAGCTGAAATGGAACTGGACACAGAAATACAATTTATGCAGGTAAACATGTATATGCATACATGTGTGCCTGTATGTGTATATAAACATATATGTTTATATTCTCCAAGGAGAATGGCTGACCAAACTGCACCAGGGAAAGACACATCTGGGATAATTTATGGATGAAAGTAGGGAGCACCAAAAAGAAAATTTTCAAAAGCATACCAGAGTCATGGTGAAGAAGCTAGTATTAACCAAATCTTGGGAAACATGGGTGTCAAATATCTAATGGGGGCTACAGAGACCGCTCAGTACTGCTTAAGGTTAAGGTGAATTGCTGGTGCAGAGGACTGGAGTTCAGTTTCCAGAACCCACATTGGGTGGCTTACTATCACCTGTAACCCCAGCTCTAGAGGGGTCAGATGCCTCACACACACATACACAACACACACACACACACACCCACCACACACACATACACACACTCACACACACACACACACACACACACTCACACACACACACACACACATACACACACTCACACACACACACACACACACTCACATACACACACACTCACACATACACATACTCTCTCTCTCTCTCACACACACACACACTCACACACACAACTTAAAAATAATAAAACAAAGTCTTTAAAAAACCCAAAATAATTAATGATGGCAACAGATTCGAATCCACTCAATATGTCTCCACCTTCCATCTCTACCTAAGGAAGGAAGTAGTTATTCAATACCCCAGTTTCTGAGACACTAAAAAGAAAAGAGGAAAGCTTGTTTGTGCACAGAAATGCCAGACCTAGAAAAATCTCTCTTTCTCAATCATTAGATTAATATTGTTATCAATGGCGTACTAGTCCCCATGTTTGGTGGCTTCCTTGAGCTGTAGGAAGAACACCTGAAACTTGGTTCTAACAACAGCAGTTAGGGTTAGGAAAAGGCAGGTAAAATATGATAAGGTGTACCTACAGTCTCACACTGTCTTTCCCTGAGGTATTAGATATAAGAGAAAACACAGTACTTTAACAGTTTATAAAACTGGCAAATACCATAAATAACTGATAAAAATTTCAACACCACCAATGTAGCACACATTGAAAGCGCCTGCTTGTTTAATATGATATGATAGGACACAATATAACTTCTATAATATGCCAGCTAATGATATACAGATCTAATTAGAAGCAAGCACAGCTGGGCACTTGGGAAGCAGAGGCAGGCAGATTTCTGAGTTTGATGCCAGCCTGGTCTACAGAGTGTGTTCCAGGATAGCCAGGGCTACACAGAGAAACCCTGTCTCGAAAAACCAAAAGAAAAAAAAAAAAAAAAAAAAGCAAGCACAAAATGAATCCACATTGGAGAACATACTACTGTATGTACTATCATATACATGTACTCTGCAATAATTTTCAAATCATTATCTCTAAACCATGCTTTCTTTTGTACATTCCACATGTATAAAACCGAGCTTCTCAGTATATCTCAGTGGTGTCTTAAATATAGCCCAACCTGACTTCAACTTCCTCAACATGTAGGCTAATCTTTGATGTCAACTGGATACATCTGGAACTAGGAAACCCAACTGGAGAACTGCCTCCATCAGACTGGCTTGAGTGTATTTTCTTCATTGCCAACTGATGTTGGAGGCCGGCCCACCGTGGGTAACACGTCCCTGGGCAGGTGGTTCTGGGGAGCATGATAAAGATGGCTGAGCATGAGACAGGACAGCAAGCCAGTAAGCAGCTTCCCTACTTCCTGCTTCCATTCCTGCCTCTGCCTTCCTTCAGTGAAAGTCTGTGATGGAGACCTGTAAACCAAATAACCTCCAATCCCAAGTGGCTATGGGTTTTTGCTTTTGGTCATGGGGTTTATCAAAGAAACAGAGAGCAAACTGCAACACCCACCTTTCATGTCTACTCAAGGAAGGAACTAGCTACGCCATATCCAACTAAGTCCAAGACCTCCCACTGTGCTTCCTAAATGTGTCTACGGTAGTGCTGACTGCCAACTTAGAATCTACCATCACCTGGGAGATGCTCTGGGAGATGCTTGTCGGGAAGGTCTGGATCGGTTAAATGAGATGGCATCATTCCTGACTGGGGCCCTGGACCGTATCAGTAAAGGGAACTGAGCAGTGGCATGCATTTCTTGCTCTCTCATTCTAACCAGCTGCATCTGTTCCTGCTGCCTTGACTTACCCTCATGAGCTAAAATAAACTCTCTTAAGTTAGTCTGGTCAGAGTATTTTGTTGCATCCCTGGGAAAAGAAGCCAAGATAATGGTCAGGTCTTCCCACTTTCATATTCATACCTAGTGGCTTAGTTAGTGCCTCTGTCCAGCCTAAAAAAACATTGCAGTGGTGGAAACAAGACTCAGTTTTGTTTTTGCAGGAGCAAAGTAAAATAAAACTGTCAAAATTACACATTGCAACAAGAAAAAAATGTTTAGGTATGTAAAACAATCATGTAACATTTCTAGGGCTCAATATTCCAGGAGGGCAAGACTAAGTGTCAGCCACATCTCGCTTAGCTCCAAACTTATTTAATCAGTAGGGAAAACAAGATTTGCTTACCATATCAGTTAACTTTTTGTCTCTCTTTTTAATGAATTTTCGCTTGGTATCCTCATCTTGATCAAATCTAAAATTTTGATATAGAAAGACATTTACAAGTACGATATGATGCTTTGAAAATATTCCCAGAAACTCTTTAAACACTCACTGAATGAAGTGCACCACATTCTTACAAGCAGAGCCATCCATCAGCTCTCCCGTGTTTACGTCACTGTTCGGCCACAGGTACACGGAGCTGTTGCAAATTCTGAACACAAGGGCATCTGAAGAGAGCTTGGTAGTCAGGTCACTCAACACCTGTCTTAGTGCGTTCTTGATAAACATTTCTAAATGAATAGTACGAAAGTTAGAAATATCATGAACTTTCAACACAAAGGTTTTAATGCATGAGACAAAAGTAGAAGACATGACTCTCGACACCCACCCTCTTTTTCAACCACTATCACGATTTTAGCCTCTCTATCTTTTGGGTTCTGAGACCATAAGTTCCACCCAATGGCTTTTAGTAAATTTCTATAGAAATTCACAATCAATACAAATTTTTTATAGTCATTCTAAAACTTTCATTGCCTCAGAAAGAAATCCTGCCCTTCTCTGCAGTCTTCCTGCCCCTTCGCCTCTCACTCCTTACCTTCCATCTACTTTCGAAACTGACGTAGTTTATCCTCAGGAAGGGAGCTAGCTAGTTGCTGCCCTTCTGACCTGGGGTTCTCCGTTCCCATTCTGACTGTACTCTCTAAAGTTTCAGATTCAACCAAGTGCTTGTTGAAACTCTGAACCCGATGTTTCAGTGCATCTCAAGAGTACCATATGTCAGCCCCGACTTTCCACACTCCTCCCTGGACACTCCTTATCTCAGGGTTTGCCATCAGCCTCAGCCAAAAACTAGAAGACAGCCTGGAATTTGCTTCATACAAATCATGCTGATTTTTATTTTCCTCTGAATTCCTTCTAACATTCCAATAAACTATAGTATTTAAAGGAGTTTTATACCAGAACATGGGTAACACATTATTAAATCTCTACAATATATAGTTTCAAGAACTGTATTTACATTGTGTGACAATTTTCTTCAAGACAGCCCTAAAAGTTCAAAAGGAAGGTTAAATCTTCTAATTTATACAGAAGTGACCTGTGGGCTGCTAAGGGGGTTAATATATAATTCTATTGAATCCCATTTTAATTTGAGTTTATTTTTCTTATCTCATTCACTCATTTTTCTTGGCAAAATGGAGGGATTCTTAATACATATCATTATAAATTCTATGATAAAAGACATTTTGGAAGACATACCTTTAGGTGGTGCTAGCTGAAAAGCCAGATCGAAGCCACCTCTTATTCTGAAGAGTATATCCATAGATCATAGCTTTAGGAAACCACCTAGAACAAAAGGAAACCATAATTCCCTTGAAATTCAAGACAAACTCGTCTTCATATGAATTAGAATATACTTCAGTTAGGATATGGCATTAATTAAACTAGATTTTTCTACTTATTTCATAAGTTAATTCCTTATGTACCAATATACAACAACCCTGTAAATTCTTTTTAAAAAAGTTTTCAAACCTTAATCCCATACTGAAATCATCTAGGGACAGTTAGGAGGTCAATGCCTCCAAATTCTGGAACAGCATAAGGCCGTCCAGGCACAAGAACATGTAAACGCCTTCCCTGCTTTGATTACAATATGAAAAGGAGGTTCAGAATTACTACATTTAGCATTGGCAGCTTGATGCATTTAGCAATGATATGAAATCATCAGTGGTAAAAAAAAAAAAACTAGTTTAAGAACATAACAAGAGGGGGATGGAGAGGTGGCACTGACTGCTCTTCCAGAGGTCCTGAGTTCAATTCCTAGCAACCACATGGTGGCTCACAACCATCTGTAATGGGATCCAATGCCCTCTTCTGGTGTGTCTAAAGATAGTTACAGTGTACTCAGATACATAAGAGATAATTAATTCTTAAAACAACAACAACAAAAACCATGTCAAGAACACTGAGTCTAGCATGTGGAGAGATTGTGGCTAAGCCAGCAGGAGGACAGGAACTACAGATGGTGACAAGCTGGAAGAACTCATCAATATAGAAAATACACCATGAGATACAGGGATGTGAAGCTAACTGTAGCAATGAGAACAGCACAGGGCTAGAGTATGCTAGACAGAATTCACTTGGCTTAGACAACGGTTGCCACAGACAGAGAAAAAGAAACATCTGAAACATGGAAGAGACTAGCAGGTCTTAGCTTGGATTCCTATGTTGAGTTTCATATAGGAAAATGAATATATAACAACAGATCTGTATCACAATGTGTTTGGGTTTGTGTGCGTGTGGTGAGGGGTTTCTGGAGGGAAGTTTCCAAAGATTTTATCGAGTTCGTAAAATACGTCTTGAACACTGAAGAACTGCATTATACAAGAATCTGCGGTGTTCTGAATGAGAACGGCACCCAGAGCCTCATGCTGAAATTCTTGCTCCTGAGTTGGTGGAACTGTTTGGGAAGGATTAAGAGGTGTGTCATAGAGGCCGGCTTTGGGGCTTCAGAAGGCTCCCACCATTCCCACTATGCTCTCTGCCTCCTGCTTGTAGATCAAGATGTGAGCTCTCATTTGCTGCTCCAAGACTTCACCACAACACGCCTCTGCTTCGCCATCATAGGCACTATCTCTGGAACTGTAAGCACAACTAAACTCTTGATCATGTGCATGGTGTCTTATTACAGCAATCTAAAAGACACTAGTAACAGAAGAACCCTGTGACAGTTTGCATATGCTTGGCCCAGGGCGTGGCACCATTAGGAGGGTGGCCTTGTTGGAGTAGGTGTGTCACTGTGGGCGTGGGCTTTATGACCCTTGTCCTAGCTGCCTGGGAGCCAGTCTTCTCCTAGCAGCCTACATATGAAGATGTAGAACTCTCAGCTCCCCTGCACCATGCCTGCCTGGATGCTGCCATGTTCCTGCCTTGATGATAATGGACTGAACCTCTGAGCCTGTAAGCCAGCCCCAATTAAATGATGTCCTTATAAGAGCTGCCTTGGTCACAGTGTCTGTTCACAGCAATGAAACTTTCACTAAAGCAAACCCTATTCTGAAACAAATGAGCAAGTACTGATACCTACTGCACTAAATGACTGAGCATTGGTCATATATTACCATTAATTGTCAGAACATTATGAAGTAGGTACCGTTGCAGCTTTGTATTTTGCAGATTTCTTGTCACACTTCTGCAGGAGTGATAGCTTTTATTTATTTTATACACTGTAACCTGTTCAAAGATTACACCGCATGTCCCAATTTCACTCCATTAAATTCATTCTAAGCGAACAATAAAGAAGTTTAATACATGATGCAATTCATTTATTCTACTGTTGTTTATCATAAAAAACTAAACCCCACAAAACTGGAAAATACTGTGAGCACTACCAGTAAGAAGTTTGATAAGTTTAGAATAATACTATTCGAGTAAGAAAAATACTTACATAATCTGAAGACGGAAAAGACAAGCAAGAGTAAGTTTTGACTAAAGTACTTATTGTATGATTTTTGCTTAACATAATCATTCATGTCTATTCTCTTCTGTAAATTTGGAAAGAACATACAGTACTTCCCAGGATTATTATGACAATTCCTTAAGCTATCATATGTGAAAGAGCCAGGGTCTCTTCAGGTGTTTAAATCAAGCTCCTCTATGAACATCTAATATTTAAGCTGAGGTCTGAAGGGCAGGTAGCCCATAAAGGCCTTAAAGTTTCCAAAAGAAAGAGGTATTCTTATCTGTGTATGTTCATTCCAAGCCTAGTGACCGACTGCTGAAGGCCTGATTAATTGAAACATGTAGGAAGGCTGATATGGTGGTACATGACTGAAATCCCATACTTGGGAGGTGGAGGCAGGAAGATCTGGATTTCAACGTCATTCCTGACTGTATAGCTAGTTCAAGGACAGCCTGGGTTTTGTGAGTCTCTGTCCTAACACCAAAGCAAAAGACCACGTAGACTATGACCCTTGGATGACAGCAAGGGCAAAGGTCAAGGATGGTAAAGAGGGTGATAATACATTCAGAAGTAGAACCCAACAGATTTGATTATTGACTGTATGTTCTTGACATGAGGCAAGTTTGTCAAGGGTTTGATGGCACAAGGAGGAGTGAGCTGGGTTATCGGCACAGTCGGGTGTGCTGAAGGAAGAGTGCGGGAGAACAGAAAATGATGAGCCATCTCTGTAACTGCTGAGTTTGAATGATCTATTTAAGTGGAAGCAGTTAACTAGATTTATGAATTGGGTTCAGAGAGAAAGCAGGACCTGGCTGAGCTAGGAGACAAGGGAAAACAGGAGAGTGCTGTGCCACGTAAGCGAAGGAAGTAGACTATTTTAAGGAAGCTAGGCCTATTTTTTCAAAATCAAAAGTTCTTTTTCATAGCTTCCAAATACGATAAACAGTGCCTTATTGTCAGGATGCACTCACTGACTGACCCAGAGTGTCTCGTGATCGGGTGCTGCTAAGGCGCGAGCCGCAAGAGATCCAAGTGAAGCAATTTTGCATCGCGACCTTTGGCCCCTTAGGAGCAGCTCCTTTTAGGGGCCGGGAGCCATTCTCCTAACGGTTGCCGAAGTCCTAGGGGTAAATACGGGAAGATCACTGACAATCAGAATCACTTACCAAGCACCACTGGCGAAGGCAAGTACACCTACTTCGTGCTAGCTAGGGTCGTCCCGGAAGTGACGTCTCCGCCAGCCGAAGGTGGAACTCCGGCAAACAAACTACAACTCCCAGAATGCCTCGCATCAACCATCACGGAACGTACCACTCGAAAACTATTCTCAGATGGCGGGGAAACAGAAGACTTAGTTTCGAGAGATTTTGATTGGCTGAGACTTTTGTATTCTATGGACTTTCTTCCATCTTCGCAGACGTGCTGTGCTGGCTGGACTCTTCCGAGGGCCTCAGGTAGCGCGTTGGGAATGGGTTCTCCCGTTCCCACGGCAACGCGGCCCAACAAGCGAGCGCTGCAGCTTGCGGAACTGTGCGGCACGCGCCTCTGCTGCTAAGACCCAGGCTCACGCCCGGGCACAGGCGCGTGGCCCCGAGCTCTTCAAGCTCTGCAGTGGAGTGATCCCCGACTGGAGCAGAGTCCATCTGATCCTGGTTGTGGGATTAGGTGCCTTTTGGAGAGGTGACTCGGCCTCGCGGACATGGGTTTTCGTTAGCTACCTGCCAACTTCAAGCCACCTTTCCCTGAGGGAATAACTTAGACATCGGTTCATTTATTTTCTGCAGCTTCTCCCTTTTAGCCATTTTTTTTCTTAGCGTAGAAAAGATTTATTGAGTAAATTGCAAGGGTGCAGTCGGCAGGGCTATAACAGAACTTTCTTATCCAAACTTTTTGAAGGGAACTTGCCCTATTCTACTTGGGTAGAATTCCACGATTTTCATGTCTACTTGATTATAAACCAAGATTTACGCCTTTTAAAGTCTGTTTTCCTACTTCTACCTGTCCAGAAGGAGAGGATTGCAAAGCACTTCTTAAATGCGTGAATGAATTGCTTTGTAAGTTTTACTTAAGAGTCTAAGGTCGGGACAAAGTTGAAGGCACTGGTCGTGCAAGCGCTGGGGCTACACTGGTAAATAACTAAAAGGACTTTGTCGTTCTAGCCAGTATGGAGGCTAGGCCAGAGGTTCCCTTGATTGCAGGAGTTTCATTCTGGGTATTTTGCCTCAAGAACGTGGTGAGGAGGATTCAAACTCAGACTATGGTTCCCAGCCGTGCAGCCATCAGTTCTTGGGTCCCTACACCACGAAAGTTAGATGACCATTAATGAAGCTTGGGAAGGTGTTAAGCCTGAGAATCTCGAGGAGAAGGGAGCAAATCCATGATTGTCCAATTAAAGCAAGCAGTATTTTGGTGTATGCCCCGGACTAGCCTGCTGGATCTCTCACTCTAAGTCGGGATTCAGAGAGCACCCTTGCCGATGGGTTTAATTGTGGCTGGCTTACAGGTTCAGAGGCTCAGTCCATTATCATAAAGGTAGCATCCAGGCAGATGGGAGGCTGGAGGAGCTGAGAGTTCTACATCTTGTTACAAAGGCAAACAGGAGAAGACTGACTTTTAGGCAACTAGGATTAGGGTCTTAAAGCCCACACCCATGATGACATGTTTCCTCCAACAAGGCCACACCTACTCCAACAAGGTCACACCTCCTAATAGTGCCACTCCCTAGGCCTCTTGAGGTCGTTTTTTTTTTTTTTTTTTTTTTTATTTTTTTTTTATAGGAGAGATGAAATGTTCATAGGACTGAGAGAGTTGGGATGTTACACATTGTAAGCAAACAAACAACACACACACACACACACCAATGAAAGGGAAGGAACAAGGTTACCTCATGTGAATTGGGTAGTAAGTTTAGTGTAGGTTGAAAAACACTTTGGAGTTTACATCATATCAACGTAGCAGGGATCTATCCTTAATTACAAATAGAAACCTCAACATGGAAGGACTTAACACAGGACAGACAGGAAGTTAGTCTTTAGCTGCAAATAGAAACCTTAACCTGCACAGGACAAATAGGAACTTACTCTTAACTGCCTTAACTGGAAACAGAAACTTTAACTTGCACAGTATATTGTTCCTAGTTTGGTCTCACAAAGGCTATGCCCAAGCTGATCTGATGGGAGTTGTGGGGGGTAAATAAAGAAGGGAACCAACCAACCAATCCAGAGACTTAAAATAATGTCAAATAAATAGTTTGACATTTAATAATCATTCTTTTCATTAAAAATAATTTCCTGTAGTTTTCAGTGTAAAGTAGGATTTTGCTGCAAAAGAAGATCTAAGAACCTTTGGGAAGTTAGCACCCAAGAAGCAATCATGCCAATAGAAGGCGGGAAAACAGATATGGAGAGGGTTGGCCTCTTCAGCGAGATGGAATACATCACCGTGGGCGACAAATATGTGTCTCCATTTAACCGTGAGTATCTCTGGTGTTTTTAAATATTTAAATAGCATGTATTTCCAATATAAAAATTTTAATTATATACATATTGTCTTAGTTAGGATTTTACTGCTGTGAACAGACACCATAACCAAGGCAACTCTTATAAGGGCAGCATTTAATTGGGGCTGGCTTACAGGTTCAGAGGCTCAATCCATTATCTTAAAGGTAGCATCGGGCAGATGGGAGGCTGGAGGAGCTGAGAGTTCTACATCTTGTTACAAAGGCAAACAGGAGAAGACTGACTTTTAGGCAACTAGGATGAGGGTCTTACATGATGACACACTTCCTCCAACAAGGCTACACCTACTCCAACAAGGCCACACCTCCTAATAGTGCCACTCCCTAGGCCAACCATATTCAAGACCACATACACAGGTTCTTAGTGAATATGGGACCCTAAGCAGAGATGGGGTTACTCTGTGTAGCCTGGCTGTCCTGGAACTCACTGTTGACCAAGACCGTCTCGAACTTAGAGATCCACCTGTCTCTAGCTCCTGGGTACTGGAATTAGAGGTGTTGGCCACAATACATAGAGGAGAAGATTGCTCCTGTGTGAGCATGTGGAACCCCCTTTATCACACAAAAGCGCTGTCTCTTACTGACCACGGGGGGAGGGGGGCGGGGGCACTGGGCTAGATGATCTTTTAAGGTCTCTTTCAGCTCTGAGGTTCAGAGTGTTTAATACTTCACCTCAGCTCTGCGTGATGGTGCACACCTATAATCCTAGTTTCTTCCAGAAGCAGAGGCAGACAGGTCTCTGAGTTCAAGGACAGTCCGGTCTACAGCGTGAGTTCCAGGAGCTCTGGGACTACACAGAGAAATGCCATGTCCAAAATAAAACAAAAAACCAACAACAACAAAACCCAGCAGCAACAACAACAAAACAACCAAGTTTAAAAACAACAAAAACAGGCAAAAAAAAAAAAAAACCCTTCTTCAGCTCAAATGTTCAAACGTTTTCAAGAAAACCCCTTAGATTTTATATCGCGGTTGCCCGTTATGCAGACTCCTTAGTGTTTTACCAGTGCAAAGGCTGAATTGGCTCATCGTTTTTGTCTTAATTGCCTTTAATTAGGATTGAAGTAAAGATTATAATGCTCTTTATCTTTGAAGGACCCTTTAATGAGGCTGCAAGCAAAAATAGACAGATGCTACCAGGGGGAACCAAAGAAATGTCCAATCTCCAGGCAGGATACTTTGATTCCCAGTTTACAAGGATTTTTGAGGGGGAAGGCTACGTGAATTTGAATCAAGTGAGAAGACAGTATATGCTGGCAGAATCCAAAAAGAACCTAGGCAAAGCCTTCATCCCTAGTAGTGGAGAGAAAAAGCCGTAAGTACTTTTGGGAAGTGTCTTATCAGTCTGCTTTGACTTTCTCTAACTCAAAGAAGATGTTTTCCTGTAGGATTCAGTTTTTTAACTATGATTGTCTAAGATGGAGACAGTTATTTTGGGTGATGCAAACTGACAGATAATTTTAAATAGATCTTTATCTTTTTTTTTTTTTTTTTTTGCTATCTGGGTCACTGGTCTTTATTGTTTTATATAATGAAAACCAACTAAATAATGTAGTTACATATTTTTTTTTCAAAAAATTTGCAAAAGTAATAATGGGGAAAATTCTATGTTTATGCTTTTGTATGTTTTTCTGCTTATAAAAATTATAAATAAGAATGTGAAGTGAAGAGAAACCCTTTATAGACAAAGAAAATAATTTATCACTGTTATATTATTTTTAAATAACTATGATGATAACAATCATGGGATTTACCAGTAGCTGGACTGTGGCAGCTGTCAATGTGAAAAATTCTTTTTTTTTTTTTTTTTTTTATAATTTTCATTAAACCACAACTCTAGTATATGATATAGCAAAGACTTAAAATATGTTTTTCATTCACACTCGAAAAGTTTGATTTTCTCAGTTTAAATTTATGGTAGGTGAGGACTGATCAAAGTCTAATTTCTTTGAATTTTGTGAAACTTCATTTCTATAGTTTGGACTTCCATCTAACAAGTACTCTTTCATAAATATAATATTTCATTAATATATTTTATCGTACAATATATTTTAATCATAATTTTTGTACAATATATTTTAATCACATTTGTTCTTCTATTTCTCCACCCCTCATCCCAACCTCATGTCCTCTTTTCCTTTCTAAATAACATGAAGAGTTCAATTTATGCTGTTCATATACTCCTGGGTGTGGGGCCATCCACTGGAGCATGGTGAACCCACTAGGGGCCTCACCCTTAAAGAAAACCAACGTCTCCTTTCCCAGAAGGCATTGCCTGTCCATAGCTTCTAAGTTATGGGGAGCTCATCAGCTCCATCTCCTTCTGTTATTGGCTTGATCTTGTGAAGGTCCTGTACAGGTAGCCACAAATGCATTGAGTTCAGTACAGTGGTCCTGTCATGTCCAGAAATGCTTTGTGCTCTGGTTGTCCCAACCTCTGACTCTCACAGCCTTTTCATCCTCTATTCTGAAGTGGTCCCTGAGCCTGTGGTGAGGGACTGCTACAGATGTCCCATGTGTGGGTGAGTACTCCACTGATACTTATTTTCTGCACTTTGACCAGTTATGAGTGTCTGAGTTAACCACTGTCCTCGGCGGAAAGAAATGTCCCTGTTGATGTCTAAGAGCTGCATTAATTTATGGGTATAGAGGTAGAAATGTAGAGAGCAGTTTGATTCTACATATATTTAGCAGAATACTTGTGGCAGGTTCACCTCCAGGAACTGTGAGATTCCTATCAATCATGGGTTCTTAGCTAGATTTACTCTACCAGGCATATTTCCTCCTGTGTAGTGAGAGGGCCTTGAATCAACCAGAAATCAGTTGGTTACCCTGTGGGTTCACATCACTGTTGTACCTATGGACATAGTTTGTCACACTGCTCATTATTGCAGTTCATAGAAAGATGAGTCTGTTGATGACTTTTGACTACAGCAGGCTACGTAGCACCTTTGGTACTATGAGAGCTAATTATCAGGAAGGAAGATTCCTGGTCAGTAGCAAGTTAATTTCTCCATCTTCTGTGATTCATATATATTCACCAGTAGGGTTTAAACTATCAAGTTCTAGTGGATATCCAAGAGTAATGCCAATAGCCTGTATTGTTTGACTAAAAAATTGAGGGGAGGTATCCCATATCTTATATTAGGCTTTTAATTTGACAACCTATAGCTTCTTAGAGAAATATTATATATCATATATATTCCATATATTATATATAAAAGATATAAAACATTATACAATATTACTATAATATGTTATAGTATATGTTATATATATATATATATATATATATATATATATATGTTCATATATATACACACACACATACACATATGTATATGAGTTTAGTTGTAGTAACTCTACATAGGGGATATATAGATATATGAATCATAGGGAAACCAACTGATTTCTGGTTGATTCAAGGCCCTCTCACACCACAGGACGAAACACATATTTGGTACAATAAATTTTCCAAGATTTCTGTTTTTTTTCAATCTTTAAAATAAACTTGTTTTGAAATATATAACATGGAATTTGACATTTTCATATCTTCCTTTAAAAAACTCCAAATGGCATTGAAGAAGTGGACTGGGAAGCTATTATGGGACAATCGGTGGCCCTGTCCCATTCTTTAGTGCTCAGATAAAACCCAGGGACAAGTATCAGCCACCAGGGAAGAATTTATTACCAACCCCGGAAAAAAGGGAACTGGATATGGGTAAGATATTCCTACTACCTTTATATAATTTGTTTTGAATTTACAAAATCACCTGAGCTCTCATTCACCATTACCTATTCCTTTTTTTTTTTTTTTTTAGCTATGCCAATGTTACCATAGGCAGGCAGCTTTCACACTCCTTTGACTTATACGATGCAGCAAAACAGAATTATAAGGTAAAGTCATGTGTTTTGAACATTTCAACCTTTATTTGTCCAACTTTGGAAATTAATTCACAATAAAATTTTATTTTGTTCTCTTTTGTTTGTTGGGGTATCTGTGTGTTGATTAGCAATATTCTAGGCCAGCAGTTAGTAAAACAAATAGTGTCTGATAAAAGATGGCCTCAGTCTAGTAAACACAAGGGTCTTATAATATTTTTATGTGGGGCTAGAGAGATGGCTCCATGGTTAAGAGCACTGGCTTCTCTTCCAGAGGACCCAGCTTTGAGGCCCAGCTCCCACATAGCAGTTCACAGCCACCTGTGACTCTGGTTCCAGGGGATCCATTGCCTTCTTCTGGCCTTTGTTGGCAACAGGCATGCAAGTGGTTAACAGACATACATGTAAGGCAAAACACCTATGCGCATAATGTTTTTAAATCGCATTTTAATAGCAAGCTTTAGAATCATATGAGTGTTAGCATTTCTGATGCAAAGGCCACACAGCAGGGCAACGTAATCAGAAGTTTTTGAGGGAAGATCTTGGTAGCTTATAACCTGAATTGATTCCCATGAAAATTAATTTTTAAGAAAAAAATGTCCAAAGGATACACATAATAGTTAAAAGACCATTGCTCCAGTGTGGAAAGAGGAAGGCAGATGGCTAAGAACTCACAAAGTTCTACAGGGAGACAGGATACAAAGCAGGAGGAGACTCCAAGGGGAGTGAGAACCCAAAGTGCTACAGCGTGTGCCTGTGGCTTAGGGTTTCCATTGTTGTGAGAAAACATTGATAGCAGCTTGAGGAGCGAAGGCCTTAGTTAAACTTACAACTCTTAGGTCCCAAGCCAGCACTAAGGGATATCAGGGCAGGAATTCAAGTGGGACAAGAACCTGGAGGTGGGAACTGAAGCAAAACCAGACACTGCTTACTGGCTTGCTTAGCTTGTTTTCTTAGAGTACCAGGAGCAGCAGCAACGATGGCAGCATTCGAGAGCTCCATGTCAGTCACCAAGTAAGGAAATGTACTACAGACTTGCCTATTGGCAGTCTTTTGTTTGTAATTGAACAAACTGTTTTTATTCCATGTAAGAGATTTTGATCGTGTTTTTCCCTTCCACAATTTCTCCACAATCACCCTTACCTTCCTGCCCACCCAACTTTATGTTCCCTCTCTTTAAAACAGTGGTTCTCAACCTGTGGTTCGAGACCTCTTTAAGGTCACATAGGTATCCTGCATATCAGATATTTACATTACAATTCATAGCCATAGCAAAATCACAGTTATGAAGTAGCAACAAAATAATTTTATGGTTGTGGGTCCCCACAACGTGAGGAACTGTATTAAAGGGTCACAGCGTTAGGAAGGTTGAGAAACCACTGCTTTAAAACAAACATAAAACAAAAACCACACAAAAAATCCAAGAAAAACACACGCACACACACGCCTCACAAACCAACAAAAATGGAAATCAAAATAAACAAGCAAAAAGACCAATAAGATAAAAAGTACCTAAACAAAGCAAAATGAGACAAAAGACTACAAAAATATCGTTGAGTTCATTTTGTATTGGTGGGCAACTCCAGGGCATGGGGCCTGCCCTGGAGTGTGGTTAACAAACCCAGTGAGACCCACTGGAAAAACTGGCTTTATCTTTGCCAGCAGGCATCAAATGCTGATGGCTTCTAGGTTATGGGTACAAGGACATGTCTACCTCCCCCACTCACTGCTGGAACCTATGCAGGACTTATGGATACCATCACAGTACTGAGTTTTTATGTGCATCAGTCCTGTGGTGTCTGGAAGCCACTGTTTGCTTGGAGCACCTATGGCTCTTACAGACTTTCTACCTCCTCTCCTGTGTAGCTCCCTGAGCCTTGACAGGAGGGAGGGCTTTGGTGAAACATTCCATTTAGGACTGAGTACTCCAAAGTCTCACCCTTTGCACACTGTCCAGTTGTGGCTATCTGTTTGAATTATACACTACAGGAAGAAGCTTCTCTAATGGGGGCTGAGTGAGGCACTGATCTATGAGTATAGCAATATGTCATTAGGAGTCATTTGATTGAAGTATTTATTTATTTATTTTTTTAGCAGACTTAATACTATTGGTTTTTCTTCTAGGCAAATGACCTATCTAGATTCTTGGTCACTTTGGGTGTGTCAGGAATGGATTCCATCTCATTGAATAATCTTTAAATCCAATCAGATAGTGGTTGATTACTCCCAAAACATTTGTGCCACGATTACATCCGTATATTTTGGAGGCAGTTTGCAGTTGGGAGATACCGATGGAGACTTAAGGATGAAGAGTCATTGATTCTCCTCCCATAGCATGCAGAATACCTTCCAGTACTGTGGACATTAGTGGGGTAAAGCTTGTTTAGACACCAGCTTGGCTTCTCAGTTTTTGATGACATATGTAAGTACTGTCTTCAACAATAGGGCCGTACCATCATGTCGTGGAGAGTAACATATATAGTCTTATCAATAGCCTATATAGTTTGTTTTTTTTTTTTTTTTTTATGGGACTCCTTTGGCCAACATCTCAACAAGATCTTCATTTCTGGCACTGGAGATTTCGGTAGCATAAGTTGTCTAGTTGGGACTTTGTCTCCCTGTTATTTATTGACTCCATATCGATTCCTTTCAAATATGTATGAATTTTAGGAAGCATCTATAGTAGTAGGTTTCTATAAGGCTTCTCAAATGACCTGTGGTGTTAGCTGTCTCTCTGCTTATCCTCCTTTACCCCTCACTTCTATGCCCCCCTATTTAATCCTCCTATTCTAATTTCCCCCTCATCTTTCCATAATATTTTCTATTTCCTCCTCCTTGAGAGCGCCTCTCCTTTCTGCTCGTTCCTTATTAGGTACTTAACCTCTGTGGTTATTCAGACTGTAGCATAGGTATAAAAGGCTTAAAAGCTATCATCCACATAGAAGAGAAAAAAACATGTATTTGTCTTTTTGGGTTATCTTCCTTGGGGTGATTTGTTTTTTCCTGGTTCTGTCCATTTACCTGAGAATTTCACATTGCTTAACAGGTGAATAATATTCCATTGTATAAATGTACCATATTCTCATTGTCCATTCATTAGTTGCTAGACATCATGAGTGTTTCCAGTTTCTGGCTATTATGAATAGAGCAGCCATTAACATGGCTGAGAAGTGTCCTTGGTGTAGGATGAAGCATCCTTTGGGTACTTGTCCAAGAGCAGTATAGCTGGGTCTTGAGGTAGATGGAGTCCCAGCTTCCTGGGAAACGGCAACACTGATTCCCATAGCTTGCACTCCTCTCATAATGGACGAGTGCTCCTCTCGCTCCACGTCCTCACCAGCATGAGCTGCCATTTGTTTTGTTGATCTTGGCCATTCTGACTAGTAAGATGAAATCTCAAAGTAATTTTAATTTGTGTTACCCTGGTTAAACATTTACGTTCTCTAGCTGTTTGTCTTTTGAGAACTCTCTGCTTAGTTCTAGTCCCAATTTTTCAGTTGGCTTATTTGTTTTCTTGATGTTCAGTTTTTATACTTCTATATATATCTTTTAGATACTAATTCTTTAATAGACTTATAATTGACAAAGCTTTTTTCCTATTCTATAGACTGCTGCTTTGCCCTATGTTCATTGCTGTACAGAAGGATTCAGCTTCATGAGGTCTTATTTATTAATTGTTGTTCTTGGTAGCTGTGCTGTCAATGTTCTGTTCAGAATGTCCTTTTCTGTGTCAAGGAATTTAAGTCTATCCTGTCTTTCTCTTTTTATCAGATACAGTGCATCTAGTTTTATATTGAGGTCTTTGATCCACTTGGAGTTGAGTTTGTTCAGGGTGATAAGTATGATCTGTTTGTATTCTTCTGCATCCAGCCATCCCATTCACCCAACATTTGCTGAAGAAGCTGTCTTTTCTTCATTGTGTACTTTTGGCTTCTTTGTCAAAAATCAAATGTTTATAGGTGTATGAACATATATCTGGATCTTCAATTTGATTCCATTGACTGATGTGTCTGTCGTTATGCTACTATACATTATTATGGAGGCATTTTCTCAACTGAGAGTGCCTCTTTTCAAATGATCCTAGCTTGTGTCAAGTTGAGATAAATCTAGCCAACACAACCTACTAATGTCTTGTCTTGAGCACTTTAATCTCATTTAAATTGTTCCTGTTCAGTTTGTTAAATGATGAAACATCAAATTTCATGTGTGTAAAAATGAAAAAAAATCAATATTTTATCTTTCTAAATCTGTATTTCACATTTTTGCTATTTTATCAAGAGCTAGCAATTTTAAACTTAGTTCTCCCACATAGAAAGGATTGTAATATAAGACTGAAAAAATATCATTTGTTTTGCTTGAGTATTAGGTACCTAGAAATAGTATAATATGAAAATGTTATAATGTAAGCACTAAATATTTTTTGTGCTTAGAATTAAAAACTGATATTTACTAAGGGCCAACCATGTGCCAAATGCTTTCTCTACATAATCTCATTTAATCTTTAACAACATCAAGGGGAAATAGTATTCTTATTTACATTCAAAGATGTGACACCAAAGGTCAGCAGTTTCCATTAATACTTGAAAAATGCTAAAAAGTAGGAAGGAGCTGGGATTTCACTCAGAGACCAAGCCTTTCCTTCCTGATGTCCAGGAGTGTAGTAAGGACTTGTTCAGATGACATACTGTTAAATCTCAAGTGAATTCTGTCCAAAATGAGAGCTGTGCTTATTTGTCAGCAGGCATGTCTCCTCCCTCCTTCCCTCCTTCCCTCCTTCCCTCCTTCCTCCTTTCCTTCCTTTCCTCCTTTCCTCCTTCCTTCCCTCCTTTCTTCTGTCCCTCCCTCTCTCCCTCATTCCCTCCCTCCCTTATACCCTTCTTCCTTCCTTTATCCTCCTCCTCCTATTTTTAACCATAAAAGTTGAACATAAAGGAATGTTTTCAACAGCACACCCAGTGGCATATGTTTTAGAATCTGCACATGTATAATTAATTTAGAAGGTGATTTTGGTTTTGAATTGTGTCTAACTTTCAAACTCTTTAATTTACAGAAAGAAAGCGAAGAACACCATCGACTACTCAAAGGGTCACCTTTCAAGTTGAATCTTCACCCAAAGGACTATTTTGATACTAATCCTTATTTTTTAGAGCATCCTTTACCTCCAATTAGGAGAGAAGAAAAGAAGGAATCTTCCTTAAAGCCCTTTAAGCCCTCCTCTCCTGGTAAAAAGGTAAAACTTTTGGAATGAGAAGTAATTGAACATTATAAAGAAAGAGAATTTCAAGCAGAGGGTGGGGGCATGTCTGTAATCCCATCCTTCTGTAGCTGAAGCAGGAGGAGTTTTGGGTTCAAATCTAGACTAGGCTATGTAGCAAGGCCAGAGGGAATGAGGGAGAGAAATAGAGGATGCAGGGGTTGGGAGAACCTGTGTTTTGCTATCAAATCATGGAAGTGCACATGTAAGTCTTTCTTTGTATGAAGATTTACGAGATCATATAAAGCCACAAAGCAGTCTGGGGAGATGGCTATGATGACCTCAAGTTGGATCCCAGCACCCAGGCAAAGCTGAGCCTGGCAGCATGCTCATGTAACATTGGTGATGGGTGTAGGGTAGAGGGAGGAGACAGGTCAGTCAGAGAGGGCTTGCTGGCCAGCCAGTAGCCAAGAAGCCAAGAATGAGCCCCAGATTTAGAGAGAGCCCTGTCATGAAAAAGTAAGGTGACACGTGGAAGAGGAAGGCACATAGTATCAATGTCTGACCTCTACACGCCCACGCATTGACAAGCATAGCTGTACACAACATGCATGCATGCATGCATACCCTGTGTGCATGTGTGTGTCAGTGCGAGTTCACACACACAAACACATATACACACACACACAAGCCACAGAGCATGACTGGAATAAGAAAGGTGTTACACCAGAACAATTGCTCTTTGCTTTGGATATGTTTGAATTTCCAATGAAGTTTCGAAAGCCATCATGTAAGTTTTGAAACAATGAAAGTAATTGTCTCCTGCTGCTTCTTTCAGAAGCTTCTAAGTGCTGTGTATAAAAACAAACGCGCTTTGACTGTTCTTGAACATTAGTTGAACCTAGGCCTTTCTGTTCCTGGCAGATGCTTCTCATCTTGCTGTAGACTCTCCTAGGGTGCATATGCTGTTTACATTGGAAAGATGTTTTTATATGCTAAGAATTTATGTATTTTTGTCTTTGTATAGAAATGCTTTCTCTAGTCTGTTGCATCTATGTGTGCATGTACATTCAGGTGGAGGGCACTAGATGGTATGGGATCCCTGGAAATAGAGTTCCAGAGACTTGTGAGTCACCCAGTGTAGGTGCTGGGAACAGAGCCTAGGTTCTCAGAGAAAGCAGCCAGTGCTCTTAACCACTGAGTCATCTCTCTAGCCCCAAACGGTTATCTTTATAAAATCAAGTGCCGATCTTGAGAACATATTTCTTAATTCACATTCTAGATGACTAGTGTATCTGTTTGTTTCTTCTGTATCATTTTTAGTTGCTTTTATAGTTAATGGTAGGTAGTCTAATCTTTTCTTGCTTCTTGACAACCTTGAGATTAAGAGTCTCATGGTCTATCGACTGAGGGTTAAAAATACAGATTTTACTTATTGATGCTACCTTAGAGTGATGTCATACAATAGATTATGTGTTTTGTCTTATAGAGTTGGAGAACTGAGGTATGTACACACATGGATGCACCATGCTATTGATGCATGCTCAGAATTTCAACAGGCACTTGCCTTAAATTCTAAAAAGGATGATTGTAAGATTAAACATTTATTAGAGATGATGCTATCTTGGAAATGCCTTTGCAAATTAAAACTGATGATGCTCAGGCATACGTATCCATTAGAATACAACAATGTTTTTAGACATTATGGCATAAAACCTGATTCCGAGAAAGCTTTACAGAAAGCTGGTAACCTTACTTGGTTCACCATCACAGACTCTTCCAGACAGGACTTCAGCTAAGCCTTCAACTTCCTCAGCATGCAGAGACTAGACAACAAATGCTATAGCTAATTTTCTTAAGACTGACTTGACTATTATCTCAATTTGGGGGTAGGGGAGCCAAAAGAAAAATGATACTCCAAATCAACAGGAAACAATTTAAATTCTGAACAATTTAAGCCTTAATTGTGAGACTATAAGTATCTGGTCTTCAACCCCATTGAAGACCTGAGAAGGAATAAATATTTCTAAGTAGGAAGTGCAGGCAAGCAGCTTCCAAAATTATAGAAATGTCAGAGAAAGTTGGCTGTCTGGCTAGTTAACCAAAAATTTCTCTGAGTCATGGGAGCATCAACCTTATGCCACAGTATATCTGGTAGACTTTCTGTGAAACAGGAATTATGAAAGACTTGCCTATCTTGTTCTTGCAAAGCTTGGCAGTTGACTTTCCTGCATCCATATTTGTCCAGTTTGGATAGCACACTGTCATCAGTTGAAGCAAGGGCAGCTTCCTGCCCAGTGGCAACTAGCCATGTTTGAAGAAAACCCCATAAGGAGATTCTTTGATGTTTATTATCTTCTTTGAAGCAGAAAGGGGTGCTGTCAGGAGCTGATATATCTCAAGTTAAAAGAAACATAAAGTAATAAAACATCTTAAAATGCCACATTCTGTAGGTCTCTGAGGTTTTTGAAGACCATCTATCTAATATATCTTAATAGGCAAATATTGCTTGTTATTAGCTATTTATTATCTGTTCAACCTAGGAAGCATATTTCTGTTAATTAGACTAGTATCTAACATGACCATGAGTTTGATTGACTGCTAATTTGCATTTCTTAATTATGCTAAACAGTTTGTAATGGCAGCCCTTAAAAGGATTGGAACTTAATATTGCATTTTAAAGAATCACTTTAGGTACAATGTCTCAAATAGGAGTTGAAAATATATATACATATTATGTTGTAGCAAAATATAACCTCAAATTTGCATCAAGATACCAGGATCTATATCAATGTAAGATTTTTGGCTGGTTAGTACTCTTTGGTCTAAAAGTAGATTCAATAATCTACCTTTTCCCTATTATTCTTATATTATTCCTGTATTGCCTCTTCTTTTCATCCCTTCTCTCCCTTTCTCCTCCTAACATTAGAAGAGAGAAAAGAGGATAGAGGGGGAAAAGAGAAAAAGAAACCCCTGAATCTAACCTCCCTCACTGTTTCCTCCCTGACCAAGACCAAGTTGGTTAACAATATGTAACCAACTGTCCTAAAACAACACTACACATCATCACTCACTGAACCACCAGAACACATCTGCCCCACCTTCTGAGAATGGGGCATAGTTCTATGTTTCCTGTTGATTTGGGGTGTCAGTTTTCTTTTGGCTCCCCTACCCCCAAATTGAGATAATAGTCAAGTCAGTCTTAAGAAAATTAGCTATAGCATTTGTTGTCTAGTCTCTGCATGCTGAGGAAGTTGAAGGCTTAGCTGAAGTCCTGTCTGGAAGAGTCTGTGATGGTGAACCAAGTAAGGTTACCAGCTTTCTGTAAAGCTTTCTCGGAATCAGGTTTTATGCCATAATGTCTAAAAACATTGTTGTATTCTAATGGATACGTATACCTGAGCATCATCAGTTTTAATTTGCAAAGGCATTTCCAAGATAGCATCATCTCTAATAAATGTTTAATCTTACAATCATCCTTTTTAGAATTTAAGGCAAGTGCCTGTTGAAATTCTGAGCATGCATCAATAGCATGGTGCATCCATGTGTGTACATACCTCAGTTCTCCAAACTCTATAAGACAAAACACATAATCTATTGTATGACATCACTCTAAGGTAGCACAATAAGTAAAATCTGTATTTTTCACCCTCAGTCGGTAGACCATGAGACTCTTAATCTCAAGGTTGTCGATTTGAGCCCTACATTAGGTGCCATATGTTGAAATAATTTTATGGAGGAGGGGATTCTGCCCCACTCTAGCCTATATAGCTCTGGAATAAAAGACACAGAAACCTGGTAATTCTATTAACAAGCTGTAGTCCTAGACTGGGCAGGATTTGAACTATATAACCCTACATCCCAGACACGGGCCCCAAGTTACTCACTGTTTGAGTTTGCTTTATTCCATGTGTGTCCTCAGGGCAAGCATCTCTCAGCCACATGCTCATGGTCCATCCTGCCGCATGGTTGATTCTCTTCTCCTCCCTCTCCTCTCTCCTGTTCATAGTCACTACCTGAGACCCCCTTACTTAATCTCAAGTCTCTTCTTTCTCTCTCTCCTGCCTAGTCATAGGCTCTAGCCTTTTATTATCCAATCAGAGATTATCGGGGGTGGGGGAGGACATTCTGTGCATCACATTGGTTAATACAATGCCATGTCCGGACCACAACCGGATTTGGGGGCACAGAATTCAGCACCTGAATACACAGTGTACAAGATCAATCCCAACATATCACTTTAGTGGTTCTTAGTTCAAAATGGCCAATGGCCCTGTCATAATCTTTAAGGGATTCTCAAACAGCAACCTTCTTGAATCTCACAATCCAGGCCTCCATCCTTTGCATTACTCTCAAAATTCTTATCTTCCAAGCTCCCACAAAATAGCCTACTGATTTCTGACCACTCAATAGACTTTCTAACTCAAAGTTCCAAATCCTTCTATAGTCCTTCCCCCAAACATGGTCAGGTCTGTCACAGCGATATCTCACAATCCTGGTACCAGTTTCTATCTTATTTAGGATTATTATTGCTATGATGACACACCATGATCCAAGCAACTTGGGAAAGAAAAAGTTTGTATCAGCTTACAAATCCATTGCTGAGGGAAGTCAGGCCAGGAGACTAGAGGGCCTGGAGGCAGGAACTGGATCGGAAGTCTTGGAGGAGAGTTGCTTACTGTCCTGCTCAGCCCACTTTCTTACACACACTCAGACCACCAGGGATGGTACCTCTTACAAAAGGCTGAGCCCTCCCATATCAGTCATTGATCACGAGAGTGTACAAGAGGCTTCCCTATGGGCCAATCTTACGAGGCATTTTCTTGATTAAGATCACTTCTACCTTGTGTCAAATTGATATAAAAGCTAGCCAGCACAGTATCTCCTTTGTAGAATGCATTTTATCATGACCTATTCAAAATTTCTTGGATATTTGTGTTTCAGCTAATAGTACATACTAGTATTAGTTCTTTCATAGGATGCTTCCTAAGGGTATTTGAACATTCTGTGATAACTATGAAACAAGGACTTGGAAAACAGAAAACTATTTTGGTTAATTAAAAATATACATATAATACTTTGAGAAAAAGTATATGCACATAATTACTGTCTAGGTTTAATCTACATATATTTGGCTTTAGATATTGCAAGCAAAAGGATTCTTAATTAAATGGATTATAATTTCACAGAATGAATTGGTTGGCTTGCTTTCTTCTTTCCTTCTTTTCATTACATTACTATGGATCAAACCCAGGGCTTCACCCTCCATAGGCAAATGCCCTGCCATTGAGCTATATCCCTATCTTCTTTTTCCTTCTCCCCTAACTATTACGCACCAACACACACAAGATCTAGTTAATAGAAGCCCAGGCAGACGTTGTAAGGAAGATCTTTAATCTTCGGCCCTCGGCTAAAATTACAGCCATATGTCACCACATAAAATTATCTTAATGACTGTATAACATAAAGATAAACATCCTGTCAAGTCAGTTTAACATGTCCGAGTAATTTCAGGTCTATATCACATAGGTAGGAAATATTTGCATGAACTTCTCTGACTAGACACTAAGTATATTCTGGAGAGATCCCATTTTCCTCATGCCATCTATGACCATGCTATTCCTTTGGGGTGTGCGGGGGATTGTTAAGCGTCCTATCCCCTTCCATAGAGAAGTATAGCTTATGTTTGTCTCATTCTTTCATCAATAGGCTTACTAAATCACTAGTTGATAGTTTGGTTAAAATGGCAATAAAACATCAATGCTTGATAACAGCATAGAAGAACATTTAGAACATCTTCCACAAACATTTGCATCATTTTTATAGAAAACTACTAGAATTAAAGTGTTTGGATCCTACATAATTGGCAGCAGAGAGACCCTTTGCTGGGGTTTGAACAGAATGGATAACTTTCTTTAAATGTAAAACCAACTCCATTGGCTAGAAAAGTGAACTTCTTGACAATGTAATTGTATAGAGGCATTTTACAAACTGATATCGAACTATCTTGTTTTTGCTTATAGGCTGGTGGAATGAAAGCAGGAACATTTGAACCTTACCCAGCACACTCAGCTGACCCTTATGTGGTTAAGGTAGGAAAGACGATTCCTTTGAAAGGTGAAAGGATTTTCCACCCACCAAATGGACCAAAAAGCAGACCCATTGAAAGTATAATGGCGCTGAATGTCAAAAGGTAGGCTTAGCTTATGTTCAGTCCATAAACTGAGAAAATCTATTGTTTCTACCTTTTTGATGCCCCAACCAATACAGGTGGTTATGAGCTGCCTGTCTGGGGGCTCTGCTGGGTCCTTTGCAAAGCCAGCAAGTTCTCTAAGTCTTTGGTCTTCTCCAGTCCCACTGTACATAGTTTTAAAATGGAAGATCTGAGCACAGGGGCTAGAGAGACAGCTCAGTGCTTAAAAGCACTGGCTGAGCTCCTAGAGAACCTGGATTGGATTCCCAGAACCCTCTGTAACTCCAGATCCAGGAGATCTGAAGCCCTCTTCTGGCCTCTGTGGGTACTACATGGTTCATAGACATACCGGCAGGCAAAACACTCATACCCATAGAAGAAAACCTTAAAAACAAGGTAATGTCAGCACATTGCATATTGCTGTCTCCATTATGGAAGGTACTCATTATGAGTCACTTGAGACTCCTTGGATATTATGTACACATAGTTAACTAATAGTCAGCAATTGTGTGGAATCCTAACGACCCTTGAGAGTTCTGTCCCAAACTTTGAAATATCCACCTGTAAAATTAAGATATAGTCTAGATAATTAAAAATATAAATGTGCTTTGAGTAGAGATCTGGGTATACTATCTAATGCTGTCTCGTTTACAGTATTTGGAAAGAAGAACTGAAGCCTGTGTGGCCATAACTTGTCTTGTGCTCCTTCTTTATTTCAATGCATTATTTGCTTCAGTCACATGAAATTCATATTACATCAACTGTTATTTAGCCTGCCTGCTACATTGCTAATAAGATAGTTCATCTGCTTCCCTCCTGCTTTCTACTGGCTTTCCCTACAGTCTGGGCTTATCTCCCCAGGCAAAGCTTCTACAGAAGCTCTCTATAGCTGGTCTATTGCGGATTGTTACTGTATGTTAGACCTTCATTGCAGGTATCTTTGCTCATGTAGCCGTATGATTCTTACATTGTTAGGTAAGATGTTAAGCTCGTAGTTATTTCTTGATTGTTTGTAAACATCTGTAGCGTTGACGACAGAAGGCCGTGTTTTCCTATTGCTTTTAACCCTGTGATTGTTACACGTACATTTATTTTAAATGTCATTAGAAATATTGCAATTAATGTCTTTTTCCATGAACTCATCTTTTAAAATGTAACGACATTGCAATCACCTAGAATGTAATACATGCAGATTTTATGTTAAGTAATCATTTTTAACAAATCCTTGATTTCGGTAGCTATAAAATCACCAAATGGTAAATAGAAGTGAAACTGTACAGTTTAGGCAAAGTCTGTGGCTTACAAGGCAATGCCACGATGGAAGGTCTTCATTAGATGCCGTATGGAGCTAGTGCCAAGACTGCGGTGTTACTGACTCTTCATGTAGTTCAGATGAACAGGGTTTGGAGATGTACTTTGATAATTGATGATGATAATGTAACTGATACATATATATATACATATATGTATACGTATACGTAAATGTATATATATATACACACACATACACATACACACACATATGTATAATGTTGTCTATTCTTCAAAGTTTTGTAAAGTGAAATAGATTTTGCATTAAGAAAATTAAAATATTCTGAAAGAACAAATTAAAACTGAGCCATTTCTCTAAGCGGCTTTTCCATACACAGCCAGGTTAATTCAGTTACTCTGCATATTAGGGTACATTTGTTATTTAAGGTACTGCGTTTAGGAACGATGTGTGGGCCAGCTGGCAGAGCATTGGATCTGCAAATAGGAGGCATTGGCACCCGTATTCTATAGTCTTTAGCCTTATCCTCTGGTAAGCCACCTGCCACTTCTCTGCCACCTTCATCTAATGGAACAGATAATGAAACTGGAATTTTCTCCCTCACCCCTATCTTCAATTAGATGGGATGTTTTATGGGTTGTTAAGTTTTCTGTGGTCTCTTCTATCCAACAGCAAGGCTGAGAGCGTTCTCTGGTGCACTTGGAATATGTTTAGAGTAGAGAAGCAGCAATTGACTGTTTTTCAGAAAACCCAGAAGTTTATTGTATATTAGTAGCTTTAAGCTTATTGAAGTCTCTTTTTACTTGATCATAATCATCTTAAGTCCAGTTTCAAATCCTTCTATACTAATTTGAAAGCTAATAAACTCATGGATACTAGTAGTGAAATGTATTTCATAATTTTTTCTGCTTCTTAGATTAAATGAGCATTTATTTTCTGATTTTAGGGCACTGAATGTGAAGAACTACAAGAATGCCTCCTCAGTCACACTGGGAAAGCAGTTAGTTTTCTAGATCCTCTTGGAAGCTTAGAGAATACACAATGTTCTGTAGCAAATGGCTCTATGGCAGTTAAAGGAAATTTAAACATGAGGTTCAACTCTTATGTCCTCCCTGATTTTAATGCTGTTTAATAAATAATGTTGGCTAATGACTTATAATGACATAATCTGGAGTTGTTGACCTATATTTTTAGATCTACATTTCTAGGTAGAATGTAATCTTCAAAAAAAAAAAAAGTCAAATCTTGAAGCGTAATCCATGAGGAATAAAACTTTTCTAAAGAGAGAAGACACAGCGTTATGTAGTTTCCTGCAAAACAACTCCATTATGCATTCTTGGACACACATCACTCAATATGACAGAGTTAGAGGCAATGGACTGCTGACTGATGTCTTATCTCTGGACAACTTAAGACTGTATATTCCATCCAATTAGGATGTAGGTATGACTTGGGTAGTTTTCTTATCCACCATCAGTGAGGACTTAGATAAACTTTTTAGCAGCTATTAATCTGTGCTAGAAAGCATCTAACAACATTGCTCAATACTTGTAACAAGGTTTATAGATGTTAACTGGACCATGGAAGAATGAACTACTCTGACAGAACTCATTTGCATAGGAAAAGACTTCTTCAACAGGTCCCTGAAAACACACGGTTTAAGACCAACGATTCATAAATGGAACCTTATCAAACAAAAACTTCTATCCAGCAAAGGACAGCATCATTTGAACAGAGAGGCATCCCACAGAATGGGACTAGACCAAACACCCTTTATTTCCCTCAGTTAGATTTAGTAGACATTACAAAGGAACAATGGACTGATGTCCTGTTATGAGACACCAAACGGTTGCCCACAACATAGCCCATTCTCATCAGTGGAAGAAAGACTGACTTCCTGACCCTGTAAGGAAGGTGTATCTTGAATCCCACTATATTTTGTGCCTAAGCACAAATAAAGCACCAATCACTTGCCAGCATGTTTCTTAAATTAATCTACCCTATCGCTGAAAGCAATGACCTCTGTGGGGCACACAGGAGGGAAGTTGGGGGAGTAAAAGAAGAACTTAGCATATTTTCTTTTGTATTAGTCTCATCTTGAATTCACCATCTGGCATAACAACTATAGCTTGGAAGTTTGGGGGAGGATGCTCATTTTTAGTATTTCCAGGCATCACTTTGCCTTCAGCAGAGCAAATTTCAGGTCTCTGAGACAAAATCCACCATGGGAAGGCAGGAAGAAGAGGAGAGGGGAAAACTCTTTACTAATTACACACCTGACAGGATCAGCACACCTCATCAGGGAAGCTCCTTGTAGTGGGTGGATATATTAACATAGAGACCCACAACTGGACAGTGTGCAGACAGAGACTTTGGAGTGCTCAGTCCTGACTGGGGGGTGTCTATCACGCTCCTCCTTTAAGGATTCAGGGATCTAGGTGAAGAGAAGGCAGAGAGATTGTAAGGTCCGAAGGTAGTGGATGATTCCAAGGGAACAGTGTCTTCCAGGCACGACAGGACAGGTGCATGCATGAACTCGCAAGACCAGCACAAGTTCAAGGCACAAAACCAATTCCCCAATAACAGCTGCTGGGTGAGGGATCATCAGTTTTCTTAATGGATGGTGCTGGGTGTATCAACCACATTCCTGGGTAGGCCAGAAGCTCAAGAGCAGTTGGCCAACACAAACTGGACTCCATGTTTTCAGTGGCCTATTGGTTTTGTGTGTTTGTTTATGAGAGAGAACACAAAATTAGGTGGGTAGGGTCTGGGAGGACTTGGTGGGTGGGAAAGAATATGATAAAAATATGCTGTATGAAATTCTCAAAGAAGAAATTTTAAAAAGAGACACACAAGGAGCAAAACATTCTCAAAGTAGCTGCAAAGTTCAGCCCTCGTACAGTATAGGTTTTTGAAAACAGTACCAAGATTGCTCTTTCTATAGCTACTGCTTGATCCTTTTATATATAAGTGTTGCAGCTCATGCCAGCTATATATGTATATAAATGGCCTGCGCTAGCTACGAATATTGGAACAAATTTTTGAGACTTTTCTTATCTGTACTATTTACCAGAAAGAATTCTCATGAAGACTGAATTAAAAGCATTTCCTAAGCTGTAATGTATGCTTGAACCGCCTATTTCATCATTATACACCAAATAATTTGTTATAAGTTAATTTATTAATCTGACTTTTTATTATTTTTCAGTAAATGTTCAATTATCATATTTTGTTTAAAATATAAAAAATGAAGTATTAGTTAATGCTTATTATGCACTGGAAGCTGTTCCACGTACCGTTCTGTTTAAATGTGTTTGTGGTTGTCACCCATTTGGTGTTCATATAACCAGTGAAGAGATGGAGGCAGAGAAAGGTTGAATCTCCAGTTCAAGGTGTACAGCCAGAGGTGGGAAGCCAGGCATTCTGGCTGCCTAGAGCTAGCAAGTTATTACACTGTGTTCCCAGGCCAATTCTTCAGTTTTCAACAGTTTAGAGGATTACGAAATGTTTCCCAGTTACAGTATCCCCAGTACAACCTGTGTCAAAATCAGTGACCAGGATAATACAATGTATTTACTTGTAGACAATCAAATATACGATGCAAACTAGTTGACAGGAAATAAACCTGAGAAAGCCTGCTTCCAGGTTTCCCTGGGACATATCTTATCAAGGATGTGATTAGAGATCTATAGGAGATGGGTAGAAAACAATAATCATTTCGTTTAAAAATCTTCAAAGGAAACTTGCCATCCTTTCTGTTTAGGGAGAGATACACAAGTCCACATTGTCTAAAGTTTTCGATGTTCAGCGTTCTGTATCTCTGTCTTACCAAGTGAATGTCCAGCGTGAGGCACAGATATGATGGCTGGCCGTGTATTCACTCACCCTTCACTTACAAACACCCAGTGGCTCCCACATTCCCGGCATAGTTCTGGCACTGAGCTATAGCAGTAAATGTGGAAGGATACACCTGACATTTTTCAGGCCAAGGGGTTCCTAACACTAAAACCAGACAAAGTCATTGCCAGAAAATCTAGAAACCAATGTCCTTTGGTAGAAGAAATTCTAAGGCAGATTAAAGTTAAGCCCAGGAATATACATTAAAAGAATAATAACACCACCTGGTAGGGTTTATTCCAGGAATGGGAGGTGTTTCAAAGTTGATATAACAATGCAATAAAGAGAAAAAAAATACTGTTTCAAGTAAGGGATGAAAAGCATCTGACAAAACTCAACAAGGAATTACAGAACCAAAATAGATTAGTCTGCTCCTGTACAGGGAAGGGCGAGCCCGACCGTGAAACACTGGCTCTTTTGAGACAGGACAGGATTCTCCTTACAATGTAACCTTCTATGTGACTCTGTGTTGTGTCGGGGAATATGTGTGAAGGACAAATACAGACGTGCTTTGAACAGCGAGGTCTCCTTACTCTCTGATCCACAGTTTCATTTCTCCCATTAGCTTTCGTGAAACCGTGAAAGATAGACGCGTGAGCTTAGAGTTTGATACCACCTTGTCATAGTTCTTGACTCTCTAATGTCATTCTAACGTCTATTTTAAAACAAGTTTAATCGTGCGTGAGGCCTTTGGAACCGGAGGTAAAAGGTTACTACAGTATTATTTTTATGAAGGAAAATTACTTGGAAAAGATGTTTTTAAAACACTGATTTCCTTTGAAATTTATTACATGTCTTGGATGGAAGCCGTTGATACATTTTATGTGGTATTCCTGAAAAAGAAGAAGGAAATGTCTTAAAACTGTGAGTGCTGAATGTATTTCTAATAAGTATGTTAAAATACTTCTCCCTTCCAAAGATGCTATGTACACATTCAGTGTATCTACAGGAAAAAGTTCTTAAATGATTCTATTACATAACAAATCAGATACAATATCTTACAAAACTAGATTGTATTCATCTTTATGTGCTCTTCTTTGAAAGACTTAATTTTTTTTTTTGTTATGTGTAAATACGTGTGTTTCCATGTGGATGTGCACACCTGTGGATGCAGGTGTCCCTGAAAGAGGGTGTTGGATCCCCTGAAGCTGGATGTTGAAGCTGAGTGTTGGGACCCACTTACAAATGGATGGGTGCTGGGAACCAAACTTGGGTCCTCCGCCAGAGCAATACATACTCCTAATCACTAAGCCACCACCTCTCTGGGCCCCTCTTCTTATTTCTTAACTTTGGTTAGTGCTGATAAGCTCATTAGAGTCTTAAAGATGTCTCTACTTATCTATCAGAATGCACACACCTTTCAAGTCAGAAGTCACAGGCCTATTCCTAAGACTGGAAGCATCTTCGTAGGCATCGTAGTTGTCAAAGTAGAATTTCTCTCTTCTTGAAATATAAGTCGATTTTGATGCACTGTTGTTCTGACAGGAGCCTTTATCACTTAAATTCAAGAGGTTTCGCTGAAGATGCCGCATCTCAAATTCCAGGGTATCTCTCTCATTTTCTATGCTTCTCACGTAGTTTTCCAAAAGCACCTTGTCTTCGGTGAGCCGACTGATGCTATTTTCGAACTTGGTGTTTTCTTGACTATGTTTTTTTAGCTCTTCTTTCAGAATCTGGTTGTCTGCCTTAATCTCCATGACCATTTTGGACAACACTTCACATTCCTTGCTGATTTCTGCCAAGTTGCTTTTGTAAATGCTTGTCTCTGACTTGGCACTTTTGATGTCTTTCAAGAACTTCTCTTCCGCGGCAGACTGGTAGGTTCGAATATCCATGAGCTCTCTTTCCAACATCTGTCTGGCGGAAGCGGATTCTTGTAATGTTGCCTCCAGATGCAGCTTCTCTGCTTTAGCTCCGTCTAGTATGTGAAGAAGCGACTCCTGCTCAGTTTTAGCCAGTCTCTCCTTCTCTTTTAGCTGTAGGATCTCCAGCTTGCTCTCTTTCAGGTCACTCTCGAGCACGCCCTTGTCCTTCAGGAGTTGGTACCTGTCTTTCTCTAGCATTTCCCTTTCATCTTGTATCAACAGCATGCTTGTTTTCATTGTTTCTATTTCTATATTCATTCTATTGTTTTCGCTTTGGAGAACAGCCATGTCGTTTTGGGTCTTGTGTTCCTTGCTCTTTAGGTGGTCTATTGTTTCTAGCATCTGTTGCTTTTCCAAAGAGAGTTGACTGTTTTTCTCCTCGAGCATTTTGTGTTGGCCCTGGAGGACATTGTAAGTGCTGACGATTTTCTTAAGTTCTCTGAGGCAGTCTTTGTTCTCTTCTGCGGCTTCTGTTAACTTGGATTGAAGAGTGCTCTTTTCTTCAGCCAGAGACTTCAGTTGCTTTTCGTGGGCTTCCACCTTCTGGATCAGGGATTGTGCGGTGAACATGAGGGGCTTCATTTTGGTCTTAAGGGCTAGGTTTTTGTTCTCCAGTTCTGTCATCTTCTTCTGATTCTGCAAGGATTCTTTTAGGTAATTCTGTAAGTAATGAATTTTGGTGACACACTGCTCAGGGATGCACTTGCCTTTGGGTGCCTTCTCGTTTTCAAACGGTATGGGTCCTTGGCTGACTACGAATGCTTGGCCTTCTTTGTCTTTTATTTTGTGTTTCCCTGGGTCCAGGACCGACAGAGTGTGCCTTGGAGGTCGGGAGTGGAATTTTAAATCCATAATATTCTTGCTGGTGATAGGGATGTCTTTATTTTTCTCATTCTTTTTCCCTCGGTATATTTCACTTTTAGACAATTTTTTACATTTCCTACAAAAGGTCACATGCAGTTTGGACACTGTGTCCCTGAGTGGGAGTAGCTTGCTCACTAATGCCTCTAATTCAGAAATTCTCTTCGATTTGATGTCTTCACTTACGTTACCTTCCAGGTTTTCTTGCCGAATGAAATTAAGTTTTGAGCTAGAAATGGGAAGCAGCTCCTGTTGACGGTGACTGTGAGTACTTGCATCCATCTGGAAAGTGTGAAGTTCATTTGTAAGTGCCAGCTCTTTGTCGTTCGACTTCTGAAGCTCTTCTTTCATGTGCTTAATAGAGTGGCAAATGTCGTCTAAGTTTTCACAGAACTCACGCTTCAGGAAAGGGATGGTGATGGTGGATTTATCCAGAATCTCGGGAGCAGCTTGAGGCGGCACAGTTTGAGGAGCCAGAGGTAGAAACTGGTAGAGACTGAAACTCTTTATGGCGTTGGGCTGCTCCAAAGTGCTCACAGCCTTGCTGGGAGGTGAGTTAGCTGCTGTTGTTCTCAGGCTCTCCAGAGCTAACATGTCCTTGACCTGTATCTGAGGTGGAATATTTATGCTTTGAGAGAGACAAGTGCCACTATTACTTCTGAAGTTCTCTTCCATCGAATGGAGAGTCTTGGGGTCCTCAAAATGATTACTTTTCTTGGTAGAAAGCATTTCTTCTTGTGTCTCATTAGGCTAGCGGCAATAGAAAGCATGCTATAAATATATTGTCATTTCCCACGTGACCAAGAGATTAAGAAAATTTGAGGAAGATTTATGTGTACAACCATATTGACTATTCTCCCTACTACTCAGAGGAGCCCGTGTGTGTATCCCTATCTATTTATCTGGGTATGAACAAACTAACACTGACTATCTTGAGATCCACAACAGAGTGCTTTAGGATTGCCCTCCTTTCTTAGAGGGTGAGCTATATTGGCCACCCTCTTAATTTCAGAAGCAGAAATGTAGTAAATGTATTATGCTCCAAGCGATGCTCCTAAGTAGAAAGGCCACATGGGAATTCAAGGAAAATGAATGTTTCCGCTACTGGGCTAGTTGTTAGCCTTTGCTTCCTGGATTCAAAGGGGGTGATTTTAGAACCTCAAGTATCCTGGAATTGTAACTTCCTAGCCAGCATGGACAGTATTGGCCACTGTGGTTTTGGAGCTTTTCTATAGACTTCATGTTTGGTTTGTCAATCCCCTGTGGACAGGTGGGCTAACCAAACTCCTTTGAACTTTCTTGGGTATTTTCAGTATCTAGATGAAGTGAAATGCCTCTCCCACCCTCTTAAAGGGATAGTCAAAATCTACAGTACAGAGATAAATACACTTCTTATTTAAAGATGTTTCTATTCGAGAGAAAAGATAATCGTATATTATGATGATTAGATGATCATAGGTTGCATAATATGTAGTGAGAGATAGATAGATAGATGATAGATAGATTAGTAAAGATAGATGGATAGTAGATGATAGATAGATAGATAGAGATAGATAGATATAGATAGATAGATAGATAGATAGATATAGATAAGATAGATAGATGATAGATAGATAGAAGATAGATAGATGATAGATAGATACAGATAGATGATAGATAGATAGATAGATTAGAAGATAGATATAGATAGATAATGAGGAACCAGCTGTAGGGATAGTTGTCAAACACCAGAAAGGGGAAGGATTGACTGAAAACATACCAAATCCTTTTCAGGACGCACGCTGAATACTAGATTTTTTTCTGAGTTAAATGAGGGTTTTCTACTTCAACAATACTTTTGTTCAATATTTCACTGATTTCAGACTGTACCTTTAAAAGATAAATTGAGAATGTTAGAATTTGAATTAGGATCTGGGAGTTTGTGTATGTGCAGAAGCACATAGTTGAAAGATACCTTCACATTTTCTGAATGTAAGAAGTTCTTTGCCATTAAGAGAGTAAGTTAAATTTATTTACTGTAATCTCTGTCATTAAAGGACTCTTAGGCATGTGTTTGTGAAAAAAATCAGAAGCCTCTAGTAAAATAGTAAAAATTTATGAACTACATTAATAATTTTAGAGGCGTGACTTTTTTACATTGTGGAGTAAGTAAGAAATCTTTGACATCCATCATTGAAACAGAACGCATTCTGCCGCAAAGTTCATCTACTTCCCTAAAATTGTGTTCAATACAAGGACACTGGATCAGAGTTGATGCCGGACTGTTAGTGACTGTGTTTGGTACACCTGCTATGCACACTCTATTATGCTGCCTCTCATTTCCTTAGATGTAGTGTGTGGGCCTTTGATGATACCAGTTCTGTCTTTAGCTGTTCCTAGATCTTCAGTGACTTGAGGTGATAGAATATGTCCCCCCTGCCCCCGCCATCCCCAGGGACACTTTTGAATTATAGTTTAAATCTTACAGAGTGAGTCTCTCTTTGTAGACTATATGTAGGAAGGATTATTTACTTATTTGCAGTGCGAGGATCAAGCCCGCATCTCTGCACGTGCTAGGCAAAGGCTCAATCACAGAGCCACATCTGTCCCAGGGGGCCTTTTCTTTTGGCCTTACAGCCAAAAGGATAGGAAAATGTGTCTACTCCAAATACAATTTCAGCCTGAAACACATGGTCACCTCTAGTGTATTAAACTCTGTGTCCACTTAACTACCGGCTATGATGGGTTTAGAAGATGGGTTGGTACTTGAACGAAGGAGATTCCCTACGTATGGACTACATCAACCATACCATGCTGACGTTCTGTAGAGTCTGCATCCGCAGAGCCTGAAACGATTCCAGCTGATGCTGCAGGACCTAGAAGGATATTTAACACTGTGTCAGATGGAGCACTTTCAGGTGGCCAGGAGTAGTCTTCAAAGGCTAGGGTTAAAACAAACAAACAGCCGGGCGGTGGTGGCGCACACCTTTAATCCCAGCACTTGGGAGGCAGAGGCAGGCAGATTTCTGAGTTCGAGGACAGCCTGGTCTAGAGTGAGTTCCAGGACAGCCAGGGCTATACAGAGAAGCCCTGTCTCGAAAAACCAAACCAAAACAAAAAACAAACAAACAAACCTCAGTGTGGCTTGTTTTCGAAAAGGATCTCATGAGCCAGCTACCTCATCCTTATTGTGCTGTGACTCTCTATGTATGTTCATAAACATTTTTTGGGGGGTGGGGATTGTGTGGAATCTCTATGCACGCCCATGAATTTTTTTTTTTTTTTTTGTGAGAGTAGTGTGGAAGACCCAATATTCATTCAGAAAGAGTTTTGCACATAATTAAATGAAACAGACTCACTTTCAGCGCTGATTGTGGTTGGATTTGACTTTCTGGTTCTGATGCACAGCCATATTCTAAGGAGCAAAATAAAGAACATGCATCATTTAATTCCTAAATTTATCTTTGCATTTTTGCTTCCTGTGATAGGGTTTCTCTGTGCATCCCTCGCTGTCCTGGGATACAACTCACGCTGTAGACCAGGCTGACCTCAAACTCAGAGATCCTCCTGCCTCTGTCTCCTGAGTGCTGGGATTAATGGCATGCAACACCACTGCTTAGCATAACTCCTCAGCTTTATTTTGCAGAAGCTGCTCCAGAGAGCACACTCTTAACCCAGACAGTGAGGCAGAGAGATAATGAGAAGTGCTGTTACTTACATTATCCTAGTCACACATTTAATTTAAGGACAGCTCTCACTTTAAGGGGTACCTACCTGTGGGGATAGGCTGATAACTGAGTCAGTAAAAGTGCTAGCTATCAGGACCGGACAATCTGAGTTTGATTCCTGGAATCCATGTAAAGATTCAAGGAGAGAATTGACTCCATTTGACCTCTGACTTTCACTGGTGCACCACGGCATGAGTGTGCACTGCTTTCCACAGTTTGTTACATAAAAGAAATTTAAATGTTTGTGTGTATGTGTGTGTGTTTGTGTGTGTCAGAAGGAACTTTCTACCATGTGGGTCCTGAGGATTAAATTTAGTTTGTCAGGCTTGGCAGCAAACACCTGTACCCACTGAGCAGCTCAGCAGCCCCCAATAATTTTATTTTGAGAAAGGGTCTCCAGCTCTGTAACCTTGACTGGCCTGGAATTCACTATGTAGACCAGGCTGGTCTTGAACCCACAGCGATCCATCTACTTATGTCTTCTATATGCTGGGATTAAAGGCAAGGGTGACCACAGCTCATCTATCATATATCATTCATAAATATATATGTATATATATATTATAAATATATGTAAATATGAATATATATATGTATAGTATATACATGTGTCTGTGTATGGATGCAAATATATATGTGTGTGTATATATATATGTGTATATGTTTGATTTTTGCAAAATTAAAAAAACATAAAAAAAATTTTACATGGGATTATAACAATGCTTTTATTTTGTAAGGAACTATTTTGTTTCTGAGTTATAGACTTCACTCTTTTGTTAAAAAAAACAAAAAACAAAAAACCAGAACACAATAATTCCTGTAGTATGAAAGGCTTTTGGTTATGGACTGTAGAGGCCTTATTTTGGGGGAAATTGGCAGAGATGCTTCCCTGACTCCCAGTGCATCACATCTGTCTGTTGGTTCTCAAGCAAAGTTCTATAAAGAACAATTCACATGCTCTCTTGGGGAAGGTCTGTGTCCATGGCCCTTTGGCTCTTCTTGGCTATGTGAAAATAGGATGTTGAACTGGTAGACTTCCTTATCAAAGGTAGAGTCTTTGCCACCTGCATTAAACTTACCTCTGCTCGTGGAGAGACCTTTCCCATTTGAGAGTCAATGCCTTTTGTTCCTTTGTGCTGTTCAAGGAGCATGTCCTAACCAACCTTGACACACTCATACCCATCAATGTACTTCAAGACAGAGCATGGGGTCTTGCTGCTCCAGCACAAGAGAAGCACACGCAGTCCACTGATCTACACTGGTTGGGGAGAGAGACCTGCTGCCAGGCAGAGGGGGCTGAGCACCAGTGCAGTAGCTGATCTTGTTCACGTAGTCACTAAAGCCTCTACCCCTGCTCAGTGGTGGATTATTATATTTCCTCAGCTACTCTAAAATCCACACGTGGTGAACACAGGTCCTCAGGACGGCAGACAGTGGGTGTCCCAGGCTCGGCACCTTCCCGGAGGTTGTTTATAGACCTGCAGCAGAATTTAGATTATGTAGTATCTATCCACGTGTTAGGGGTTAGGGAACTTCCTTGCTTTAAAAAGTTTTTAAATTAAGAAGTAAAAACTTCCTAGCTTTCCGGTTGAAATACGATTATGATGGAACTTCTTTTAGGCTGACAACATCTGTCCTCAGAGTCAGACTTCAGCTAGGTCTCCAGATCCTCTATCCTGCATTAGTGACCCATCAGACGGTGCTTGTCAATGCAGATATCGCCTTTGCCATTTTGATCCTCATCTCTGACGAGGCAACATTAGTTCAGAATGTAGAGATGTGTAGCCAACTGCAGAATCCTACCTCTAGTTGGAACACAGAGAGACAGAGAGCTTACCTGGATATTGCTTTTTTCTGATTCTTATTGGGAAGCTGAGATCAAGGTAGGGGAGAGTTTCAAAGATTTTTAGACTCTAAACAAACCTATTATAATGTACTCATACTGGTCATGCAAAAAAAAAAAAAAGTCACCTAGAATCTCACCATGAAGAACTGTTAATTTTAGATAACCCTTTATCTCTCTCTCATTCTATCTCCCTCCCCTCCTGCCCCTCTTCCCTCCCTCCCCTCCCTCCCCTTTCCACCCACCTACAAGCTGAATGGTGGAACAGGAGTAAAGAAGGCCTCATCTATGTTGAGGAATGTAAATTACATGCCTGATACGAATATTAATTAATATATTTAAAATATAATATTAATCAATTTAATCATATCATTTATACATTCACTATATTAATTAAATATCCATAATTAAATATTAATTATATTTATCATATATTAATTATATGATTATATATATTTTATAAGAGATATAAATTATATTAAATATATATATTATTAATATATTATAATATATACATTAATATATTCATAAATTATTATAAATATATAAATAATATAATTATTATATAATTTTAAATATTAATTATATATATTACAATAAATATTAAATATTATATATATATATATTATATATGTCAAGTCAAAATGACACTGTATTAAGAAACACACCATGGAAGAGATTAAGAGCTTGAAAACCTATAAATAGTATGGGGTATGTTAAACCATTACATTTAATCTGTTAAAAGTAACTCCCACAAGTAACTGGTAATCCCACTGCAGGTATATACCCAAGGGAAATGGAGTCAGGATGGTCAAGGTATTCTCACCTGCAGGTTTACTGAGGCATCATTTACAGCAGCCAGGAGGACTAATCAACCTGAGCCCATCACCTGATAACTGAAAAAATGTGATGTGCATACACAAGGAGCCAAGAGAGAAAATTCAATTTTATCCTTTAAAAATCATGTGCATGGCCTTTTGCCTGCATGTATGTCTGTGCACATGTTCTCACATGTATGTGCAAAGTAAAAGGGAATCTCACTGAAGAAGAGAATGATGGTTGGTTACTGAACTCTGGGACAGAGAGGGTGGTTAATAGGTAATTAGTAGAGGTGGTTATAATTGATGACAACTGTATCAAAATAGCTCGTGAAGAATTGGATATCAAAGATTTCAAACTAGCTGGTGAAGAATTTGAAAGTTAATGACAAAAAGAAGCGAGAAACAGCCGATGGGTTAGACAAATCAATTATCTTGACATAATCATTACATTATACACATGTACTTAATGATTTCAGTGTATATATATTTTATACATATTGTGTATGTGGTATATATAATGTATATATGAATGTAAGTATTTATATATGAATGTTATAATATATTATTTATATATGGATGATATATATATATATATATATAAATATATATATATCAATATATATGCATCAAAATGATGTATTAAGAAATATACCATGGAAGAGATTAAGAGCTTGAAAACATATATTTCACTGTATTCTGAGTTGATTTACTCCTCGCCAAAAAGGATGAGAAAGCTAGCAAATTTGCTTTCACACACTATCTATCTGTATTTGCTACTAAGATGATTCCATGCTGGAGTCTATGAGTCTCACATTCTGTTCTGCAGCCATAGTTCCCACAAAGCTCTGTGTTAAACCCACTAATGTCAGGTTTAAGTTATATATAGTATATAGTAAATCGTGTATGTACGAAAGTAGAATAGTAAGCAAAGCAATAGTTCTTGAGAAAGAACAATGGGAGATATATATAAAATCTTCTGTACATATTTCCTGTCCATCTCTTCAGTTTTGATCATAGCATAATTCCATAGTTTTCTTGTCACTCAAATATCTATTTGAATGTGACCACTCTGTTTAGAGTTGCTATTTTCTTTGACATAATACAGATGATTCATTTTTAGAAATTTTCTTAATGTGTTTGGGTGCTTTGCCTGTATAGATGTCTGAAGTGGAAACGTAAGGGTTCTTTGGAGAGTCAGTTGTGTTGGAAGGTGTTTTCCTGGGCGACACGTGAAAGAGTGTTTTCCTAAGTGGATGTGGTCAAAGACAAAGGCAGACTCCTGAAGGAATGTTTCACTGAAGCAGACACAGGAGAGAGGATGTTCTGCTAAAGCAAACACATGAAAGGACAAGAGATGAAGGATTCCTTGCTAACAACACACATGTATTAGTATTGCCTTAAATTGCGTAGTTGAACTGCATTTGTTGGACTGCAGACTTGGGCTGATTGGATGCCGGTGCTGAGGCAAGGCACATGGAGGACACGTGATGTTTGGAGGGAGTATAAATAGGACTCCATGGAGTGACAGAGACAGAATTTTGCTTGCTGGTACAGCTAGCTGTGCAATGCTTGTGGGTCTCAAGTCTTCTCTGATCTTTGCTTTTCCTGAGGGAGGCACAGCTGAACTCCTGGTGCTCCTCCTGGTCTCTCCTGCTGAGCTGAGGCTGAGGCCTGGCTGTCTCTGCTAGGTCATGTCACCGCTGTTGCTAACCCAACTCTACTGAACTGCACTGTGGTGTATCCGTGAAGTGTGAGTGGATCGAGCTTCCACTACCTGCTAATCTGCTCACTGAACTGCGGATTTCCAGACAACAAAGATGGGAGTTGCTCCAAAGAACCTTTCTAAACAGGTCTACTTCCTCGTATTTTTTTTCTTTCCCACTACCTCTGGTGGGTGGTAGGCTAAAAGGGAGGTTAAAGCATTTATGAACCATCATTAAAAATAGGATTTGAAAAAATCAAAGCTATAGATGTCTGTGCATCACATGTGTAGTTGGTACTCCAGGTAAGAAGCAGGTTAGATTCTACGAGTTATAGGTTGATTGGCAGCCACCATGTGGGTGTTAGGAATAGAACCCATGGGTCCTCTGGAAGAGTAGCCAGTGCTTTTAACTGCTGAGGTGCCTCTCCTGCCCCGGTAGATGATTCCTTATGCTATCCTTTCTGGAACCACAGAGATCTAGTCCCTCTGACTTATAGATTCATGACCAGGGTAGAAGTTGATGCAGGTGGGAAATCTTTTGAAAGTATGCTGAAAGCCTTTGTGCGGGAGGTGGTGGAGGTGATCATATTGTTTATATTTTAAGAGAAAGAAAAAAAGAACACTATTAGATATTTTAAGCTTAAGTTGTCTATCAGAATGTCAAGTACTCCGTTGGGTATGTCATTTATGGGATGGTAATGAATGCTGACGGACAGTGTGGGTGTTGCTACTTAGATGAAGGCATTTTCTGGGGAGAGCCTAATGAAACACAGGTAAAATGGCTTCCGGAAGAAAGTGATATGGAGATTAGCAGCCCCAAGTATGCACAACTTTTTTCGACTTTTACTGTGCAATGGACGAGGAGTAATAGTGTATGTTCGTACTAGAAGACACGTGATAAGAAGATTTTTTAACTTTTAAAATTACATTTACTTAATGTATTGTTGTGGTGTGGTAGTGTGTGAGAGAGAGGAGAGAGAGAGAGAGAGAGAGAGAGGCGCACACATTAACACCAGGAGGTACATGCAAAGTTCAGAGAACAAACCATGGGAGTCATTTCTCTCCTTCCACTCAGGGATCAAATCCAGGCTAGTAAGCCCGGCAGCAAACCCCTCACCCGCCAGGTCATCTCACCAGCCTGAGAGGATTTATTTTTAACTCATATTTTAGTTACTGGAGATTCTAATATGCTTGCTTGGGGAAACATATTACAGAGACGGAGGGAGAGGGAGTCTCCAGAAAGGGATGCAATGGCAGGAGAATTCTGGATGAGAAGGAGTCTGGATCAGTTGGGAATTGATTGAATAGGGCAATTCTTCCATTGAAACAGGCAGAAGGGAGCTTAGCAAATGTGAGGATGGGGGAATTTTGGCCAGGTTGTTTCCACCTTTTCCATGAGATCATGCTATGAGAGAAATGACATAGTTATTGGGGGAGGGAGCATTTGAAAAGAGATTTATTTTGGCAATAAAGCAAGCACTCCAAATAGCATTGAGCTGCTTCTTTTAGCGTCATGGTATGATTCAGAAATGAATCTCCATCAGAGTCCTGGTGATTCAGTACGTGCAGTGAGCAGGCAGGAAATTGAGATCACCTAGTTTTAAAGGTAATAAAAGAAATCTTGATTTCTCCTATGAGTCTTTGGGTGTTACTCGTTCCTAAGGAAAAGTACTTTTAAAATTCGGTAATTCTTAGAGAGTCACATGACACTATATGATTCTGGAATTGGAAGGGGAATGAAAGAGACCCACGGGAGACAACACAGAATCCCAGTTTAGCATTTACTAAATCTTTGCTAAATGCGTGCTACTGGGAGGTATTAGAGGAGTGAGGCCTACTGCTCCACCCCTAAAGGAGCTTGTTATCTGTTGAGAATGTAAGAAATATTATTCATATCTAGCTTATTGTGTTTTATAAAAGAGAAAAGAGGCCAGGATAGTTTGGTAGAGCCAGGTATGGTGAGGGAAGGGGGCGCCTCTGCGGGCCCATGCTGAGGTATCCCTCCTCCATGAGGGACCAGACACAGAATGGGATAGAGTTTACTTAGGGCATGGGAAGGGGAGTTGAAGAGGGCGTAGAGACAGAGAGAAGAGAGAGAGAGAGAGAGAGAGGAGAGGGAGGAAGGGAGAGAGGGGGAGGAACTTGTGGAGAGAGGGGATGGGGAGAGAAGAGGCAGAGAGTAAGAGAGTAAGGGAGCCAGGTGGAGCCAAGCAGCCCTTTTATAGCAAGCCAGGCATCACCTGGGTGTTGCCAGGCAACTGTGGGGTGGGCCTAGAAAGAATATTAACGCTTATGTTTTCTATTTCATATTTAAGCGCTGAAATAAAAAAGACTCAATTATCAGTGGGTTGACCTTTTTATCATAAAGAAAAAGGGAGCTTATTTCCAAGCCTGCAGAAAATTATGTCATATTCAATACATGCAGAAAGTGTTAGGTGTGTGCCTGTGACTGAGGCTAGAGGGGAACATGGTGATTTAAAAAGTGAATAGTCAAAGTGCAAACACTAACTTTGTTGACAGGCCTCGTGGCATCTGCAGTGTAGGCGTGCCTGTGGGTTAGAGCGCACTCTGCCAGGGACGCTAGGGTATCAGCTGTGGAATCAGGCTGCCTGGACATGGACTTCTGGCTTTATAATGTACTGTGATGGGTAAGTCTAAGTGTGTGTCACTCATGACACAGCATGAAGTAAATACTCAAAGAGCATGCATTCATGATAACGGTTCTAGTCTGATCGCAAGGGGGCTGCTCAGAGCTTCCCAGTGCTTCTCGTTTGGTTCAGAATAGAACCCCAAATCCTTGCCTGGAGTTACAAACTTTCTTCTCTCCTGTTTCACTCCAACCATTTCCTGCTCCCCCTCCCTCCTTATTCATTCTGCCTTGTCCACAGGAGTTAACTTCTCAAGCAAGCCAGCCCCTCTCCCACCTCAGACCCCGGACTGTTGGTTTTAATGCCTGAAATGTTCTTTTCTAGAACTTTTTGCCATTTCTTCTTTACCTCCTCCGGTCTTTGCTCAGCTGGGACCTGCTAAGTGGAACCCTCTCCTGTCACCTTCTCCCTTTAAAACAGAAGAATCCTCACCTGTAACACTCCAGATACTTCTGCCTTCTCTTTCCCCATAGGAATAACTGCTACCTCGGAAAACAATGTCTGCTCTCCCACTGACAGATAAGCTGAATGAGAGCTTGTATATATTGTCTTAGACCCTGTCTTAGTTTCTTTTCTGTTCTACTATAAAACACTCTGACAAAAGAAACCTAAGTGGGAAAGGATTTATTTCAGCATTATAACTCAAGGGTATAATGAAAGGCTATTATTTCAGGGTGAGTTACAATGGAATTGCATCCACAGTAAATAAACAGAGAGCAAAGGATGAATTCATGTTGGTGCCCAGCTTTGTTTCTTCATTTAAGCTGTCTAGAACACAGCCAAGGAATGGTACCACCCACAGTGGGCAGTTCTCCCTCCTCGGCCACTGAAAGCCATGTGATCCCCTACAGGCAGGCCCAGAGGTTCATTACGGAGGGGGTTCTAGATTCTGACAAGTTGACAACTGGCCTTGATAATCACAGATGTCCAATACCTAGAACAGGGCCAGATACAGTAGGTCCTTCAAAATGGTTGGTAGTTGAGCGAATGGATGGAGGTTCAGAAGCAGAAGAGGGGGGCCAGACCCAACGTATTGTCTGTGCTGAAGTCCAAAAGTACTCCTCAGATACTCATTGTGACAAGTTAAGGTTAGTCATGCTAACTGCTCTTATTTGTATACATTGTGCTATTGAGTATCACGGGGTTCTGGGTGTCAATCATCCACTGTGTTTGAGGTAAGCTCTCTTATTTGCTGCTGCATTCATGGGGCTAAATGGCCCATGGCTTCCCCAATTCTCTGTCTCTACTGAGCCTGACCTTTACAGGGGATTTGATGTTTGCCCAGTAAGAGCTTCATTCATGAAACTATCTCCTCAGCCTCTAAGTGCAAAACACATGCACTTGCCCTATTGAGGCGACTCCATCTCTTCTAACCTTTGTTGAGCTCAGAGGTAAATACCAAACTAGTTTAATGTCTTCAACGATCTACGATGGTCTTTAATCTCATTACCCTGCCCCACTTCACTGGTTGCTCAGGGAAGGCTACAGCTCTTCATGCCTGGTGACAAAGAAACGCAGAAAGCACTGGTCCAGTCTTCTCCATGTTCTCCATCTTGAATCAAGTTGATTTTTATAAGGTGAGGTGTGGTCTTGGATTGGCCAAGGTGTGCCAAGCTGAGGCCTCTGCTCCATCATTTTTCTCTGCCTCACCTGGGGAACCCACAACGGGGGTCCTACCCATCAATCTAAAAGCCACCTTTGCTTATGAGTCCTGTCTCCTTCTCTTGATGCCCCACTGTGCACCCATGTGAGAGGGAGGGGTGCTATCACTTTGGGCTTCTCTCCAGAAAGTGAGATCCCAGTGCCAGTGTTCTGCTATCCTCAAGTTACTCTATACATCTAAACCTTGGTTTATTGGAACTCGTGGCTGTTTGGATTCTTTCAAATATCCGCCCATGCTATAGCTCATTACCAACAAATATTTACTGTAAAAACATAGATTTTGTTAGAAAACTCATGCATTGTTTAGATGTCTGTCCAAAACTGAAATTTAATCCAAACCGAACCGAACTGAATCAAACCAAACTAAAGCGAAACAGCAAACACCCAACTTTCTTTTTTTTTTTTTTTCTACACAGCATTTTACCTGGTTCACTGCCCCCGCTTTCCTTTACCCCCTCAGAAGAATTCAGGATCTTGGATGCTGAGAGGAGAATGGAGTCAACGTCATCTTCTTCCGTGAGGTGCTTTTCTGGAACAGACTGGAGCACAGCTTTTGGCGAAGAGCTGGAAGGTAGCCTGGGAAGGTGAGGAAGCGAGGCACGGAGATTCGGGTCGCCCACGCCCTCGGCGGCCACCGGAGGGCGCGCTGGGGCCAGGTAGAGATGCCGACTCTGCAAATAGGACTGGAGGCGGCAGCCCGCCAGGGGGCAGGCGAGTGCTTTCTCACTGAGCAGGGGATTTGAGGTCGGGAAGATCCGCACACCAGACCCATCCGGAAAACTCCGGAGGCTTTGGGATAAAGGGACCCGGGTGTGGCTCCACTATCCTCCATTTCCCAGAGCTCCCCCCTAGAGGACAGCCTCCTGGATCGTTCTTACCGGGGCTCATTTCTGTCGCTTAAGATCTCTCTACCAACTGCCTTGCCCCACGCATTCAGCTCTGCCGCTTCTTGCCGCAGCATCCTGTTGCCTAGTAACGGAGGCCAGGAAGCCCTGCCCACCCCCCACCCTTTTCCGGGAGCTGATGCAGGGGAGGTGATTGGCCTCCGTTTATCAAAGTACACTGATTTTCCTGTGCACTTGATAACAGGCTTGTAAAAGGCAGATGTTTCCCTGAGAACCAGAGTTTGCTTATCTGACTGGAGAGAAAGCACAAACCTTAAGTTAATGTTTTCAATAAATACTTATGACTTATTTTGCAAATCAGTTATTTCAGATAGAATATACAGTCATTGGGAATTGAACTTTAAATCGCAGTGAGCAGGAATTGACAGCCACAATGATATAATAATTTATTACTTATTTTTGATCATCCCCACAACTGTTTTATAAAAGCCCGACTTTTTAATTATAAAGTCCATTCCTGTGGGATAGAATTAAAATCTACATTATTATTTCGTTTAAAGCCAAGAGTCATAACACTTCAAAATCTTTTTTATTTCAAAACCAATTTTCCTTTTGGAAAAATCTACTTTTACCTGTTAACTAACAGCTGCAGTTTCAGAATTTGGATCAAACTCAAGAGCATCGCACAAAACAAGCTCTTGGGGTCTTTTCTTAGCAGCTTCTTATCAGACTACAAGATGTCTGGGGTTTTTTCAGCTTCTTTTCTGGCCTCCATGAGTACTTTATGTTAGTGGCACACGGACATTCATGCAGGCAAATTACCCACACACTAAAGCTAATAAAGTGTCCAAGAAAATGCCTTTAAAAACTCCTTTCATTTATATCATTAATATTTTTATGTCTTTTTATGTCTTATTAATATTTTATGTTTATTTAAAAATAACTTTCATATGACATTCACTTCTCTTTCTTAATTCTAATTAATTCTTTTAAATATTAAAAGCTTTGGATTATTTGAAGAATAGTATTGATTTTAAATAGTGAATGTGCAGCTTTAGGGCATGTCTCACAAGCCTTAACCACATAACCTATGTAGGGAGCCAACTTCTGGCAGAAAGCGGCCATCATCTTTGCAGCCATCTCAAGCCATATACCCTGACAAGAGACTTGTTTTCAACAGCCTACAACAGCTGAGCACACTCTGATAAACATCATGTTTTTCTCCCATATCTTGTTTTGTTGTTTGGTGCCCCCAGCTGCAAGGTGCACGTAGTAAAGTGTCTTCAGCTGTGTCCCCCTGCTTATGCTTATATATATCCATGATTTCCTTTCAATAAAAGGGAACAAGGAACGAGGAACAAGTCTTGAACAGGCTCTCTGTCTTGTCTCCATTCTTCGCGTCTCTTGCCCTTCCATTCCCCACTCTCTCTCTTGCTAGACCCTGACCTGCAGGCCAAAGCAGCAGCTCAGGCCGGGATATAGTGGCCCCCAAACCTGGGGCAGCTCCGGGCAGGTACAAATTGGTGCCTCAACATTGGGCTCCAGTAAGCAGGATACAGTGAAGGACACTGCAGGAATTGGAAGGTGTATCCTCACTCCTGTGCTGGAGACCCTGTTGACTGACCCGAACGGAATGGGTCGGTACAAAACTAATTATCTAATTACAGCCATATCTCTCTGAAGTTTCAGATTTTACAGATACTATAATAATAAGTCTCTTATTAAGCTTGAGCGTGAGCAAATTCACTATGTACTCTAATGTATTTAAAATGTGTGAACTATGATTTAAAGGTAGCCACCATCATTTCTTTGTTTGCTTATTGACTGACTAATTAAATGAGGCTCATTGCATAGCCCAGGCTAGCCCATCTTTCTGTTTCAGACTCACATGCTGGGATCACAGGCATATGTCCCCATGTCCAGATTGGAAAATACTGATTAACACCCAAAATACAGTGCACAGTAATGTCTAATGCTTTTACATGAGACTTTTGGTCTTAATTCACTCTAATTTCAGTGAAGTATACAATCATCCTTTGTGCTTCCTTTTCTGGTCCAACAGTACTCTGTTCCATCTTTCTCTGTAAGGCTCACCCACTCCCTGGAGGGGTGTGAGTGAACAGCATAGGGTCAGAAGGAGGGTGTGTAGGCACTGAGTGCTTCTTCGTTGTTGTTTGAAACAGTTGGTATATCTGGTCCTAAATGTGTTACATAGCCAAGGATAACCTTGAACTTCTGATCCTCCTGAGTTTCACTCCCTAGTGTAGAATTACAGATGTGCTCCAACACTTGGGTTGTTTCATGTCGAGGGAGGATCAAACTGGGGCTTTGTGTAGAGGAGGCATGCACTCCTCTGACAGAGCCACAGCCCTAACCTCTAAGTGCTTCTTAAATACTTCCTCGGATTCTCCTTTGGTGGCCCTACCTCTAACCCCTGGCTCAGCAGTGCCTGGTCTTGTCAATTCTCATGCTTTTCAAGAATCTAGAGAATAAGTCCAATTGCATTTGCGTTTTCTCAGTTGCTATTTTTGGTTTTAATTTTCTCAGATTTTCTAAGTCCATCGCCTCTCATTTATTTTCCAGCTTCCAAAACTTTGTTTTCCAGAGCAAATTCTTAAAAATAACCTTTGAGAGAAAAAAATGTTTTACATAATTCACATCCTAGATATCAATAAGAACTTACTATTTTTAATAGCTGTAGAAACCAACGTGTTTATTGTAGAGGTTACCATCTCGAATGCCTATGGGAGCCAGGCAGTATTCTCTGGAAAAATCCGGGTCAGAGACAGTTAAGTGTCTCAACCTGGACACTGTAGGAGGAAGACACCTGTTCTTTGTTATCAAGTAGCGGCTACAGCAGGAAGACATGGCTGTGTCCACCATGGAAGGCAGACTATCTGAGGCTGTCCGCATTACCTCAGGTCACTGCTTCCCCACTGTGTGAATTTTAAAAGATCCAATTCAGGTATTGTCAACGGGTGAGCAAGCAGAAGAGAGGTACAAGTCAAGGGCATTGCTGTGGGGCTAGCTTAGGTGACAGGGAAAGGGAGTCTGTGAGGCTCAGGTGACAGGGATGGGGATTCCTAGCAGGAATTCTGTGGCAGACTGTCTGGGCCAGAGCCCAGAGAGAGTTCATGTCCAGATTCAGAACTCCTTGGAAGACTGAGCTAAGAGTTTCCAAGGTTACAGAGGAGTCAAGGTTAAGGCCTGACCTGAACTGTGCCAAGACAAAGTTCACAGCAAAAGCACGGAGATTAACAATGGGCACCAGCAGTGCCCGCCTTCTCCAGGAGATCCCCGAAGAGGGATCATCTTGGGATGAGGACCAGGATGCTGCTGAGTCAGAGGAAGAAATGATCCTGATGGACCTTGATCTTTCAATTTCACTGAATGTTGATTGAAATATCTATTTATTGAAATATCTAAAAGCCCATGCTGGGGACTGGAGAGATGGCTCATTAGTTAAGATCCCTTGCCATTCTTGCAGAGGACCAGAGTTTAGTTCCTAGCACCTACATAGTGTGGCTCATAACCTTCCACAACTCCAGTTCCAGGGAACCTATTACTTTGCTCTGACCTCTGCAGGCAGGCATGCGTGTGGTACATAGACCTTCCTGTGGGCAAAACACTCATACACATGCAATAAAATAAATAAGCCTAGGAAAGAAAAAGAGCCCAAGCCAAAGTAAAAAATAAATGTATAATGGGAAAGGAATTGAATTACCTTAAACTAGAAGATTTCAGTACCCCTTGGGTCAGCAGAGATTTAGGGTTCATAAGAAACACTGAGGGAGCTGAGCCCTCAGTCAACAAAGCACTTGCCTACCACGTGTGAGGGCCAGAGTTTGATCCTCAGAACTCTGTAAATAGACAGAGGTACCGACAGCTGGGGATGCAGAAAAGGATAGATCTCTGGGATTGTTGACCCTCCAGACCAAACAGCAAGCCCTGAGTGCCAGGGAGAGATCTTGTCTAAAAACCCAACATTGATGGCTCTTGCAGAATGACATGAAGGTTGATTTCTGGCCTCCACAAGCATGGTCACACTTGTTCAGGCCCTCTTACACACACCACATGCATACATGCATGCACACGAGTATGCACACTCACACATCCACAAAAAACACACACGTGCGTGCACACACGCATCCAACCCTTACCATATACACAAAGAACTGAGCTATGAAAACTAAAGAGGACACAGATTTCTTAAAATGTTTGTTAATTTACACACTAAGAAATGAGTGAGTCCTCTTATTGAATCTGTTGATCACTACTTCACTATGAATTAAAAAAAAAATGATCCACGTTTTTATTTTGCTTGCATTACCCAGTGGTACAGTTGTTTGCATGTAGAACAGAGCAATCCTGGAAATGTCCTCCTGACACACACTTTAGGAATAACAGACACGGACACCTGCAGATTTTGTTAGAGCACAAGGCTGTTATTTGGCATTACTTACTACAATTACCAAAAGCAACTTGGAAGGAAAAACAAGTGGACTCCCCCAAATATCCAAGTGTTTACACATCGAATAGTTGTTAACAGATGGACCATGGCATTGAAACGTTATTGCTTTATATGCTACTATTGTCCCCAGAGATAAAGAATTACAATCCATAGATATACTTGTCTTTTGTCAGTAGGCAGGCCTGTGCCTTTCCATGTCTTTCCCTCACTACACAGTAAATGTCTAAAAGCCTCGGCTTTAGATTGGGAGGTGACTGTTCACACTCCTGCTCGAAGTCCTCCACGTCATCAGCCGGGGATTAGCGTGTATGCGCATGCGTGCATGAGTGCTCTGGTCTGCAAAGGATTTAAGCTTTGGGGTACAGAGTGACAGTGTCGTAGCCTTCTGGGGGCCTCGTGCGGGCTCTCGCGTGCGTCTCACAATACAGCTCTCCCTCCACGAAGAAGTAGCCTTTCTGCTTGAGGTTGAGGTTACAGTCAGCACACACAAAGCACTCAGGATGCCGGTACTTATCCCGGGCCTTGACGACAGCACCTCTGTAGGGGAGAAGACACAGGTACAGGCAGGTGAAAACATCACAGGAAGAGAAGAGAGAAGATGCTGGTGTAAGCCAGCCTGTTTCACAGTCAGGGAAACACAGCGCACATCGGGCTTTTGTATGTGACAGCTCAACCACATCATCACCTTTCTCTGTGAGGTGTGAATAATCTTTAGAACCTCAGACAGGTAATCCCTGTAACCTATGTAACCCTGCCCCCTGCCCGCCTCCCTCCCCAGCTTCTTTACAAGTGGGAGCCATGACCCCACAAAGGGGTAGTGGTGACTGAGCCAGGCTGTGAGGTGCAGAGATGAAAGTTCCACTGATGGCTTCCCATCCTTGTGGTCCAGCATTTACTCTATCCAGTAGGGATGGTACACCCAGTGGGTGGACTCACCTTAACCAAGGATACTGTTTATTGTTTTTAGGAATAATAATTATTTTTGGTGACACCGTGAGCTATACTTTTTCAGAAGTGCTGTTAAGCCACCCCTGTTTCTTTCTGTCCCCCCTCTGTTCCCTTGGTTCTAAGCACATTCCTCTTCCCCCACCGCTCTATTAGGTAACGGGGCAAATTTTGTCGCTCCTTGTGGTGGGAGAAGAGGATGAAAGGGTGAGAAAAATGTCCACGTGAGACACATTTAAGGATGATAGGACTCCCTCGAAAAATCTGAATTAGCAAAGGGGGCTGTTTACATACACATAGAGTTTCTTGACAACAGAGGCTGACTATATTTAAAACATTTCTATCTTGATATTTGTATAATTAAAACTGCTGGCCACAAAATGCATTTTAACTCACAATCTAGTGATCCCTGCCTTTGTTTCTCTTCTACATAGAAAATCAAGTATCCAAAGATGATATATTAATGAAATTAATTTTTAAAATAGAAATCATGATTCTTAAAAATTGTTATCATATATATGTTTGGGCAGTTTGTTTGTTCTGTTTTTGTTTTTATCTCACACAAGTATTTCTGAAGATACAGACTGCTGACTTACATTCTATGCCAATACTAAGGCACATTGGCCAAATATGCTGAAGAGTTATTAAATGTTCTATTTTAAGTTAATGAATAGAAATTTAACTTTTCCAAAATCGCCTTTTCTATATAAAGTCTTAAAAGTATGAGAGATGGAAAGCTGCCAAGAAGACACAGAGTGAGCTCCCAAGTCAGGTAAAAGCGAGACGTACACAATACCACTCCCACACTTGTCACAGAGAGGCATCGTCTGGGCACCGCCAGTCCCGCCGTGGACTTTAGTAACTGGAGCCCTCACGCTCCGAGTTCCAGCAGGACGGTCATCTGAAAAACAAAGTGTTTCCATTTATGGCGGGGAACAGCTGGCTCCATTTTGTACTTGGAGTCTATTTTAAAGAGAGCACTTTAACTTCTATTTTAAAGTGTGCACTTTAGCCGAAGGAATTCTTCAGCCGCATTTGTGCTGTGGTTTCAAAGGGAGCAGGGCCCATTGGTGTAAAAGAGGCTTGGTTCTGAAACAGGTCCCTTTAAAATGAAACTACTTACAAAATGTGCTGTTGGGAACCATCGAAAGAGGCTACAAGGATTGGGTGTCTTTCATTGGATGTCTTTTTTTTTTTTTTTTTGAGACAGGGTTTCTTTGTGCAGTTCTTGCTGTCCTAGAACTCTTCAGTAGATCAGGCTGGCCTCTAACTCTGATTAAAGGTGTGCGCCACCACACCTGGCTGTTGCATTTGATGTCTTTTGTTTATCATTCTAATGACTTGAGAATGCAGCTCATCTGCCGCAATTTCAGATCACTGTGTATCTGCCACCACAGATAGGAACAGGGGACCGAGTAACCACCAAGCCGGAAGTGTGCTTTTCTTTCTTTTCAGTCCCTGGAAACGTCTTCTTCACTTTTTGTGTACAAATGTGTCTGTTCTAGAGATCTTATATAAACTGAGCCAACCTGACGTTTGCTTTTCTGTCCTGTTTCTGTCACCGAGCATAAAGCTCTCAAGGTTCCTTCGTATTGCATTGTTCAGAGTCTCATGCCTTCTAAAGGTGGGATAACTTCTTTCCGAGGTATAAATAAGACTTTGTTTATCCACTGGTGCCTCAATGGGTATTTGAGTGTTTCCACTCATTTGGTCCTTGTTAAGAATGGGAATACACTGTATAAGTGTGTTTTCTTTTCTGCTCTGAGATGTCTGTCTGGGCACAGAATTGCTGGGTCATTCCTTCCCCCACCCTCCGGGATAGATGCCTGACTTTTATTTTAAAAGAATCCTCCATCAGAGATGATGGACTCTTGTTTACCCTTGTTTACCTGAGAATACTGATTATTTATTTATTTTATTTAAATTTATTTTTTACTTATTCACTTTACATCCCTCTTACTGCCCCTGTACTGGTCAACCCCTCCCACAATCCATCCCCTCCACCCTCCCCTTCTCTTCTGAGTGGATGGGGCTCCCCTGGGTTGCCCTCCCACCCTGGCACTTCAAATCTCTGAGAGGCTAGGCTCTTCCTCTCCCACTGAGGCCAGGCAGGCAGCCCAGAATGTATCCCACATACAGGCAACAGCTTTTAGGATAGCCCCCATTTCAGTGGATGGAACTTGGGGACTCTTATGGAAGAATAGGAGAAAGGATTGCAGGCCCCAAAAGGGATAAGAACTTCACAGAGTCAACTAATCTAGACCCTTGGGACTTTCAGAGTCCGAAACACCAACCAAAGAACATAAACAGGCTGGAGCTAGGCTTCCCCGTTCATACATCGTAGCAGATGTGCAGCTTGACCTTCATGTGGGTCCCAAACAGCTGGGTCATTTCTTAATGAACTTTGTAAGAGGTAGCTGCTCTGCTTTCCAGAGTGGTTGCACCATTCATAACCATACCAGTGATGCATACAGTTTGCTATTATTTCTAGGATCTCACCGACCCATCTTAAAGGGGCATTTTTGCCTTTCGTATGACTCTTAAAGGGCAGTATGTCTCTTTTGGGGGACATAAAGCCTGAGCTTAAGTATAAGCCAGAGGAGAACAGAACTGGGTGAGAGGTCAGCTATCCTTTATACTGCCAGTGTAGCCTTACTGAAGTCCAGTTTTTTTTATGCCTCTGTTCCTTATTCATCAAATAGAGCAAATAGTTCCTATCTTCCTGAGTTATTGTGAGAATTTGGGAAAACTATCTGCAAGGTACTTTGGCAAAGAATGAAGTGCACAGTAGATTTCATTTCATGCTATTTGTTTGTTTGTTTTGCCCCAGGGTTGATAATACTCTAAGGAGTGGGGCAAGAGAGGCTGAGAGATCTTATAGTATCTATTGAAAACTAAATCTTTGATTAATAAACTACTATGATGCCCTTGACTACTATGGCTAGAACTTGGTTTGGGTGCCTTTTATTTAAATGAGTGGCTTTATTTCATGAATATTTAGACATGTGCAGAAAGTTCTTTCCCTAAATCCTTCTGAGCAAAAGACTCACTTTATTACTGATTAAAACCAGTCAGTATTCAGACATGCAGTTCCTGTTGCTCGGTTCTCACTCCACGCCCATCCAAGGGCCATTACAGATATGGCAGTAGATACTAATGGTGCTCACCAGGCCCGTCGTTCACCAGCTCCTGCAGCACCCTGAAGGAGCCTGACTGGCGAGGAGCGGTCGGTTCATCACGATTGTCATGGAGCATGCGGTACACATCCGACTGAGGGGGTACTGAGGCTGTGGGTTCACTGAAACACAAGTATAGCTGGTGACGCATCATCGGGAGCCCCATAAGGCAAATGACAACAAATATCATCCTCTGTTTACTGCAAGGGCTAAGCAGGGCTTACTCTCATGTGAATCTCTTGGATAAGAAATACCATTTGAATTCAGCTAGGTGACTCCTGCCAGGACATGGTAATTTTCAAAGACAAGACTTAACGTCTGATGGCTGTGTAATTATAGACATGAACAAAACTGCCTGTTTTTCTCTCCCAGAAAAAAGACAGCAGACCCAGTAGTATAGGAGGGGACTCATTTTGATTATTTTTACTCATAGATGTTTAAATATTGCTATTTTTGATATGAAACCAAGTTTTACATAACTTGTAAGTTGATGAAATTCACCTGACACTGTTTCAAACCACCACGTACTGCAGTAATTCATCAACGTGTTAAGCCGATTATGCAATTTTTGAAAGAGTCACATTGATAATAATGAAAGCAGTTTTATCTACTATGCTTTTAATAAATATAATAATAAACAATTAAAGATATAATTCTACTTGTCAGGCACTAAATACTTTGTTGTTTTACTGTATTACCTAGGAATGTGTGTGTATATACATATATATTTCTTTGCAAAATGGCTTTGGGATTAACTCACTGTAGAAACCCTGAGGCAACTTTGAGATATTGTACATAACATTCTTAAGTATCACAATAATTTATAAAAAATTATTTTGCAATACTAAAAGAAGCGATGGGATTTTATTTCATAGTAAATCTTTTAAATTGGAGAAGCTCTGTAGCAAAGGTACTTGGGACAAACACTCATTAATAATGAAGGAGAAACTAGTCAAAATAGAGACTAACAGGGCTTGAATGTCTTCACTAACAACTGGAAGCATTTGCTTGTAAAAAACTTAAGGAAATGCAAACATTTAAAACAGCAAATCAATTCCCCTCCGCACATTTTAGAAAAATAGAAAGAATCATCTCATAATAGTGTTTGGACACGTCCCCCTCTCAGTTCTTTATCTACAAAAGACAGATCTTAAGCCTCTTCTGAGACTACTAAATCAGTCACTTAATAAAGAACATCGCAGCTTTCGAAAGACATCCATTTGGTCTTTATGTGATCTTATTTTTATTTCCATATCTGTCCTATCATCCATGTAGATAAGCTTTTTAACCAGGCTTAAATGTTTGCAAAAACATTTTTTCCCCCTTAAAGCTTTTGAATAGCTTTCTTTTCACCAAGACAATGTTAAAAGACACCACCATTAAAGTCGACATCAGCCACGTGTTTAGTCAATATGCCACAGTTCAAAAAGACTCGTATTACCTCATGGCGGGTGTCTCTCCTAGAGCTGTGGAAACCTGACCCTGAAGTGTTTCCATAATATTGTCATCTGAGTACAACTGCATAGGAGTGTTAAACTGAGCATGTACGATCTTCACGCCCGGAAGTTCCATTTCCAAAGGAATGTTAGGGGCCATCTTAGCAGCAACTTTCAAGTCACCTGGGCAGATCGTACTAATGGTACTGACGGAAGAAGGGGTGCTACGTCCACTGCCACAGTCAATACCGGAAGGAGTGCTGCAGCCACTGTGTTAATGACCACGTTACGCAAAGGTGACGCAGGGAACCGGAAGAACACAGAAAACGGGTACAGAGAAGTTAGAAGGAAGTGGGGACAGAAGAGGTGATCACGTCAATCTAAAACACCAGCTAGAAGGGCTTTCTAAATGGACGTTGTAAAATGTGCATGCAAAAAAAGAAAAACGTGAACAAAACTAGAAGTTGCAGGTGATACTGCATTTGTTGGCTCGATTCTGTCAAGTTGAGGGTTAACACGTAGAAGAGTTGTACATAAATCAGGTAGATAGCAATGCCTGTCCTCATTTTTTTTTCAAAAGTAGGCCAAATAATTTAGTTTCTGACGATATCACAGGTAAATGGTAGCGGGAGATTAGCTGGATATCCCTTTATGACTCGGAATTTTATAATTAAAGTATTAATGACTGCTATTTAGCCAATAGTATCACTATGTAGCGTGAAAAATTTAGACTAGACATTTCAAAATAAGCATGCTTCAGTCACAAAGTCAAGCTTTGACTCCATAGTAATTACCTATGGATACAGCTAAATAAAGATTATATTTTAGAGCTATTTTATCAATATTTTACTGTTACTATTTAAATATATTATTTTTTGTTCACTTATTTTGTTAAGAACATACTTTAAAAACTGTTCTGTAACCTAAAACAGGAGCTGGAAACAGTCAATAAATGTGTATCACCTTGCCCTTGATGATTACAGAACAAATAGTTCACCTCACATTATTTGGATGCTAGTCAAGGCTAACAATTGTTTCCTTTGTACACAGGTGTCTCATGCAAGATTTTGGACACACACATATATTTCCATGCAAATTTTTTTATTTCCCTTTATGGACAAGGTTTAGGGACTTCAGTCATATTATAGAGGTTGGTCACCCTAGTCAAGAACTACGGAGATTTTGTATTCTTTATGAAACTGAATTGGAGACCAGCCACACTAACATGCATTTTGTTAATTAATTGATTAATTTGGCACTGGGAATTGAACCTAGGGCCTCATGCACGCTAAGTAATCAGGCTATCACCGAGGTATATCCTTAGCTTTCTATGAGCATAGTAAATCACATTTTATGAGAAACTGAAATGTGTTAAGAGAGTCTTCGAAAATGCACAGCCATTTAGGGGAAAGCAAAAAGAGGTGTTGATATTAATGTAAACCTCTGTTATAATTGATTTCCTGTTAGTGTCGCAGTGAACTTGAGACAGATACGTATATGTGATGTGACTGTTTCAAGGTCAACAATCTGAGCCGTGACATATGGGGGCCCCATCTCTGCATTTACTCTAAAGGGCTACTGTTTTTAACTAGAGCCCCACATAAACGCCAAAACCCAAAAGGATGCTGAGCAGTGAGTTTTTAAAGTCAGCGTTGCAGCTGGTTAGTTTTAGACAATACTGTCAATAAATTAGTTAATTTTATTTTTAGGGTTTTGTGTTACACAGTCCAACTTTTTTACACCATCCTTTTAACTCCTGCCTGTTGAGAATCTGTTTAAAACCCAACCAGGACACTAGTTAGTTAGGTCATATACTAAAATAGCATCTGGCCTTTTTTAGGCTCAGCACTGTTTCCCAAAATTGAGTTTAACTGCTAAAGAAAGGAAGAAACTTTCCTCTTGAAGAGCAGTTTGGTCAGGATTTGACGTGAGTGTAGTGAGGTTCATGAACTTGAAAACTGGGGGTTGGAGACAGTGGGTTAAATCTTGAGGGACTTGGGCCAAATATAATGAATCCATTCAGGAAAGATTTAGAACGTCTCTGGTATCCTGTGTCCCATGTGGGATGCTAGATGCTGGATAAACCATTATCAATGGGAATTCAGAGATAGGCTTTATTTTGATATGTAATTAGTAATCCTTGTCTATTATTAGGGATTGGACATACACATGGATGTGCATATGGTTTTAATTTGTCAAAGATTGTGTCTCTATTTCTCCTTCCTTTATCATTTGGATTAGGGACCCTGTGTCTACTAAGTAGAGGAAATGATGTAACAGCAGCAAGAGTGACCTTTTATAAACATTCAAGACAATGTTGAAAGAGTTCCTATGTCTGTGACTTAAATAAGACGGTTTTCAGGGATGCTAGACCCAGTGGAATATTGAGTTCAGAAACTTATTCTTAGTGACCCAGGATGCAGATGCTAATACAATCTCTTGAGGCTGTTTTGGTCATGTGGCAAGATCACCTGTAAAGGGGAAGGTGGCTTCAGTTACTTCAGAACCGGGTGGGTTTTTCTACAGACAACGAACTTCCCTGGGACTGTGTTCAAACTTTCGACGAAGAGGGTGTATTTCTGGATGCAATTTGTTTAAAACTACCCAGAAACACTTCATTTTCACATTCAGGTTTATAAAAAAAAAAAAAAAATCTCGCCTATATTTTGAATTATCGCTCTGAGTTTAAATTGTTTCATATTTTCATATAAAAATGCTAGTGCTTTCAATGCCTTCAACTGTGATGAAGTAATCACATGAGCCGGAGCTAACACTCAAACACCAGGTACATATACCCACGATGCCTGTTTGACTTCAGATTAAACGCGCTGTTCGTTCACAGTACAGTAGTAGCACGGCATGTAGCCTCAAAATTCTATTTCAATGAAACATCCCTGGGAGAGAGCAAAACGTTGTAAGGCTAGACCAAGTAGTGAGGGGACAGAGGAAGAAAGGCAGAAGGGAGAGGCCTTTCCATCAGTCTTTTGGATCTGAACACAGGTACTTGTTTTTATTTATTTATTTATCTAAATTTTAGAAGATTCCTGTTATTATGTTGTATTAAGAGGCACGTGCAAGTGACACACTTGTGAACCCACTGTCCTTATCATTACATTCAAGTTAAGATAACACAGAAGAAAGCCTCTCTGACCTTTGAATTTTTGTTTAATCAAATGTGTCCCTGGGTCTATATTTATTCACTATGTTTGGCTGCCTGTTATTTGATTAGCATTTTGAACTCTTACTGCAGTGTGTTTCGTGACTGCAGGTGGAGTGGTGTGGGGGTAGTATTGGAAAAAACATAGAGAAAAGGAATGGAAACAAGGTATCCAAGTGGATGGTATGGAACCTTAGGGTGGAGAGGGAGAACGGCTTCTAATTCCTCTGTCTCACATTCAGGAAACACTGGGGACTTTTGGGATTTTCATTCCTTTACCCAGTGCGCATGTGTCGGGCTTGTTTATAACGGTCCAGGCTCATCTCTAGGTGTTAGGAATTCAACACAGAGCTGCTCAGACACAGACCCTGTGTTTGGTGTCACAGCATCACCCTACCCCCTGACCCCCATTCATGTTTCTTCCTGTGTCTGACATTATGAAAATTGTGTGGTTTGTTTGGAGATAATCTTCTGGCTCTTCTTGTAGCTTATTGCAGGGTCTCCACTTAAAAATCATATATTAAGTATTGATTTACTAGCCACAGGGGGGAGTGGAGCACCTACGGGCTCAGTCACGTAATTGTGAAATGTAAAGTTAATATGCACTTTAACAGTGATGAGCATTTCAATAAGCGGGCATGTAAAAGCATTTAATTACCCCCTCCCCATAAAGCAATGGGAGGGTTAATCAATCATGCCTATGGAATGAGCTCGCCTGTGGGCTCCAGTTTGGGGTACATGATGCAAACCATTATGCAGTATTATTAACCAGACAGGATCAACCTAGTCTGAAAAACAGCTTCTTTGGGATAACTGAAGGTCAGAATGAAATTTCCTGAAGTTGCTATTTGCTTTCAACTGAAGTTCAGTTTCTAGACAAGATTCTAGGAAAGACTGTATAGCCATCATCACGTCTCTGATTGACAGGTAAGAATTTAGATCCTGCTCATTATTGTTATGGTTTATACAATGTATCCAAAGAGAGTCAGCAGTATTCAATAACTGACCTCCCTCCCTCACGATATCTTGATCTTCACCAGATTGAAGTCTTTTTCTCAAGGAGTCTTTGTTTCTTTGTCCAGACTTATGAACAGTTATTCTTATATAAGGACTGGTGAGTTTAAGGTACAAAGAGAAGCAGGCATTAAGGGGGATGGCCAGAGTCTGTCAAACGCAAAAAGCAATCCTGGCTTCCCCTTGCAACTACATGGAGCTGGTTGCCATTTTTTTTTTTTTTTTTTGCTGGTGCATGCTGGGCTTTCCTGATCTGGGGCAGGGTACATCTGCCTGACTCAAAGGTCACTATATTCTGGATGGGATCTCCAGGGCTTCTGCCGCATTAGTTATAAATATTCTTGGTGATCACATAAAATTTCATAGTCCTGTCATCTAGTCAATATTTACCTTTCAGTAATGGATGCTATTTGGCTACTGTTTGCTGCTAAGTGAGTTGTTTCTTTTTGCTTTTTGAAATAAGCTTCACAATAAAAAGTCACTCCAGACACCTAGAAGTTACATTCCCTGGTGATTAGTAAGAACTCATTAAAGCAACATGCACTTCAAATTTCACAGTCTCAGAATTTATGACCTGGTTCGGCCCGGAATTATGAAAGGTTTGGGCCGAATATTGTGCTTGTGTTCAAAGTAGTTCACATCCTGTAAAAACAAAGGGTTAAAGAAAAATCTCTCAGTGGAGGCTCAATCTTCTGAGGGTCAAACGTAAATGTGTGAGAACTGTGCAGAAGGAATCATCTACCACCAAATATTGACATGACAAAGGAGGACAGACTATGAGAGCAGAGATCCCTTTTATTTATTTATTTTAAATCCACACAGCCGCTAAAGACGTTTGGGAACTGGCTCACAGGGCTTCGGAGCAACTAGAGCCAAGTTTGAGATGCTTCTCTTTAGAAAGGAAAGTTTGATAGTACCTTCAAGAAAATAAAGGAGTAAACTGCACGATCTGGACCTTGGAAAAGAAACCGCACCATGAAGAACGCTGGCCAAAAGTGAACGTCAGTACTTACTTTTGCGGTGAGCTGGGGATGAGGCCCCGCAGCTGTCCATGTAGCGCATCTTGGATATTGCTAGTTGAATAGAGCCCAATTGGTGAGTTATAGGAAGCGCTCACTACCTGTCTTTTGTCATCAATGTTTGCTGCTGCTACGAAAGGCTGGGCCCTTCTGTTGTGCGCGGTACCAATGGGTTTGAATTCCTGTACATGGCAGACAAAATACACAGAGCCACAGAGAGCGCACAACAAAGATGTTAATGAACAAAACTGTCAGCAACGCGGTTGTTAAGTAAGGCATTATTATTAGCTACAGGATTAGCAAAAAGGTTAAGGGGGTGGGATTAGGGTCCACCTATCACGTCTCTGAAATCCACACGTGCTACGTTCGTCTATCACATGCTAGACGTCATAGACTGCACCTCATTTGATACCTCAAAGTTCAAACAGTGTCAGTCCTTCCGCTTTTCTGGCTTCATCTGCTTCTTTTATGAGACTCCAAAACCAGTGTATTAGAAATGAGATTTTTTTTTTTAAGTGTAGAATAAATTATCTGCAGTTACTTGTGTTTTCTTCTCTATAATTACCTTTTTGCTTTTGTGATACTTATGAAACGAACCTAGGGTCCAGCACATCCCAGGCAAGCTTGCTGCCAGCACATCTGAAATGAATTTCCCTCCCTTTTAACAAGTGAGGGGATAAAATCAGTAGGTGAATGCGCATTTGTGAATTACCATAGTCTATCATTTAAACTGATCTAGGCAAAAATTTATTATGTTTTTAAAAGTATCTAAAATGACAAAACTCAAGTCGTTAATTTTAAGTATGACTATACTTTCAAAAAGTAAGAACAGAAAGACTTTTGAAAGCAGCAGCACCACACACAGAATTCCTTTTAAATTGAGATAATGTTGCACATGTATTTAAAGAAATCTTTATGGTTGTCTCTTTCTTGGAAGACAAATGAATCTAAAGATGTGTGTGTGTGTGTCTGTTAAAATTAAAAACAGATTTTTACTCTGTTGCCTGAGGGACAGGACCTCAAGTAGAGTCTATGCCCTGAGTTTGAATCATGCCTGAATGACCCAGCTAAGTGAAGGAACCATGTGTTCTAATTTTGAATACATGACTAAGTTTCAAAGCAGTTAGTTTTTGTCTTAGAAGCTCCAGAGGAAACTAGCAGAGACGTTAAAATACACAGGAGAATGTTCTGTGTACAACTGTTTCTATTCGGCAGAAATGGCTCCATCGATCTTTATAATCTTCACTTCTTTTGTGTGTGAGTGTGCACTTGGTGTTGCCCACAGATTTGAAATAATGCATAATTGGTTGAAATGTTTCCCCATATGGGCCGACTGACCTTGTTAAAAGTAGTTACGATAGTGCAAATGGAGCACAGCTTCAAGTGCCAGCTAACGAGTCATTTCTCCATCTACTCCCAATGACATACCTAACCAGAGAATCTACCATGATACGAAGAACAGGGTTTGTCTCCTCAGCCTGGGACACACATGTTAACAGTCCCCTGATTCTCAACAGGTTTTAGTTGAATACAACTTTGCCCGTGAGTGTATAGTGTTACACTGACTAATGAATACCTGTTCATCTAATTTTTTTCCTCTACAAGAATGGATCGATGCTGAGGCCTTGGCTGGATGATGTTATTCTCAGTGACGCTAGGTAGCAAGAGTATTGAAACGACCAAATATAGTTTTAGAAATGCCCCAGCGTTGGATCTCATACCAAGTAAAAATATGTGTGCAAACATTTACAGAGTCACACAGCCTGGGGTGTCAGCTGACTTCTTAAAGAATTTGGATTGGCTGTATTTTGTGATGACTGTTTTGACTAACTTTTATCACAACTCGAAAAGTGTGTGCTGGAAATAACTGTAAGTAATGGTGGCATTCGTGGTTTGAGCCTTCATAATGCCTTTTGATATGAAAGAAGATGTAGGCTAATTGCCCAATCCAGCTTTGATGGATTATAAACCTTCCATGCTAATTATAGAGCGAGTCAGTCAGGATAAGTCAAGACATTCCAGCTTTGTGGAACCTAGTTGGTTTTATAAAGCAAAGTATGAAATGTCTTTAAATTCTTGGTAAGTAGTATTACATTTACAATAATTAATTAACACACTATGATGGCTTGATTAGGAAAAAATATCTGCCACTAGTTTTTGTTTCATGTGCTCTCAGATAATGAATAAACATGGATGGTAATTTTCCTACATGGGGGTCAGCTCCTCTGAAGGCATTTATGCATTCATAATTCCCAGTAGGACTTCTGAATGGCAGTGCATAAGTTAACCAGCTCCAAGCCTTTTCTTTGTGATTTTCAGTTTTGAGTTCTCTCTTCTCTCTCTCTCTCTCTCTCTCTCTCTCTCTCTCTCTCTCTCTCTCTGCCTCCCTCTCTCTCTCTCTCTCTCTCTCATTAGAAATGGAATAGGTTAAAAGAAAAATGACAATATTTTCTACTCACACCATAAAAGGAAGTCTTTCTAATACAGACTTAAAACACTTTAAACACTTGTTTAGGCTTTGCAAAGCGTTAGTTTATGGGTCTCTATAGTTATTCCCCAAAGCACAATGAAGTGTATACACCAAAGTTAAACAAGAAACTTAACGATGGCACAGAGAGGCAGCATTCTGTCCAAGTCTTACATCATTGTTGATGGCCAAACAGCATCCAAAGACAAAGCCAATTAGATGCCTGTTAGTCCACTTAAACTCCCTCTTTTTCTGCTTTTCTTGGAAAAGCACATGCAACACAAATTTCTTATGTAGCAGTTTCTATGTAGTTCAGCTGCTGGTTTACTCTACTCAGAGAAAGCCATCAAATAATTCTGATTGAAAAGGGGGAGTCATTCAGATTAATTCTCAGTTTTAAAATAAGGCTTTTAGACGTTAGAGGCTTGTATTCAGGAATAATATTTTGAAGGAGTGAAATGGTAGAGCAGCCGTGGCACAAGTTATGGATTTGATGAAAAGGCACTGACAGCAGAAAAATGGGGCTCTGTGCAGTGGCCTCCCTGGTGCTGGAAATGACAACACTCAGAGACAATCCACCTTAAAGTTCTTATTTGATAATACTGTTAGGTTGTCTATGATGCCCATAGACAAAGTGTCCAGGCTGTCACTTCTTTATTTGCAGAAGTGTGCCAGACTCATTTACTTCATTTCTCTTATTTACCTGCCATTTTTTAAATCTTTCATGGGAAAACCACAGGGAAGTGGGAAACCAAGAACAGGAAGCGAGCAAATATTTGATGGAGTCAAAGTGAGGCAATGAATCTGTAGCATCAGGCTTGAAAAATAAGAAGCTATCCATTCCTGCTTACCCTTCAAGTGGAGAAAAAGTCATTCTCTCCCATTCTCTCATTCTCTCATTCTCTCTCTCTTCTTCCTTCCTTCCTTCCTTCCTTCCTTCCTTCCTTCCTTCCTTTCTTTCTTTCTTTTTTCCTCCTTCCTTTCTTTCTTTGAAAAAGCCATTCTTACAGCCATTGTTTTGGGCTCCAAGTGTTTCCACTCCCATTAGAGGAGTGTTGGGGGCAATGTTACTGAAAGATTGCTTTTTATAGCACCTTCTCATCACCAAAACATTGGAGATTGATGTTAACTTTATGGAAACAAACTGTTTCCATAAAAAACTGCCCATGTAAGAGGAAGACACAGTCCTTTACAAAGACAGGCATAATGTTCTTCCTGCTTGGAAAGAGTCATTTTTATTTGCTTCTACAGAGCATCTTTCTTGCTATGCAAGGTGCACCATAGCTTTGAGTTATGCAGCTGCTATTAAGCAGGAATGAAAGTAACAGTTTGCTTGAGAACCAAAGCTTTGGAGAAGGACTAACCCCACATTGTCTAGAGCAATGCCTTGTTTAGAGAAATGTCTAAGCCTGCTCACAGACCACCCGGCTCTAGGGGAATGGATTCATGTAGTCGTTGGAAACTGATCTGAACACCTCAGGTCCTTTAGAAGCTTAAGACTCAAATCTGAATCTATAAACACAAAACTTCTCTACTTCATGATAGTACAGAAAGATGAAAAAAATCTAATCATTACAATTTTATATCAATTATTATAATTGTGTAAGAAAAAATTCCTCAAAGTCTAAACTTACAGGGAAAAACCACACACACACACACACAAAAAAAAACATCATTATCTAATCTATATATGTCGACACGCTATTACTTGGTCTTGGTCTTAGATAATGGGACATAGGTTTTCTCTTTCAGTGAGTAGATAGTGTGTTTAAAATAAACAGGAATATTTTACCCAGTTGCCAGTGGTCTCAATACTTATTCCAACAACTTGCCTTGGGTTGAGAAACAAGAACTCAAATATTCTAGTGTTTGTGGACATTTTCCATCACCCATAACAACATTTAAATTCTCGCTGATGGCGTTCACTTCCCCAACTGACACGCCTCTGCCTTCCAGAAGGTTACTCTGTTTACATTCTTCCCATTAAAGGGGAAAAGGAAATCTTTTTATAAAGCAGGGTATTACTTAAAAGTTAGTTTTTTTTTCCCCTCCAAATGCAAAGGCCCCCAAATGTATAACCTGCTAGAAGAAAATCTCTCTATGTGGTGTCCAGGACACTCAGATGGCAGAGGTACACTGAAACTCAGCCGTTTTGTGGACCAAAGCCTGACCGTGTGAGTTAGTTATGTTGAAATCTCACTGAAGAGAGGGGGGAGGGGAACCTTCTGATGATTAGGAGGGCTGATGTCCTTCTTATCGCTGAGCCAGTCAGACGCTGGCTTCTTGGAGAAAGAGCCAGTAAGGACTGGGTATGACTCAAATGAATGGAATTTTAAAAGGGCTCCATCTGAATGCCTGCTGTAGTTGTTAACCTAATTGGCATCTTTTTCTTTTCTTTTCTTTTCCTTTCTTTTTTTTTTAAGAAATTCATTTCCTTTTCCCTATTTGTAGAATTGTTAAAAATAGAAAGAAAGAAAGAAAAAGTTGGTAGTTTCTAACCCTTAAGTTCAGGATTTCTGGGTTAATAAAATGATTAAGAAGCAGTGAGAATATTTAAAATTAGAATTATGCCTCAAAAGCTAGTTCTTAGAAGAGGGATAATCATAAATTAATGCAAACAGATTTGCAGAAGAGATCTCACTTCAGCTCAGGAACTGTCATCGACAATTAAATTCTGGAGAGAAGGTAGCGAAACACAGACTCCCGTCATGGCTTAAATACACCTTGATTTAACCAGTCCTTACAGGGTCTGAGCAGCAACTGGGATTAATGGGTTTAACCCATCGATTGAACCTGTTTAGTTACATCAGATCTTACATCTCAGGTTGGTGAGTTAGAGTTTGAAAAACACAGAGACACTTGGGTAGGTATGTAATTCGAAAAGGGTGCACGTAATGCAGTCTTCGATGTGTGCTGTGTGCAGACAAAGAAATGGGAATGGTAGCCATTGCATTCTAGAGACTCCCAATTTGGACAGTCAACAGATGTGTGCAGAAGGGCCACAGGGGCCTCCTTTTCATGTGTGTTGCCTCTAAGTAACCAACCGATGTGGATGGGAAGTAAACAGGTATGTGCATTACTGCAAAGCACTGTGTACACCCAATGGTGATGAAGTTTGTGCCTCATCTAACCTTTCTTTGTGTCGAATTAAGTGCTGATTAGACGTGTTACTAGTCAACGTACAGGACCCTAGCATGTGAGGTGAGTCACCAATGGCTTTCAGATCTCATTCCGATGTGTTTACAGGTTGAACATCTCTAATCTAAAATCCAGAAATCCAAACTGTTCCAAAAAGAGGAGTGTTCTGAGCAATGGTACAATGTCACAAACAGAAACTCCCATGTTTGGCCTCATGCTCTGGGTCCCAGTGAAATGAGTGGACTTATAACCCTGAACCTTTGTGTCAAGATGTAAAAAGGGCAAAATTAAACTTTATGTTGTCTCTTTGATAAAGTCTCTCACTGTGTATATGCAAATGTTTAAAATTAACCTAAGGTTTCTGGTCCTAAGCATTTGTAACAGAGGAGAGCAGATCCATATCAGCTTTCCGACCTCTTTCACCTTTCACTCACTTCCTCCAAAGGATGAAAGTCTCATCTGACCTAAATATGCCACTCGCCTTCCAAGATCACACAACTTAACAGTTGGTAGCTGAACTGCTCCTCATGACCAGTCCTAGTCATTGCTGGGAAATGCACAGTTCACCCTCTGGCCAGCTAATGTCACCCACTCTGCAGTGTAGTCTGTGATGTATTGGGTGCTTGCTGCCGGCTATGCCTTGGGGTGTCTCAGTGAGAACAGACCAATGGCTCCTGTCTTTAGAATATTCTATATCCTGTTTATTTTCCTTGAGGGCTGTTTTCTCTTCTTTTTGCTCATAATTTTTAGGCACAGGCTCTTCATTCCTTTTTAGTCAAAAGCTAGGGCAAGAATCTTATAAATCCTTTGGGTAAAGACTACATATTATGTTGCCTTTTCTGTGGGGGCTGGGGAGGAACTGTATTTTAACTGAAATAAAGTTTTGAAGGAACACAATTTAGAATATAATCTAATCTCCTTTGTAGTTGTCACAAGGAAGGGGCTCTTCATTGTCACAGTGGCAGTGAAGACAGAAAGCCCTTAGGTAAGCAGGTGTGTGTTGTTGAAAGTTGGGGAGGTTTCTGACACAGCTTCGGGGTTAAGGGGACAAGACATTAAGCTTAAGACTGCTTACTCAGTTGACTAGCTTCAGGCCTTTGCTTATACTGCTGCATTTAAATCTTTGAGTAGCCTATGAGATACTTGTACTTATGCTGTGCTGTGTCTATTTTATGACGTGAAAACAGGGCCTTTCTGGGACAAGTAGAAAACATTAGGACAGACCTGGGAGCCAACGAACCTGACAAGGACAAGAGCACTAAGTGCGAATTATCAATGTGCTCTCAGACACGCTGCACTAGGTACATGGGAAACGGCAGGCTAGGCATATGGAGCATTTTAATAGGAAAGCTTGTTTCAAAGATGCTATTAAAGACGGATCTTTGTATCTCTAAGCCTTGGCGGCCTCTAAGTAGAGGTTCCAAAACCCTGTTCTTAATTAGATTTTCTAGTGTATTATAATTGAGGTTTGATTCGATTTCAGTTTTTTTTTTTTTTTTGGGGGGGGCAGATTTTTCTGAAAGTAGACATAGCCAGATAGGCATCAGATGATTAGATTCACGTGGCTCAAGAGACGGGGTTGCCTCAGGGGAAAAGGCCTTTATCTTTTGTAAGTCAGCTTTGTAAGCAGAATATCTCTGTGATAACAAAATTCAATTCCTTTGGGGTAAGGTAAATTGAATTATAGAATATCAGAGCTGAGAACTGAAGAAAGATGTCAAAATAAGACCTGTACAAAAGACCTTAAAGGGCTGAAGATCACAGTAATTATTAGATTAGAGACACCTGTTCCAAATGGCAGAGCCTAATTTTTATTGTGCTTTATTTGGAACAACTTAAGGTTCTTAGATTACATCATGGCCATTTGTTTGGCTGAAGTCTATCACAAGAAAAAAAAGAATAATGGTGGATTCCATTCAAATTAGTTATATTGTTCCTAATGAGAATGTATATTTTTTCCCCATGTGTTTTTGTATGGCAAGGCCTCAATATGAAGCCCTGGCTGGCCTGGAACTTTCTGTCTATTTTGGACTGGCATTGATGTTTCAACAATCCCGCCTCCAGCTCCTAAGCTCCGGGACTACAGACATACACTAGCATGTCCAGCAGAGAATATACTTGATCTTTAAAGAGATGTTTGCCTAGGGACACTCTCTGTTTCTCCCTGGAGGTAAGAACACACGAATCGTATAAGTTAAATCTCACAGAGTAGAGACCAATCAATCACAGCTTCACAGGTGACTTGTTTTGATCTTTTAGATTTGACACTCCTCCCCCACCCCCACCCTGCGGAAGCTCCCCGACCCTGAACAGAAACTGTGATGTGATATCACTTCCAAGAATCTTAACTTCCTACCTGTGGTTCAGCTTCTAAGTTGATTTTAAAGGGATGTGTTTTTCCATCTTCAGACACCTGCGGAGACCATAGGCGAGTTTCTGCCCTGTTAATGAAACAAAGTTTGCAAACTCTAAATCCAAAAGGCACTTCTTTTAAAAATATACATTGTTTCCCATCATGGTTGTGAAAAATATCAGCGACCTTCACTAATTTAAGCCCAAAGAATTCATCTTTTACTTATTTGGTACATCCTCAGTTAGTTAGCCTTACGTTGTCAGTGTCCTTTCGAGGACCCGGGGGACACAGTAAGACCCCCTGGAATGTATGGTGTGGTTTCTGGAGTAAGTACATCTCCAGCGTGTGTGAGAGCAACAGAAGGGGGAGATTTAGAGACACATCCAAGACACCAGGAGTCAAGCTGTCTGCGTCTCTCTTCTCTCCTATCCTACCAAGGCCACCACAGGAGCCAGGAAGAGATTGGCCACATGGCTGGGTGACTGGCATCACAGAGCTGTGGTTTGTCCTGTTCTTCTCATGTGTCTGTGGCTCAGAAGCATGGACACAGATAGAAAAGGATCTATCTTTCTTCATGAGGCTTATGGATGTGTGATGGAGTCGTTCCTCTGTCCCAGTGGAGGTGGTTGCCTAGTACCAAAGCAACATGGTAATTGTATGCAAACGACTGCTAAACCAATGACTACTACATTATTTTCAGCTTCATACAAGGCTGTCATAACAAGTTGGGTTTGAATTCTTGCTTTAGGAGGTGGTTTAGAAATGTCTGCATATCTAACGTATGCCCATGTGTTCTTCATACCTTGTAATAATCTTTTAAAATTGAGAGGATATTAACAACCAAATTTAACATGGTCACCTTTGGGCAAATCAGAGCAAATCTTTATGGACTATGTCTCAACCCTATTCCATATCACAGATACGTGATCAGTTGTTCATTCTTGTGTTTTCATGACCATAATTATTTTCATTGTCAAGTCCCTGTGGTACTATATAAAGAAGCCACTCCTCTGTACCATCTTAATTTTGACATTTCAAATATATTTTTGAAAATGGTTCATTCATAAACGCTAGATTGACCAGTTTCTGTGGATACAAGAATAAAGTGGCAAATACGTAAGAAACTCCATCAGAATTCTAGGTCTATGACTTTTCTCATGAGGCACATGAGACCGATTAGAGCTCTGTTTCAGGTTCTTCAGAAAAGAAACAGATCCAAGTTTTGAGCCAGTTAGCTGAGGCGCACCTGTCAATCTTGAGACACAACTGGTAAGATGCTGCTTTAATTCTGTCCTGTGCATCAGCATGAGTCATGGACTCCGTACCAAAGCCATCAATAGCCAGGATGACATCTCCAGGACACAGGTTGGCAGCTGCTGCCTTGCTTCCTGGAGTGATCTGGAAGACACCAAGACACCACTTAATATCCAATATCCCAGCAGTTTTTTTGAGTTTTATACTTGGTAGTTGTATGTTATCCTGGCAAATTATTGAGTGTTTTACTTGTTGCCAAATCTTAAACCTAACTTTAAAAGAGCTCTCAGTTGCTCGATTGTATTAGTGATATTTTATTATGTTAAATAATTTTTGTACTAGCCATATTTTAAGCACCATTTTATGTCCTGTTATTTTTAAAATATTTCATATAACTACATCCGAGAATATTTTCTCTGTTGAAAACAATAATTTTAAAGCTTTTTTGTTAGCCGGAAATTTCTACTTTGAGATAAGAATTTTTCTACATTTTGGCAACTTTGGTACTTGAATTGAAACTAATTAAGCAACTTGATAAGTTTTCATTTTAACATTACCATGAGGAGACCAGCATGGGTTAGATACTTATACTCTCCCAAGTTTGTATGTTGACCATTTTTCAAAGTGATGACTTTTGAAGAAGTCCTTGAGAAGGTCAGTAATCTAGAGCCATCATGACTTAGACTAGAACTCTTACAAACAGTCCTCCAATATAGCTCTGATGTTTTTCTGCCATCTCTGTAGAGACACACGAAGTTGGTCATCTGAAATCTGGAAGAGGGCCCAAGCAAGGACCCAACCATGTTAGTACCCTAACCTAGATTTCTATCTTTTAGAACTGTAAGAAATGATTTTTGTTGTTGAAAAGCCACCAGTCATAACAGCCCAAACTAGGACAAGTGCATCTCTAAGTCTAGGAATTTGGGGAAAGGGTCACTCCTGAACTGACCAAAAGAAGCCTGACAATAAAAACATTTACCACATTCTAGAGAACTGAAGTCACTAGGAAGAAAACCAGAAGTTCAAGGAAAGATAGAGACCTCCAAGGAAGGAAGGACCCATGCCTATGCACTGGCATCCTTGTGACAGAGCAGGGAGAAAGAAGTGGCCAACATAATAGCTGTTTAGAAAAACTCAGGTAAAACAATGCATTGCTAATGGCTTGGTGTAATTTAGCATGAATGTAAAGAACCACTGGTAACCAATGACGCAAAGGAAGCTTGTATTCAGTCATGTTGTCTTCTCCATGAATGAAGAGCAGGTGGAATAAATAAAAAACATAGGTTTTAATTAAATCTGATCAGTAACTACATTAAATACAAATGGTCTAAACATGTTACTTAAAAATCAGAGATTTTTCAAAATAGGGGAAAAACGAGATTCAAATTTTTTCTCTCAAATGTGTATGAAAGTTTTAGAAGTGGAAAATGAAAGAGATAATACTTTAGGATGTAGGAAAATATATGTTACTGTATTTTTAATGCTTAGAAATAGAAAATGTAGAACATTAGTGTGCTGAGTATCTAGTTAAAAATGGAAGGTTATTTATCTGGGTAAATTTTTCTCCCATTTTTCTATCTGTACTCAACATGGATATCACCCTAGCTAACTGTCCAGACATCTGACCCCATTCCTGTGCTCCTTTATATGACACACTATGGCTATTCTGATTTCTTTTAAGTTCTTCAAATAGAACAGTTCTGTACTTAAGGTTTTACATGCATAGCAATTTCTATATGAAATACTCTTCGTCTGGCGACTTCTTCTTATTCTTTAGGTTTAGGTGCAAATAATGCATTTCAGAAATTCCCCTAAAGTTCTGAATTGTCTTTTTTCTAATTCCTCAACCTTGTCATTTATCTTTATATCTTGTTTATTTCCTTCATGAAGACTACTTTTAATTTTGTTTTTGCTTAGTTACTTGTGTATTATTGTCTTCTCAACTAGACGGCAAGCTTCTGTGCTGGAGAGTCCCTGACTCATGCTGATTTGCCTGGCAATTAACAGCTTTACTACCATTCAAAAGCTGTGTAAATTCAGGAGGAACCATACTCTGGGCATTGTAGTTTCATTTGGTCTTTTGCTTAGCCAGTGATTTGCATTGAGCACTTGCTAATGATTTTGGAGGTAACTGCTGAGCTCAGGTCAAGTAGTCAGGAGAGAGAGAGGGGGGGGGTGGATTCTGAAGTTCAGGCTAGGAGGGTAGACAACATTCTGTGAGTGTACCATGCTTGTTAGGACTTATGAAGAAAAAGTGGGTACTGAAAAATTATATATGTGTGTATTGTGTATATGTGACCTCTTTCTTTCTCTCTATCTCTGTGCATATGCTCACAGGCACAATCACATGCATCTTCATGTGTGCTCTTAGTACAAAGGAGGACATTAGGTGTCTTGTGTTATTTTCTTCCTTATTTACTGTGATGGTTTGTATATACACAGCCCAGGGAGTGCCACTATTTGAAGGTGTGGCCCTGTTGGAGTAGGTGTGACTTCTTGGAGAAGGTGTGTCACTGTGGGTGTGGCTTTAAGACCCTCATCCTAGCTGCCTGGAAGCCAGTATTCTGCTAGCAGCCTTCACATGAAGATGTAGAACTCTCAGCTCCTCCTGTACCATGCCTGCCTGGATGTTGCCATGTTCCTGCCTTGATGATAATGGACTGAACCTCTGACCTTGTAAGCCACCCCCGATTAAATGTTGTCCTTATAGGAGTTGCCTTGGTTATCGTGTCTGTTCACAGCAGTAAGACCTTAACTAAGACATCAACTTTGAGACAGGATCTCTTACTGAACTTGTAACTCCCCATTTTCCTACTAGGCTGGCTGAGTAGAGGAAGCCCCTTGTTTCCACAACTTCACAGTGATTGGGCTACAGGTCCAGCCATGCCAGAATTATTATTTGGGTCCTGAGGATCTGAACTCAGATCATCCCTAGGCTGATGCAGCAAGTACTCTTTCTACTGAATCGTTATCCCAGCCCAGTTTATGTTTATTATTGTGACCTTACCATCTTTATATTTGGAAACTGGAAATTGTAAATCAGAATTACTCATGAGTCTTATTTTAAACCTCAAATTGCTCCAGGAATAAGCTCTAGTGTTCTTAATATACTACTTCAGGATTAAGAGTCAATTCGCTGTTTTTAATTTGCTTATTTTGTTCCATTCTGAGCCCCTAGAGAGTTCCAAGTTTATCTAGATAAATAAAATCTTTAAAAACAGTTAAGTTCTCATGTGTTCTCTGTCTCCAGAACTATTGCTAGATTGTTTATTGCACTTGGTTAGTTTCTGTGTCATGAAGATTTTCTACTGGGAACAATTGATTTCAGAAGCTTGGTGAGGACAATGGGGCTTATTACATTCTAGCCTTTGGGAGCCACTCCTTAGCTACTTTTATTTAGAAGTTCTCCTGGACTCAGGACTGTTAGAACAAAATTTCCATCCCCAATGGCCTTGGTAGGGATAAAAAGAATCCTAATTGTTTAATATTCTTTCGATATAGAATATCCAGGTCAGTACTTTCTATTTTAAGCCTCTAAGGTCAGAATGCTTTCTTTGGCTAAAACATTAAATGAGGCTTAGTGTGTCTGTTTATAAAGCCCGTCTTAGGTTTAATAATATAGTTGAATGGACTCAAGTTGTAGAACAGTCAATCCTGATCTGGAAGTGTTTAACTTTTTTTTTTTTTTCTGTTTTAACTTTGGTTGTGATGAATGGAAAATAAAGCTGTGTGTATGTGTGTGTGTGTGTGTGTGTGTGTGTGTGTGTGTGTGTGTATGTGTATATGTGTGTGTATGTGTGTGTCTATGTGTATATATATGTGTGTGTATATGTGTGTGTATATGTGTCTGTGCATGTGCACTGTGCTGCTGGGTGGGTTAAATGCCTATACACATTTTAAGCAGACATCAGACCTTCAGTGTTGAACAAGTAATAAATATTGACTTTATAAACTGTACAGACTTCAAATATCAAAGTCAAATATTTTAGATATTAGAAGGCACCAAATTTTATTAACAGTAAGTCTGAAAGTTAAGGATTTCATCTTATCTTTCTACAGAGTGCTACGTTTTAAAAACCGTTTTCACTGTTTTTTAGTGTTGCTCTATGATAGGCTGAGCAGAAAGGGCTGTTCTGTTTTTACAAGAAAGAGATCTAAGTAACCCAGGGCTTCCTGCTGAGGAATTTCAGGCATCACCAGGCATTTCAGAAGCTGGTCTGGATAGGTTTGACTCTCATCTTGACACAGAGTAGAGTCATCTGAAAGCACAGCCTTAGCTGAGGGATTTCCTAGATGGATGGACCTGTGGGCATGTCTGTAGGGGATTGTCGTGACTGTTGATTGATGTAGGAAGGCCCAGTCTCGCAGTATCAGTATCAGTAGTATCCCTAGGCGGGTGGTCCTGAGTCAAATAGGTAAACCAGTTCAAGTTTCCCAGCTGACAAACAGCTTCCAATGTAGTTCCTACTGTACATCTTGGCTGTGAAAAAACCCGCCTTGGGTTCCATTTCTCTTCCTTCATCGATAAGTATGACCTGGAATTGTAAGCTGAAACAAAGCCCCTTTTCTCTACGTTGCTTTTGGTCGGGGTGTTGTATCACAGCAACAGAAAGGAAAACAGAATGGAAGTCAGCTTGGGAGTGTTGCTAATGATGGCGAGAACCCACTTCTCACTTTGTTTTCAGCATGGTCCTTACTGCTTTTAATCCTCCACAGATGGATGGATCAGGTACAAAAGAGATATACAGAGAGGAGACATACAATGCTTTTAATCCTTCCTCGTTTTCTAGTTCAGCAAGGCTGATGATTAGAATGACTAACTACTAAAATGCCTGCTGACATGACTTTGTTTTTTTAAGTTAAACCATTCACTGAGGTATAAGAATCCACGATTCATGACTAATTTATACTGCTGCTTTACTTTAACATTCTACTATTATATTATTACTTTGGATTTTTATAGTGTGCCCTTAGCTTTTGAGAGACTAGAGAGGTGAGATGAAGCATAGGGTTTTAAAATGAATTCTTTCGTATTTGTGGTCATTAATATCTTAATTATTAAAGTTACCAGAGAGATAACTGGCCATAGCCTTGTGGTCAATCATCTCAGCATTGTGATTTTGAACTTTCCTGTTACAAGAACCACCTGGGATCCTTGTTCGCCATAAAGATTCCATCCTATACCAGATGTCTGGAATCAAGACTCAGAATCAATAGGAAAGGACCCAGGAACTGTTATTTACAGATACCTTAGATGATTTTGGCTCTTCATGTTAACCTATTGAGTTGTCCCTTTTTCCCTACCAAATGAACTTTGAAAGCCTTGCCAGGCATAGAAATATCTCCAGGAACTGGGTACTATGGAAGTTTCTAGGGTGACATTCTCACATCATTTACACAAAATGTGCCCATGACCCTGAGTATAGGTGTTTTCAAAGAGATCTACAAGATTCTAATGCATAGTCTGGGCTGAAAACAATGATTTTACTGTCATGATAGTATTATTATTGGGGATTTTTATCTTACTTCTTAATACAATCTTGCAAAAACAGTTACTGTTATTATAATGTGAGAAAATCAATGCTCAGAAATCGAAAGATATAATGGGGTTATTTATTCTGTGAAAAATCTGAAAATCTTATTGCAGCTGTCTCACAGGCTCTTTCATTGCTCTGTGCAGTCTCCCTGTGGGTAACCTCCCCACTTCTGTGCCTCCTGCTGTCTCTCATGCTATACTTTGCTTGTGAAATTCTGGACCAGTTTGTCATGGTAGTTTATGTTCATACATGTCCCTTCTTCCACTGATATGTGCTCTTCTCGGGGGATAGATCCATCTATATTTGTAATCCTTGCCCCTCAGTGCCTTTCACTTAACAGGATATTTTGCAATCAATATTGCGAACATATGAACCAGTGCTTCTCTGTAGACACTGTCATTGCTAGCACAAAGTTACGAAGGGTTTTACTCGCATCCATTTTTCGTCTGCTCTCGTTTTGTCCTAGGACAAGATTGTGCTCAACTATAAGCATCCCATTCTAAATTTACAAATTTCCAATAAAGTTTAGATTGAAGTAACAGATTTTGTGTGTGTGTTTGTGTGTGCGTAAGTGAGAGAGAGACAGAGACAGAGATAGAGATAGAAGACAACACAGAGAGACACACAGAGAGATGAGAGAGGCAGAGACAGAGACACAGAGAGAGATGAGAGAGATGAAAGAGATGAGAAAGAGACAGAGAGAGAGCGAAGAGAGACAGAGACAGAGAGAGACACACAAAGAGAGGAGGGAGAGGGAGAGAGAGAGAGAGATAGAGAGAGAGAGAGAGAGAGAGAGAGAGAGAGGCAAGCATTGAGAAGGCACTGGCACGGTCGGAGCAGGTCCTCAGGTCTAGCTCAGCCACACTGACATTGACACTGAAGTTCTCCGAGTTGAAGGAAGCCGGGGATAAAAGACTCAGCACCTGAGTTTGTGCTGCATTCCATATTGGAATTTTACAAATTTCAACACTTTGTGTCTTCTCTGAGAGTAAACCCGCTTCCTGGTTGATCAAGCAACTTCCAGAAGAGCACTTAGGATCTTCTTACAAAGTAAAACAAAGCAAAAACCAAAACTACCCCCTAAACAAAAGGCCTGCCAACAAACAACACACTCCAAAAGAAAAGAAGCTCCTGTGAAGACGTGAACTTCAAACACTGTTCTATGAAATCCAGTGTTTGAAGTGTGCACTATGAGTCTGTGCCATTATGTGACAGGATAGCTAACACACCTATAGAGGCTACCTAGGACCTCAAACCTTGACTCTCAGTGACTACCTCCGTCAGCCAGGCCTCACTTCCTAAAAGCTCCTCAGCCTTCAACATTCATAAGGACTGAGCATTTGACACACAATGCAGTGGGTGGCGCTTCAGACTTGAACTGTAATGTAACACTCTCTCTTAAACCAACTGTCCCAAACCGACATTTTTATCTTACACAAAATGTAGTGCAGGGCTTGTCTAGAAAATCTTGGGTCTGGCGGTTTATTTTCCTTCCTTTTGATGTGTGTGTGCGTGTGTTTCTTCAAATTATACGAAACTTTATTTCACTGATTAGTGGGTTTGTGAACAATTATGGGGCAGAAACTCTTTGTGGTGACTCTGTGAACTGCAGTTTCAGTGGATGGAGTGGGTAACATATGGTCCTTTAAAGCAGGAGAACACAGGAGACAGTTCAGCAGCCTGGCACCCTGATTTTGGAAATGTCTGCTCCTCTAGTGATACTGCACTTGGTAACCTATTCTGTAGTTTGTATAGGCTGTTCACATACACCTCACTCCGAACAGCGTATTTAACAACCTTAAAATCCTCTAGAAAACTGTGGCAATACTGTTTTCTCACAAATCTTTAGGAGAATTTCCTATTTAATATCTTATGTCTATGTGTAATTGATTATGCATATAATTAAAACCAGCTGCATTGTGGAAACGGCATGTGCAGTCATAAAATAAGTATATATCCCAATCTATCAATCAACAGAGAACTACCTAAACTATACAACCCTCGGTAACCAACTCCCCCCTCTTCTAAATCCCATTAAAAAAGGCCCAGAACAATGATCAGGGCCCTCCAGTAGTCTCACTCATAAGACTTCCTGTCAGCTTTGACAGTGTCTCCCTCTCTGAGCTGTAATCAGAATGATTTGCTTAAGTGTCTTGGGTATAGACAAGATAATAAGAGAGGATGGGTAGAAAGCTATGCTTGTGCAGCCGATGAAATGAACATCATTAGAGGACTAGAGGAGGGCTTGGGGAGAAGGTCTGAATAGGTTTTCATAGGCAGAGAGGACCATGGGGTAGGGCTGGAGAAAAGAATTCTAGGAGAGAGTGATGTGTATCAGAAGCACAGCCATGCCAAGGAGAGCATAAACAGCCCGGAGCTGTGGCATCACTGTCCTTGTATGGAGAAGAGGAATGGGAGAGGCAGGGAAGAAGCCAGAACAGAGAGTAAAAAGCCACACAGAAGAACCTGCCTTCTGTTCTCCAGAAGCTAGTGATGTCACTGAAGGATGTTTAATGGGAAGGGGGGAATAGCACCCTTGTAAGAATATGCAGGTTGACTTGGAGACCATAAGTAGGCTTATGATATCTTGAATAAAGAGAGCAGCATGAAGAACAGCATCACTGACAAATTAGATGTCACTGGGGACAGTGAGGGACGTTTTTCTCATGTGTAGACTTAAGTGTGCAGGCACTCGAGCTGGGTAGACCTGGTTCTGCATTTGTGATCACCGGTGGCTCAAAGACTGCCTTTCAGCGGTATTCCTGTAATCTGTGAAAGGGGATCCAGTTCCTTCTACTTTTATAGGGATGTTATGAGCTTTAAGTGAGTTAACAAATGTAATGGTCCTAGAGGAATCTGTGTGACAAGCAAAAAATAGAATAGAATAATATTAAAATTACAAAATAGAATGACTGCCTAGCAGCAGCAGATACTTCTGACTAACACCTTTGGTTTTTATCCAAATGATTTCTTGTGTCTCTGTAATTATTCTGGACATATTCTTAATAAGAATCCATGAAGGCATAAGAGTCCAAGTGAATGGGCTTGCGTTGGTTTAACAAGAATCCCTGATATGCATGGCTTTGGGGACACGGGGTGGAAAAATTCAGTGTTATCTATTAGAACCTACAACTGTCAAAAAGGTGTACTTTAAATAAATAATATCTGGTTTATTATTGAATCAAGTGTCCACAGTTGTGACACACATTAGCTATGAGTTAAAAATCTAAGACAGAATAGCCCTTCAAATAAAAACGTCCTGACACGGAATACATTTACCAATGGTCCTTGTAGTCAGAATGCAGGTGCAAGATTGCATTAAGATAAATCTTGCTTTTAGTGTCAACAATCCCAAGTTTCAAACATATGATTCATAAGACAGACATGTTACAGAGTAATAGTAAGAAAATTCCTTTATAAATTTCTTCAAGGGTCTTTATGGCATAATTCATTCTTTCAGATTGAATTTAAATATGATTTATTCTTTGTTAGGATTCAAGAGCTTCTGTTACTTAATGTGAGCAAGTGGAGCTTTATAAACTATGCATATTTCTTAGAGACAGTGGAAACTGTTTTCTTTGGTAAATCTATAAAAGGAATTGCTATGCCTACATCGTGGAAGCATTTTCTGCTTAATTTACTTAAGAGCATTTCTGGGGTATGTTTTAATGTCTCATATGAAAACACATGTCAGATGTGTTTACATGTTTTTGAAAAATGTAAAACAAAGCTTGAAATGAGCCGTTGTATGCATCCCTATGACACATGCTTTGGGACTTTTAAAAAGCATAGAGCTTCACGAATAATATTAATATGTGGACATTGCCATATTCAAAAATCTGTGAATGATCAGGCTATAAAGCATGTATTCATAAGATACAGCATGAGCAGCAGTAAGAAAAGGATAGCGTTTAGAACATGAAATTATAATATTTAAAAGTGTGTGCCCTCACCTTTAGAATGGTTTGCATGAGTAACTGAAAAGATTGCTTTCGAAAGTTGAGGAAGTTATCAACTAGATGCTTTACAATTATTCTAGAAGTTTGTTGACAGAAGAGGAACCCTGGGTTTCATTTTTACACCCTCTTTCTTGTTGGGTCCTGCTTTAGATAGCCTGGAGTTAGGCAGCTTGGTTTTTGCTACTAAAGTCTTAACTTTTCAAAGTTATTAGACTGAGTGGTTGTGCTCTATCAGGTAAACTACTGCCCAGGTTTTCTTTGTAGTTTGAATTGTAGGTAATTCTTCCTCAGCCAAGTTCCCAGCTTTGGAAAATATTTATCCAAAATGCCTGGAAACGGAGGACTACACATTAGTAATATGTTCCCTGTCTGGCTGATATGAGAGGTTCCAACTTGGCCAGTCCAAGCTGTTCCTGAGAACAGCACCCTGCTGAAGCTCTCCTCCGGGCAAGAAAACTGCTCAGATGCAGGTTTAGTGCCACCAAATAACTGTGAGAGTGATACTTCTTTCTTGCTCCCCATAGCTGTTATGGGGAAAGCCAAAAGCACCTCTCAGCTCTGGAGCCCTCCTCTGAGCCCAGGAATCCGCACTGCCAGTTGATCTCTCTGGGAAATGTAGCCGGGACCAAGGAAAAGGGATGCAGAGTTTGTGAGCTGCCTTGGTTAAATCTCGTAACTGCTTTGCATCCTCCTAGCTCTTTGCTGAAGTCCAACTGGGAGCCAGAAGCTCAGACCCCTGCCAGTGCACCATCCTGCCTTCCTCCCTGGGCTTCTTGGTTATTTCAGTGCCACTCTGGAAGCCAGGTGACCTGTAGCACAAAAAAATCAGAATGGAAAACACCTACCCTGGTGATGACCAAAGGCTGGTTGAAGTCTATGCCCCAGAGAGCCTGAAGCCCCAGGGCGCAGGACCCGGGAGAACTACGTTCTGGGGCATGATGCCGTCCCGCGAGTGTGTCCAGCGACCGGTGGCTCTGCAAAGCGTTAGTCTCCGAACCAGGCAACCCACTTAGCTCCTGGGGCTACGACCTAGCTGGGAATGCTGTCCGGGAGTTTTATCCCTGCTGCGGAGTGACGTCACTGGCGTCCCCTCCTCCCCGCCCCCTCCCACCAAGGAGAGCTCCAACTTTGGAAGTGAGAGACAACGCTTGGCCAGAGGAGCTCCCAGCTGGGTGCAGTCGCCCAGACCTCTCCCCGCCCAAGGAGGCTTCGGGTTACAGCTTCCATCATTCCCTTAAGTAACACCTGTCTTCCTGTTTATCGTCTACTTGCTCAGCAGTGCACTTTACTGGGAAGTTAAAAGCAATCACACCACAGACTCTATGCTTTCAATTAAAATAAAACCCAAGCACATCCAGGCACTTAGGAATTTAGCAGTTTAGAGCGCGTTAATGTGCGCAATTGCTCTCTTAGTATCTAGCTTTGGTCAAGTTAAAGTCTTCATTTCTTTCAGCTGTAAAACAGGAGTAATTACTGTTCTTGTAGGAGAAGTATTGGGCAGATTTGGTGGCAATAAAATGTTTCTGCGCAGCGACCCGCACAGCATAAAAATTAAAACAAGTATTTCTACAATTAAAATATATGTTCCCAATCAGGTGTGTCTGACTTTGTTATCTGTGAAGTTTATGCTTGGAATCACCCCCTCTCTTGCCCTGCTTACCCCTCAATACGCGCTAAGTAAGTTTTCGTTTTAAGTTTGGGCTATATTCATAACTATCCCAGCCGCAGGTGGCAGCATACTGCTTAGTCTCTGCATGTTAGATATGAATGATACACAGAAGCAAGTGTCAGGATGACCTAGGAGTTGAAGCTTCTCTGTCTGGGCGCTGCAGCCAAAATGAAGGAGTCCGTGGGAGTGGGAATTAAAGGGAAACAGAGGACCCTCAGATGGATGGAAATGGCAGTAGGTCACCAAGGAGATGACTATTTGTTGGTGGCCTCTGTGGTCCAGGTGTGGTAATGATTGCTTTACCTGTGGCTTTGTGCTTTTGCACCAGCCCAGTCAATTGCTATGGCTGGTGTTATTTCTCAGGCTAGGGAATAGCTTCTCTGAATTGGAAGAGGTCACACTAAGATCCCATAGCTAACAAATGGTAGAAGTAAAATAGACAATCCAGGTTGGCTCAACTCCAGCGTCTGCTTGGTACAGGAGGAGAGCTCAGGGGGTCTGGGTAGCATCCTGGTTTAGGTATAGTGTAGAATCAAGTGTACCTGGTGCTATTGGTCAGAATATTCTGATTCCTAAGAAGAAAGGCAAGGATGTGGAAAGAGAAGTATGAAATGCTTAAAAACCCAAAGAGAACGGTCTTGGATTTAATGTGCAATAGCACAGGGCCATCCTGGCCCAGGAGACCAGAGCATGTGCAGTAGAGCATTCTGAGAGAAATTCAAGAAAGAAGAGATTCAAGAATCTGTGAATGGAATGAATCGGTCTGGGAAAGTGCAGCTCAGGAATGGCTTCAGCCCACCCAGAGTCAGGAATGGCAATGCTCCATCCACTGTGCTGGGCTGTCCGGGGCTCAGGGGATAGGCAATTCTTCTAGTTCCAGGTATTTTCCAGTGTCCCACCTATGTTGAATTATCAGTAAAATAAACATAACATAGTCTGTTGATTTTGTCTACTACGGATGGGTGTATGATGGCATAACACATGTCCTCTGTCAGTCACTGGCTAGGTTGTTGTATACACTCACACACACAGATGTTCACGCACACACATAACTGTTGCAAAAAGAATGAGGTGTTACTTAATGTTGTGTAATGTCATCACCAATTATTTAAACCTACCTCATGAGTTGGCTTATAGGGCAGGTTGGTTACACTGTACTTTTTTTTTTTTTAAACATTGTACCAAATATTTGGTGCCATTAGATCAGAGCTTCTTCAACTTTTTCCATTAATGACTCATTTTTACCAGGAAATTTTATATGAACCTGAATATGCATACATATACACACACACACACACACACACACACATATATATATATATCATACATATATACACATACATACATACATATATCATACATACACACACACACACACACGCACATATATATCTCATACATACATATATATTGGGAATTGCTTCTAATGCTATGCGTGTTAATTTGGCTCCCAAAATCACATGGGTCCCTGCCCTCAGTTGGTTCTGATTGGGAAATAAAGTTGCCAGCGGCCAATGGCTGGGCAGGGAGACAAGAAGAAGGACTTTTAGGTTTCATGGGCAAGAAATGGAGGGATCCTACCATGAGAAAGACATAGGAGACAGACCATGCTGGGAAGGTGCAGGAGCGTGAGACAGCCAAGATGTAAGTGCAAAGGGAAAGCAGAGAGGGCAGCCCAGCAGAGCCCAGGGCAGCAAAGATAAAATACAGATTTAGTAAGTATTAACTCAGGAATATCAGAGGGGAGTGTGTTAGCCACATGGAGGGTCAGGAGTGGCCGAGCCACTGAGCTAGTTAAGGTATATTAAAATATAAAGGTTGCGTGTGTGTCTTTTCATTCATGAATCCAAAATATTTGGGTGTGAGTGTAGAGGAGGCTTGCACACCCGGTGGGAGTGTAGAACAGATTTAATAATTGCCAGTACACATACGTACATACCTCATATACACACACATATATAATATAAAATAAGTATATAAGCCCAAAATTATTAATAATAAATCATAAAGAAATCTACTTCAAAAAATTTCTCAGTATGCATACATTCTTGTAGCAAACAAAGCAAGTGTATATACTTATGAGATGGGCATGCTTATTTATTTTTACATAAGCATTTAAATTCTGCCTGAATATTTGGTACTGATGAACACAGAGTATCTTTCTGTTTTTCAGAGTTGAACACTATCTTACCTTTATAGTTGTGAATGCTTAGAACATCACTTCCCATGAATATGAATGATGCAGACCTGTTTAGGGCCATGTCGGAAAGTTTTGAAAATTCCATGCTAGTTTCAGGCCAAAAATAAAATCATTTAATAATTTTGTATCATTTGAGTCTGTGAATTAAAACCACAATTTTCAAATCAAATATCCCAAGCCCTAGATGCATGGTCTGTCATTCCCTTTCATTCCCTTTCTTCTCCTTTGTAAAGGGAACAGCAGAGCCCTGGTTTGTAGAGACAGAATAAGAATGATGATAGAAAAACATTACAAGCATTTGTTTCCTGGGTTAAACCATATGCTTCTCTCCAAGCAGGAGGTCTGTGTAGAGTAAAGACACTGCACCCAGGCAGGCTTTCCTAGTGTTGCCTGGCATGATGGTACATGCAGTGGAAATTGCACATGTGTGTTCAGACCCCAAACTAGAACACAGCCAGGAGCTGTAACATGGGCCAGTCCCTTGCAGAGACACTTCACACTCATTACTTGTTTGATTTTGAATTACTTTTGGGGCTTCTAGTGTTGCCTTTTTTTGGTGATCTGCACCTTTCATTTTTTGAAACCCATGTGAGGTTCCAACACACAGTTTAATGTGTTGTGATTTGATGTGAGAGACAGCTGGGCAGTTAGAAGCATTTGCCATGTAGCCATGAGGACTGAAGTTCATATCCTAGCATCCACTTAAGCTGGGCGTTGGGCAAATGCCTCCATCCAGAGCTCCAAGGTGGGCGGGGACCAGAGGACCAATTGCATGAGCTCGTTGGCTCTGAGCCTATCCCAGTGAAGTTTAGGGAGAGATCCTGTCTCACTGAACTAGACAGAGAATGACAGAGGAGGATACACAATATCTTCCAGTCTCTGTGTACATACACAGGTACACATACCCAGTTATAGGTGCATGTGCACACACACACACACACACCACACACACACACACTCACACTCACAAATCAAACATTTTTAAAAAGCAGTTGTGATGGTGACACAGGCAGCCTTAACACAACATTCGTATACTACCCAGTGGGTTCCTAAGGTTTTTCAGAATAGGGAAGAGAAAACTGAACCGGCAGCCTCCCTCCATCTGGTGTCACTAAGATAAGCAGGAGGGTGCTCAGAGATGACTGCCAAGGTTAAAGGGACAGCAGTTGCACACAACTTACTCATTTTCACATGTTCATTTTCTGCTTTCTTCTTTCTTTAAGGAGACCCCAGAACAGCATATTTGTATATTTTATTTATAATTTTATTTTTTATTGCAAATATTTTTATTCATACAATATATTCTGATATTGGTTTTCCTCTCTCCCAATTCCTCCAAGATCCCCACAACTCCCTACCACCCAAATCCAAGTCCTTATGTTCTTTCACTAGAAAACAAACAACAAAACAAACAGACCGACCAACTGGAATAGGACAAACAGAAAAAAAGAACTGAAGAAAAAGCACAGAAACATACAGGCAGACACACACACTTTCTCTGTCTGTCTGTCTGTCTGTCTCTCTCTCTCTCTCTCTCACACACACACACATTCCACAGAACAACAAAATTTAGCATCATATATAAGCAGAAGGACTTTAAAAAAATGTCCAGACAAAGTATTATGAAACATAAACCCTTAAAAAATACCATTGAGTTTGTTTTGTGTTAGCCATCTACTGCTGGCCATGGGGCCTGCCCTTAAGTGTAGTTTGTATACCCGGTGAGACTCTGTTGGAGAAAGCTATTTTTTTCCTTTGCCAATGGTTGTCAATAGGAGATAGCTCCTAGGGGATGGGAGCTTGTGTCCACTTCCCGTCTCAGTGCTCAGGCCCTATCTGACTTAGACCTGTGCATCCTGTCACATTCTCTGTGAGTTCATATGTGCGTCCGCCCTGGTATATCTGCAACTCAATTTCCTTGTTGTCTTCCATCCCCACTGGCTTTCACAATATTTCCTGTTTCGCATAGACTCATGAGCCCTGAGGGGAGGGATTTCATGGAGACATCTTGCATGGGACTGAATGTTCTCTGCAGACGGGTTTAGTTGTATGTCTCTGTATTTGTTCCTATACACTGCACAAGGAGGCTCTTGGTGATGGTTAAACAAGGCACAGATCTATGAGAATAGGCGAATGTTGTTAAGAGTTATTCTATTGCTATGTTCCTTTAGCAGAGCAATAGTATTGGATTTACTCCAGATCCAGGCTCTGCGGACTCTCAGGTTCTCAGCCACCCAAGTAGTTAGGCATGAGCTCCATTTCCTGGAGTGAGCCTTAAATCCAACCAGAGAGCTGATGGTTTTTCCCATATTGTTTGTGCTACTATTGCCCCAGCGTGATGGAATAACAGTGGCATCATCAACTGCTTGGAAAGACGTCAAGAAAGGTTTGTAAGGTTGGATGTAGGTGGGCAATGTTACTGGGCAAAGCCTTATTCTTTTGGGTCTTTTAGTTTTTTGAAACATGTACATGGCTGGCCCAGTTCTCACTGTAGAGTCCAGCCTGGCCTCAAATTCGCAACAACCCTCTGCCTCAGACTCCTAACTCCTAGCATTGCCACCTGTACCTCATGCCAGAATTCTCCTAAGTTCCTATCATTTTTTTTTTTAAGGAAATAATTGAGTCAAGAGACATGGGGAATTTAAGCAGAAGTTTATTTAGCAAAATGCAAAACAAATATTCCAGAGAAAGAGGAGTGGGGCTAACTTGAAAGGTGATACTGACCAATTGGGTTCTGCATTATAGATTTTAAAGACATTTTCTATGGTTCCTTCTTTCTTCTGATGTCATGTTAAGCAAGTCCCTTTGGCTACAAACATTCATCTCACACTAAGTGGTATACTCTGGGGGGGGGGATGTCAAGATGTCCCTGTGATTTTTTTCCTTCTCTGCTCATCAAGATGTTCTTTGATGGATAGGGCTAATCATCATGAAAGTGCCCTGGTATCTGAATTTCTGATATGGTGGGAAGCATCTAACTGTTGAGTCACAAAGGAGTATTTTAACCATCAAGAGGCAAAGATACCACAATATAAAATGATTTCCCTGGTTACCTGACATCTGATGCCCTAATACTGTCATATTCTACTTAGTCTCAAAAGGGGTAAGTATCCTCAACAGCCTTTCCCTTCCTGCCAACATCTGCCTAGCTGCCTGTTTTTAAAAGCAGTGGTTTCTCAGGTGGCTGAACTGAGACAGGTTTAGGAGGGAAAGCATAGTGTATATGTAAGTTAGGAAGGCACAAGTAATTTGTCACAGCTAGGTTGACAAACTCGAGGGGCAGAGCACAGGTAGTCAGGGTCTCCAGAGGCCACATCAGAGGGGATTTTGTATGGCACACTAACATTTTTTTAGTTTATTCCATCAAAGTTTTAAGAGTTTTAACCAATGGTCACAATGATCAGTTTTTATGCTTGTATCATCATAGAAGAAAATAGGAAGCAGGAGTCCAGATGGAACGTAATATAGTCGGCTCGGGAAGATGTTCACGGTGGCCCAGGATGACAAACAGTGGGACAGTATGGAGTCCTTAAGGGTCTACTGACATAGCCCGGGGACAGATTTCACTAGGATATTTGGGGAGGTTGGCTCTCAACCTATTGTTTGAACTTTATGTGAATGGTAGAATTTTTTCATCAGATGAGAATATGTAAGAAATACAGTAAGATATTTTTACTTTAACTGGGAAATGGTAGACTAAAACTCTATTTCGATGGTACTGATTTCGAAATGCCTATGGGAGATCTGTGCCAGGTAGTTTCCCTGTTAAAATGCTAAGATTTGGGAACAGATTGCTTGGGTCTTAGAAGAGCTCCGCTGCTCTTGGTCGACCTCAGTGTGCATTTGTTTAACATCGGTTTTAAAACCTCGATGATACGTATAGGAAGGCAATCTCCATGTGTCCTCACTCAGATGTGGAAACTATATAGGCTGACCTCATGGAAGTAGAGGAGAGAGTAGTGGCTTCCAGAAGATAGAAATGGGGAACGGAGATGGTGATTGGGTAAAAAGCAAAAACAAAAAACGAAACAAAGAAACAAAGGAGCAAAGAAACAGAGAAGGAAAGAAGGGCTAGCATTCTATGATACAGTGGGGTGACTACTTATATGAAAGGGGTTTGGTGCTTCCGAAGCAAACAGTGATGGTTGGAGATGAGCAGTGTATCAGCTACTTCTTTTTGACCATTATATGTTAAACGCATGCATAGATTGCAGTCTCCTGTAAATTCGTATAACCATTATTACATACCAATTGAAATAATTTAAAAATATTTTCACATCGTAATACTAATAGTTTTGATCAACTTTTATTGTGGGGTTTGGAAGACTTAGTACATAGCAGCTGCTTAGCAGTATGTCTCAAGTCTACCAAGTGCTTATGATTTTTGTTTTTTTAATAGTCATAATGACAATCAGTTGGAAGTGTAAGTCTAGAGCCAAGCTTGAGCTGAGTATCTTGAAGCTGTGTATAATTTGTGGCAATGGGTGTCAGATGTCTTTTACAAAGCCACTGCATATTAGTTGACTGTCTTCATTCCAAAGGATGGCATGTGTGTCCCCTCACTTTGAACTCGCATAGATGTGTGACTCATCTCTTAGAGTTGAAAATGATACTGTGTGACTTCTGAGGCCAGGTCAGAAAACACCACACAGCTGCTTGTTAGTCATAAAACCCTCAAGTCCCAAGCTACAGGGACTAGTGTGCTACAGGAAAGCTTAGGCAGCATGGAGAGGTCACATGTTAAATCAAGTCCTGGTCACTCCAGACTAGCAATGTGCACCAGTAAAGGTTCCCCTCTCTGATCTGTCTCAATCCATTTGTGCTGCTGTGACCAAAACGCCATTGGCAGAGAGCATAATAAAACACCAATGCCCCTGTTCCTGTGGCCTGAGAGTCCAAGATCAACGTGCTGGTAGATCTTATGTCTGCTGGGGTACACCCTCCTGGCTGGCAGATGGCTTCCTTTTACCATACCTTGTACCTTGAGCTCTGCTCTCTTCCTTTTTTTCCTGGGACTCTAATCTCAGTGTGATGCCCCCACCCGCAAACCCCATCCAAACTCAATTTCCCCTCAAAGGTTCCATTTCATAGTATCCCTGGTACCGATACATTGAGGTTAGGGTTTCCAGATACAAATACCTGGGTTTGCACACATTTTGTCTGTCATTCACGTCTAGCCTGTAAGTCACCCCAGCCTTGAGTCCTTTTAGCTTAGGCTCAGCTGTTTTGAGTAAAGAGGACTCATTCTCGCTGTTCCCTTCCCAGGGTCTTGGCCCGCAGTGTGTGAGAATATAATAACATGGGCGTTTTTATGCTTCTAAATATTAGGGTAATTATTTTACCCAGACAACAGTAGCAGATGCTGGGTGGACATGCTCACAGAAATTAGACATGCAAGGCAAGAACAGATGTTCATTGACTTCGAAATGAGAGACAGTAGAAACAGAAGCAGTTAAAGCACAGGAGAAGAAGAGGAACTGAATGGTAGGGTCCCTGACACCAGGTTTAAAGAACTGACATGGAGGGCATGGAGGGGGAAAGGTCAGGGAGAGAAGTCAAGCATCATGGGATGCCAGACAGACTTGGCAATTATGAAGTTTCTGGAGAGTTCAGAGCCAGCTCACAGAACCCAGAGGACAGAGGTGTTCGCCATGGTTTGAAGGCTGGTAGAAGGAGAGGATTGTAAGACATCCTTGCAGGCTTGTTAAAGGCAGGAAAGGGAGGGGAGCCCTGGGAAGGCAGTGATGGAAATGCTGCTCAAAGAAAGCTCTCTTTTCCTCTCCCCCTCCCTCCCTCCCTCTCTCCTCCTCCCTCCTCCTCCCTCCCCTCCTTCTTCCTCCTCTCCTCTCTTCTTCCTCATTCTCCCTCTCTCCACCCTCCTCTTCCTTCTCCCTCTCCCTCCCTTTCTTTCCCTCTCCCTTCCCCTCCCTTCCCTTCCCCTCTCTTTCCTCCCCTCCCTCCCTCCCCCTTCTCCCCTCTGTCCCTCACTGAGTACTTGGGAGGTTGAGAGGCTGAGATAGCCCATCTTGATAAGGAGCCTCACTAGTGTTTCATTGCCCCAGGATAGAGAAAACCTGCTAAATGATTGCTCAGAGGAACTTTCATTGTTTGATACAGACCGTACAAGTCTCAGCACAGCAGAGCAGTCGCTACACAGCCGTAGAGTGGAGTGGACTGGACTCTGTCCCCACAGTCCTTCATATAGAACTTAGATTAATGTCCTTCTCTCCTTCGTTTTCATCTTCTCCCCCTACCTGCTTTTCTTTGGGTCTGTTGTTAGGGGAAGAATATCCATTTTTTTAAATTTGCCTTTTCCTCTCAGCCAGCTCAATTTTTTGTATGCATTGAAACAGCTTAAATGCTTATTAGAAATGTAAATTTCTAGGTTCCCCATTCAAAGTCTAAATCCATTGTGGGAGGTCTGTAGACCACACATTAAGAATCAGTAACTCAAATCAACACATGGGATTCTAATACACACACACACACACACACACAACACACACACACACACACACACACACACACACACAGACACAGTGTTATACTGCCCCTGCTTTCTGGAATATTTTCTTTGTCTATAACATCCTATTATCTTTTTACTTTTTCTGGGAAAACTCAATTGACCATCTGTTCCTACATTAATCTTTCTTTTCGTTTAGCTTCTATTTTACTATTTTTGTTGTGTGATGGCAGGGAATCAGATCGAGGTCTTCACACATGCCAGAGAGGTATCGTACCATGATCTATACACCCGGTCTTCAGCTCTTATATATGGACTCAATATAACATTAGTTTGAATTTAACTTTCCTTCCATTTAGCCAAACACCTAGCAATGGGCTGTAGGCACTGTGAACTAACAGTGAACTAAACAGGGATCTGAAGTTTGAGAGGCACATGTTTGTACTGGATGCCTTTCCCTGAGGATGACTTTTTACATCCCCTCTCAGACATGGGCTGCATTACAGGAAGGGCTATGTTCCTTAGAATCTACCATATTGACATCCAGGGCTGGGCCTTAGGCTGCTTGTCAGTGATTAAGTGGAAGCAGCTTTTGGATCTGAGATCTGTTGTATAGGGAAGCCGATACAGTTCCTTTCACCTCCTTCAACAATAGGCTGCTCCTAAGGAATCCCTTCCTTGAGAATTGCCACTATGCCTATTGTTTATGGTTCCACCTCCCTGAGCTCCTCTTGGCTCTGTGGCTGCATTTGCATGGACTTGCTGGTCTGGCTGGACAAACCAACATATTCAAGGTCCTGGGCAGGCAGCCAATGCTCCCAAGCCCTTCCCCGCATTGTGTCTGACTTCCTCTTTGGTAAAAGCCCATGTGATTTTCATGCTTTGGAAGATTTGGGCCCTTGTGAAATCTCTCCTGGGGAATTAGGCATACTGAATTCCGTGCTTTGTCTGCCCTCTGTCCTGGCAGGAGCCTCTATTATTCCCCCATTCCCACGTCCTCTGGCTCCTTGAGGACGGGATGGTTCAGCTCAAGTTCATTGGGTAGTCTGCTCTGAAATGGGCTGAGTATTTCCACTGGTTGTTCTGAATTAACTAGTAACAGTCAAGGGAATCGTTAGAAGGCTGGGAGACATGAATTGGAGCTTTGTGAGTGAGCAGGGGCCTCTTCTGCCTACCAGATCCTCCTGTGGCTGAAACGGCTGCCATGTTAACACCAGCTCTCTTGCTGACACACAGTTGTGAAGAAAGAAGAGGTGTGTATGAGTGTGTGTGTGTGTCTGTCTGTCTGCCTGTCTGTGAGACACACACACACACGCACACACACACACACACACACACAAGAGGAGAGAGAGAGAGAGAGAGAGAGAGAGAGATATGGGGGGAGAAGGGGAGGGAGGAGAAGAAGGAAAGAGAGATATAGATATAACCTAAATAGAGAGACTGAGAGAGGGAAGAAAAGGAGAAATTAATTTTAGTCTATTTTTCCCGCTTACGAGGCATTTCTGTTTTTGTCTTTACTGGATTATCCTTAGGTTGGATTTCACTTTGAAAGAGAGTACATCAGTTTCTGCTGTCGGCAGCTTGAAAAATGCTTATTATTGGTAGTAGTACTGTTGAGCACCAGTTCTGGTTCTGTGATGGTAGAGTAGATTAGGAGGACTACCAGGAGCACTACTTAGGCGAAGTGCTAAGCAGTGGCCATAGTCATTGTTTCTAATTCTTAAAACAAATTCTGCAAAGCTGGTATTATAATGCTAGGGTGCAGGGACCATGGGAAGATCAGGGAATCCTGGCCAGTTGGAGTCTAGCATGGCTCTGCAGCTGCCTGCCACACCCACTTTCCTAGACTTCCTTATGCTTCGTCTTAAGTGGGCACATATGCCAAGGATCATTGGTCCTAGATTCCTCTAACCTTCACTAGCTGTTGCTACAAGTGTTTGAATTCGTGAAAGGCCATCAGAGTTATTCTACTGAAGTTTTATTCTCCTCATGTGTCTTAGTTAGCTTTTTTTTTTTTTTTTGCTGTGAGGAGACACCGTGACCAAGGCAAGTCTTATAGAGGAAAACATTGAATTGAGGCTGGCTTATAGGTTCAGAGGTTTGTTCATTATCATCATGGGAGAAAGCATGGCAGCATCCAGGCAGACACGGTGCTGGAGAAGAAGAGTAGTACATCTTGATCCACGGGCAGCAGAAGGAGACTTCATACCACAGTGGATGTAGCTTGAGCAGAGGAGACCTCAAAGCCTGCCCCCACAGTGACACACTTCCTCTAAGAAGGCCACATCTACTCCAACAAGGCTATACCCCCTAATAGCATCACTTCCTATGAGCCAAGCATTCAAACACATGAGTCTATGGTGGGCCACTATATCAGGAAGCCTGTGCTTTCTGTGGGCAGCAGCCCAGAAATTCCTGCAGGAATGGGTTTCAGACAAATAGAAAAAAAAAAACCCTATCTTTTATTGAATGGTGCTTCACTCGCTGGGATTAATTGGCCTTCCATTCGCCATGTTGCTTCATGAGCTTTTAATGACCCCAGAGAGCAACCAGAAGAACCAGGGTGCATAGTCACAACAGAAACACATCTGAATCCACTCTTCAGTAACAGAGACCATGTGTTCTGAAGCATTTCTATTTGGAGTCCGTTTATCATCACTATAAAAACATTTCAAATGAGAACAGAGTGGACAGCGCACCCGGGGAATTCTACAGGGACCTCTGGCTGAAGATGGCTGCATGCCTGGCCTGGTTAATCACCAAGGGAAGCACGCACGCTAGCATTTCATCTGTCACAGCCTTGGCCTGCTTGCTCCCTGAGCATTTCCACCTGTGTCACCACCAGACCCACATTAGCCTCCGAACAAATCAACCATGTGTGTTCTGCACTAGATCTGTCAGTTAAGTCAAGAGGAACTTAGTTTCATACTGAGTGGTGTCTGGTTCTGTTTTTGAAAAAGTCCCTTAACTGAAGATGAAAAATAGGTATAATATCTCATGATTACTTAACACAGTACACATGTAAACTCCATGGGAAATGTTGTATTCTTATCCAGAGCAAATGCCATGCTTCTTACCAGATGCAAGTTCTCCTGTTCCTGTCCTGTCCTGTCCTGTCCTGTCCTCTGTCTGTCCCTTTCTCCTCCCCACTCTCTTTCCCTCTTCCTCTCCTGTCCTCTATTCTCCTCCCCTCTTTCCTCCCCTCCCCTCCTCTTCTCCCCTCTTCTCTCTCCTCTCCTACACTCCTCTCTTCTGCCCCCTCTCCTCTTCCCCTCCCCTCATCTTTCTTCTTCTTCTTTCCCTTTTTCCTTTCATTCCCATATCTTCTCTCTTTTCTTTTCTTCTCCCCCTCTTCTTTCCTCTCTTCCCTTCCTTCTTCCTCATTTTTCTTCCTTTTAGCTGGGTTTGAGGTTCATATATTAAAGTACCTACTTGATTTTTAATATCAGAAAAACTCAAACTGAAGCAGACGTTTCTAGAATTCAGATCATCTCATTTCTTCCCTTTCCTTTCTTCTGTTCTGGTGAACGAACAGCACTGCTATAATTTGACAAGGCTCAGACCTTAGTGTGGTTTTGCACTTCATACCTCCCTCCCTTTGAACATATAATAGGTCGCCAAGCACACCTTGATCATGTGATAGGTCACCAAGCACACCTTGATCATGTGATAGGTTACCAAGCACACCTTGGTCATGTGATAGGTTACCAAGCACACCTTGAACATGTGATATGTCACCAAGCACACCTTGATCATGTGACAAGTACCAAGCACACCTTGAATAGGTGATGGGTCAGGAAGTGCCAGGGATCACTTTGCTAAAGACATGACCAACTCTGTGTCCAAACCTTTCTCTTTCTTGTCAGGCATTCATAGTTTCTTCACATCTCTTTTCCTGATTTTGGCTTTTGGTCTGAACATAGCTGTCACTGTGATATTTTATATGGCGTAACTACACACTTGTTTAAAATTCCTCAAGGGTCTGACATATTCAGAGGCAGATGCTCACAGCTAACCATTAAACTGATCATGGGGTTCCCAATGGAGAAGATAGAGTGAAGACTGAAGGAGTTGAGAGGATTCGTGGCACCATAAGGAAAGCAACAATACCAATCAACCAGAGCCCCCAGGGTCTAAACCACCAGCCTGGGAGCGCTTAGGGAGGGACCCATGACTCCAGCGATATATGCAAGGGAGCTATATATAAGTGGGAGAAGAGATCCTTGGTCCCATGAAGGCTGGACGTCATGGGGGGGGTATTTGAGGGTGGGGAGGAGAGGTACGGGGGAAGGTGGGTGGAGGGTACACCATCATAGAGGCAAGAGGAGGGGGAAAGGGATAGGGAGTTCCTGGGAGGGAGGGGGGAAATGGGGTAAGGGGAAAACATCTGAAATGTAAATAAAATTTCCAATAAAAAAAATAAAATAAAATTCCTCAGGGTCTGATGACATGCTTTAGCTTTCAAGACCAACAGAAAAGTCCTTAGCTAAGTCCACAAGAACTTCAAGTTCTGTCTCAAGATTGTTACCTGTATTAAAACCCCACTACTCCCTAAGTAAACTCCAGCTATCTAAAGTACCCTGTGCTTAGCATATCTGGTGTTTCATGCTTATAATTTCAGCATAGGAGTGGGGTGGGGATCACCATGAATTTGAAGTCAGAGGGGCTCTAAAGTAAGTTCTTGAATGAGATCCTTATTCAAAACAAGACACATCTGGTGCTTAATGGGACTTAGTATTTACATTCTTGAGCCACAGTCTTCTTTGGTCTGGAATCCATTTGTTCATTCACGTATTGAGTAGTTGATAATGGATGATGAATGTTGTGGAGTGTTTATTCTGCTCCAGACACTGTCTAATGACGGGGGATATAGCCATGAACATGAACATGACGAAGCCCACATTGTAGTAGACAAAGACAGTCCATGAGTATACAACGAAGTTTATATCTGCAGGTTACAAAGGCAATGCCCTTGAGTGACGAGATTATGGGTATTAAAAATTAAAAGGTGTGAATACACACACACACACACACACACACACACACACACACACACACATACATACACTTCTAGGCCCTTTCTGTCTTCCAGTATTCCCTGGAAGATTCTCCCAAGTAGGTCCATTTTAACAGAGATCTTTGCTGTCAGGAGACAAGCTTGGGATCCAAGGTAACAGCAGGTACGGGAATTCTGTGTATTCAGAATGCCCTTAACATTTTACAAGGACTGTCAGAGAAAGGGAGAGAGGGAATGCCAGTGGGTAGAGATGTGTCGGCAGCCAAATAATGTTAGGCTTTGTAGGCATGGTGAAGGGTTTGGTTTTTTAATCTAAAAAGGGGAGGAATATGTCTGGCTATGTTTGCAGTTTCAAAAGATTATTGTAGAATAACAAGTATCAGGATGAGTAAAAACTGAAAGGCTAGAATATTGATGGAGGTTGGGGGAAGGATTTAGCTGCTGTGGAAAAGAGTCCAGCAGTTCCTCACAGGATAAAAGTCACCTCACAGAGTTGGCATATGAAAACACAATGCTCGGTGAAAGAAGGCAGACAGGCCAGACATGGTGGCATACTCCACTCTGTAAGCCTAGAACTCAAAGGCACTGATGCAGGAGTTTTTGAGTTCAAGGTCAGGATAAACCATCTAACCAAGGGTATTACTGAAAGTCCTATAATGGTCTATCTACCAGCAGCGTGTAGACTTAGCCCACCCCTCTCGCAAAAAGAAAGCAGGTAGATAGGCAAGCAAAGCCAAAAAGACATAAAAGGCTTTATATGAATACCTAGAAGAGTCAAATCCATAGAAATGGAAACCATCAGTAGTTCCCAGTGGCTCTGGGTGGGGACCGGAAATGGAGAGGGACTACCCAATAAGTGTAGAGTTTTTCTTGATGGGATCTGAAAAGGTTCTGGAACTGGATGGTGGTAAAAACTGAATGAATGTGGTGCTGGGGAGTTGAACACTTTTGTAAAATGAAATTAGTGGTAAGTGTCATGGTATTTGTTTTTAATAAGATCAGGCTTTCAGAACCAAGCAGGAGGCTTAAACAACAGATAGTTATCTCCCTCTCCCAACTCTGGAGGCTGGGGATTCTAACACGAAAGTAGATGCGACAGGGTTGATTTCCGGTGATCGCTGTCTCCCTGGTTGTGCATGGCGGCCTTCTTGGTGTGTGCTCGTGCCGTGCTTTCTCAGTGTGTGTGTGTGCACAGGAACAGGTGAGAGGGATGGAGAGAGACCAAGACAAGGAAGAGGGAAAAAGAAAAGGGAGAGGAGAGGAGGAGAGGAGAGGGGAGATGAGAGGAGGGAAGGGGAGGGGAGAGGAGAAAAAAACTAAGTTCCTTCAAATTTCTTCTTAAGTGTATTAATTCTACCGAATCAGAGTCCAAAATTTGTGATCTTATTTAATCTCTTACTTCAATTCCAAATGCAGCTGCACAGAGGGGCAAACCTTTAACATACACATTTTAGAAGGAAACAATTGCATCCATAATATTATGATCTATATTTTACAGTAATAATGGTAAGAGTTGGTGGGTGACTGTGGGATATATAATCATGGTGAGACTATGAAGACTAGCTAGGAGACTAGTGAGGGGATGGGAGAGATGATAGGGTTGAACAAGGAGGTTCTTGAGAGGAACGTTTATGCAGGCTTTTCTCTTCTTGTTTTCCTCTGGAGATGCTTACCTCCCATGATATTGCTTGTCTCTCACCATACCCTTACTTGGTCTTCCTAGTGCCTGGTTTGTGGATAAACCCATGAGATCACATCCTTAAAGGGGTAGAGGGTTCTGTTAATATGCTGTAAAGATTGGAAATTCTGTGCCTTCTCTTCCCTCTCTTTTCAGGCCAGGCACCTAGGGATCAACTGCATTCTGCAGACCCACACTTCCCACAGGGGGTGCTGTCAGTGCCCAGTCTATGGACTTGGCAGATAACAGTAGCAGTTGACTACCAATGAAGTGTTTCTTCCATCAGCTTTATCCTGGGAGCGTTGTTTTGATTTCTATGTTCCTGAAATCCTTTACTTCCTCCACAGACCCCTCTAATCTTGGTTTAAAGTTTGACTTTTTCCTGGTAAGCATTCTTTGGCCTTTGCCACACTCTAGTGTGACTATGTACTTGTCTTTTATGTATGGGATTGTGCATATCCCCCACACTTGTTAAATACTAAACACAAATGTGATCACTTCTTAAATGCTCTCTTCATAGAAATAAAGCCACATACAATACATTTTGGATCGGCAGTAAAGAGTTTCCAAAAGCAACAAGGTTTTAAATTATTCTTTATAAACAGAGTCTTATGTGTAGACTGGCATGCCTCAATTTGCAGTGATTTTCCTGCTTCTGCTTTTAGAAGCTGGGACTACAGGTGTGTACCACACCATGCCCTGCTGTCACTAAATGCTTTAAAGATAAGACTGCTCACTATTAGTCTCTTCCTGCTTCCCATACTCCATGTAATTTCTATCAGACAAGTGTCCAATAAACATTCAACATACACTTCTGATATGAAACCTATCGTTATCTTATTTGTCTTCCTCTACTGATGCTCTCAGAAAAGCGTATAATGTAATTTAATCAGTTCTCCTCCCCTCCAATCCCCCTCGTATCCTCACTACCACTCTGCCATCCCATTTTCAGATTCTTTGTCTTTTTCTTTGTCTCTGTAACCCATAGAGCCCTCTCTACGATGCCAATGTGTACATGAGAGTGGGACCATCTTCTGGAGCATGTATAGCCAGCCTAACAAGCACAGCATTCCTGAAGGAAACCTACTTGTCTTTCCCTACTAATCATTAATTATCGTAGTCTTTCAGCTAGACACAGAGAGACTTCAAGAGCACCTCCTTAGCCTCTGCTGGGATTTTGATTGGTTTGCTCTGATGCAGGTTTTAACATACAGTTACAGTTGCTGGGAGTTCATGTGTGAAATGGTTCTGTCATGTCCAGGAAATGATGTTTCACTGCAGACATAGAGACCACGAGGACACCTTTAAATACCAGGTTGGATCTTGACAGTGATTTGAACTTGTAAACTCCAAGTTCAACTTACAGAAAGTGCCTGACTGGGTAACCCATGTTCTTTCAAGGTTTTCATAAAAACATGACTATGATGTTCAACTGGAGTTTGTAAGCTTCTTTGAAGATTTTCTGACTTCCCACAACCACGGAGTAACAACTTCTTGGGCTTGATTACCTGAAAGAAAATACTAGATTTAATCTGTTTGTGTTTTCAATCCTTTGGATAATAAAAATAATAGTGGCAAAGTTATTTCTACTCTCTGAAAATGGGAGAAGGCCAGTATAAGTTATATATTCCTGTAGGTACAAAATGATAATTGATCACCAGTCATTTATTTTGAATTAAGCTGACTTGATTGAATTTTGCTGTCTGTCTATACATTTTCATCTAGTTTTTCTATATCCAAAGGACTGCATGCATAGTTGTCCGGGCTTGTAGCTGTCATCTAAGTGTTTTTGAAACAGGTTGCAGTCAGCTTATTAATGCTATATTTAAAATTCATGATTTGTGTGTTAATATTTTTTGATTAGGGAACTGGCTTGTTGAGGATTACAAATCTCCTGAAAATTAAACTGTAAAATGATTTCAAAGCTATTTTGAGATATCCTAGACTTCTTTTAAAAATTCAACCACCGACTATGTATTTAAGATAGCTCACTACTTAAAAGGATAAGCAAAACAGTTTCAATGTTATGTTTGTTGCAAGTAAAATATAAATGATGAATTGTAAACTTCCCAGAAAGCATGAACTTTGAATGAAGCTAAACTTAAGAGGAGATTTACATCCATGACTGCCAGGAAAAACCAACCCTTAGGACTGCCCTCCTATTCATGAGACACATTTGGTAGTATGCTTTCTTATCTAGAAAAATTCTGTATTGTTTCTCTCCTGGGCTTAATTTAATCCTCTAACTTAAACTTACTCTGCCAGTAACATAGGAATGGAGAGATCCTCAAACTAACTAGTTTTTGAAGGTAGAAGAAACAGTGATTGACTTGAGGGGTTAGTAGGAAGCTTATAGACATTCCAATGGCTGGAGCAACTTCTAACTTAATTTTATAAAGCAATTTAAAATACAAGCCATGGTCCTTATGAAACCCAGTACTGTGAATGACAAACATGTATCAGAAAAAAATACTTATATTCACAAATATCACTACACAAAACAAACAAAAAGGAAGACACAGAATAACCCTCCTCGGGGGCATTAATATTGCCTTGTCATCTAGCTGTGATGGGAAGCCAGGGCAGTGGCTACTGGGGCATTCAGAATCCTTGATATAAAGTTTTCTTCTGCCTGTCTCCTGTGGCCCTAAAATTAGAAACAATATCATGACTAAAAGTTTTTTAAGAGAGTCCTGAGACTTTCATGTTGTTAAACTGTATTATGAAATCTAACTTGGAATTTCTTTTATTATTATTTTTCTATCTTCCATTAAGATCTTGATGGTTCCTTTTGGGGCTAATGAACATACTTTAATTTATTTAGAGAAGGCCATGACATGTTGTATAACTTAAGAAGGCTATGGTGTGCTATAGAATTTTACTTAAGAAGGCCCTGATGTGTTATATAAAAGGCAACTGTTCCTTAGCATTTCCTTTGACATGGATGGAAAAGGCTCTTGTGCCTTACAATAAATTGATATTAAGGCACTTCCATTTACTTATGGAGATATTTTGGGGAGTTCAAAAAAAAAAACAATAAACAAAGGTTGAAATAGAGATGAAGTTAATGATTTTTACAATTCAAGTTTTATACTTAAGTGCTACCAGTCGGCATGAATAAAGACAAGACCATTTCTTGATATCTTCTATAAATGATCTCTCTTTTGAAGTAAATTCTCTCAATGGAAAAAAAAATTGATATTTGCAACATGAATGCCCTGTAGTAGAAGATTTTCTGGATACGTATGGAGGACTTGTGAGTCCACCAGATACTTAATGGGTATTTTAATGAAAGGTGTTTGAATGCACTAGTCTTAAAGGAAGAGAGAACAAGAAGTTGGGTGTATACTCAAAGTTGTAGCAAGTCCATGGGTTGTAGCAGGTGTCATTTCAGAGTAACCATGGTAACGCATGCATGTCTGAATCAGAAGGCAGTAAATGAGAATGAAACTGTGAGAAAGTGACTTCATGAAACATTTGCTGAATCTAACACACACTTCTGCCACAGTGTAAACAGTGTAAAAAACATGGTGGTTTCAAAGGACAACTTCCTTAGCCAACATTACCCTCAAAAATGGCATAGGCAACTTTTGGACGTGATTAGCCTTAGAACATTAGTAGCTAGACATTAACAGTGACAGCGTGGTGGTGTCTGGGTGGGTGAACACATCATGGGCATCGTTGTTGTCTGTTGCCTAGCAACTGTTAGGATCAGTGCTTTAGTATCTATTAATAAAAGTTATGACAGTGGTTTTGACTTCATGACTAATTGTATATGCCCACTTGACTGGGCAATAGGATTCTCAGATTAAACTTGATCTCTGGGGGTTTGTCTGTGAAGATGTTTCTGGGAGAAATTAGTATTCGAATGAATGGGTCCAACAAAGTAGATAACTTTCCCACTGTGAGTAACCATCTATCAATCCATTGAGGGGCTAAGTTGAACAAAAGTTGGAGGATGGTTGGATGTAGTCCAACTGCTAGAGGTGGGGCATTTATCTTCTACTCTCGAATCCCTTACTCTCAATCCTTAGATCTGGCCTGAAATCTCATGATGAGCTCTTCAGTGTTCAAGCCCTTGAGCTATGCTATTGACTTCTCTGTGTCTCAAGCATGCGAATGAAAAATCATGAAACTTCTTCGCTCCCACAAATATACCAACTAGTATTTTATAATAAACTTTGTTCATTTATTGATATATTCATGTGTATTCATAGACATATTGATGGATGAAGTGTGTAATTTTAGATATCACCTAGTAAGTTGCCATTGTTGGTATGAAGCTTGCAAATGTCCATGTGAGATTCATGTAGGAAATTAAGAATTAGAGAGGGACTCAAGGAGTGTTGGAATTCCTCCAAAATTGAGGCTGCAGAACAAGCTTAGTAGCTTTCTGCTTTTAATTGTGAGTTCCATTTTTTTTTTTTTTATCTCAAGTTAGAATATCCTGAGAATGGTATTTGACCAGTGTTGATGTGCTATTCAGCTTACATTTTAATGTTTTGAGGTTGAAGGCACTTAGAAAGAATGGCTGACTAAGAAAGATGGTGGCAAGAACAATAATATCAACCAACCAGACCCCTCTGCCCCTGAGTCCCAGGGACTAAACCACCAACCAAAGAGTACACATGAGGGACCCATGGCTCCAGCCACATATGTAGCAGAGGATGGCCTTATCTGGCATCAATGGGAGAAGAGGCCTTGGTCCTGTGGAGGCATGATACCCCAGTGTAGCACCCTCACAGAAGCAGGGGGAGGGGAGATGGGATAGGGGATTTGTGGAGGGGAAACAGGGAAAGGGGATAACATTTGAAATATAAAAAATAAAATAACCAATTAAAAAAAAAAGAAGAAAGATGGTGGCACATGACTGAAATCTCAGCATCTGTGAGGCTAAAGGAGGAAGGTCTTGTTTGAGACTACCCTTGTTTCCCCAGTAAGACCACGTCTCTGCCAGTTTCTTTATTATTTAACTGAAAAATAATAAAGAAAGAAATATGATGCATTCCTTTTATTTGCTTTCACGCTTCCTCTTAGCTATCTTAACAATGCTTTAGATATCCTTAACTTCAAGATGCCTAGCTTGTTTTATACCAAGGGCCTTTTATAAAGCAGATGTTTCATTAACATTCTTCCCACCCATATAGAAGAACAATAAATGAAGAAAAGTTTTATTGATGCCCTGCAGGCCAGAGCCAGCGAGATAGAGCCTACATTATGTTATGTCAGTTATGTTATAAATATGTTATAACTGTTGGTGGAAAATCAAGCATCATCATGTTCCATTCCATCACTCGCTCCCCGGGCCCTAGCTCCGCGTTGATCATTAGCATCAAACATCACCGCTGAGTTTGGCAAACAGCTACCCGGTTTGGTTTAAGGCTAAGACCTATTCTGGCAAAGATGAAACTTTACTCATTCCAGAAGAGATGGTTTGGATTGAAACAGTGTGGAAGTCTGCCAGAGCGGCAGAGATCAGAAGAAAGGCTAACAGCGCACGGCTTATGAGTTATACCCTCTGGCGCTACAGTGAAATCTATAGACTGTGGACGCTGCGTGATAAACTACAATCTGTGGGCCAGGACCATGACGGACAGGGCTGGATGTCGGGGTCGCAGATATTTGGTGATGGTAAAAGCTTCTAATGCAGTGGCCACAAATAAGTTGAAAATCAAAGGCCTGGTAGTGTTCAGTCATTGCACCGTGTGATCTCACTGCAATCTTGGTTCTGAACAACAACACACACACTTTGTATCATACATGATATTACAGCAGTAACTGCTATCTGAAACATCCAGTCTAAGATCTGAGTCTAGCACAGGCTATGAATTGACTGCTTTTACTGTGTAGGCAAAGTTTCCCAGCTTTTATAGGAACATGATGATTTAATTATAGAAAACAAAGAATTTTAATTTTTTTAACCATCATTCCTCAGAGTGTAAGTATTACATCTTACATATACTTGGGTCATCTTGTGTCTGAATGCTTGATTTTAGTAACTGCCATTTGAGTTGCTGATTTGAGTTTCATAAAAGGTCATTAAATCATTAAGTGAGGTTTTGTTTGAGATCAGCACAGAATTCCTATCAATTTCTGAAATGGCCACTAAAATATCTTTATTATTTGATACTACATATTTACGTGAAGCGATTTCTCAGCATGAATATTATAAAATCCAAATAACATTCAATACTTAGAAATGTTGAAGAGACTATGTCCTGCAGTATCAAATATCCAGCCAACGTTTAAATTTTTATGTAAAAATAATTAAGCACATACATCTGATTAGTATGAAAATCTGCTTTATTCTTTAAAAAATAGTAAAAGCATACATATATCAAATAATTAGTTTTAAATAAGTGGGTTCATGATTTATTATCACTGATTTGTATGCCTATTTAAAATATTTAGATACCCAGGATTTATGACAATTTATCAGGTGAACAGGGCCATGAGTAGAAAACCCTGAAGACATTCTGTGCTATAAATCAAGCCAGTCAAAGGTCAAGCAGAAACTGCATGTGGCTATGCATACCTTCAGTCCCAGCGCTCTGGAGGCAGAGGCAGGGGAATATCTGAGTTCAAGGCCAGCCTGATCTACGTGGGGAGTTCTAGGCCAGTTAGTTACATAGAGAGATGCTGTCTCAAAAGCAACAAATTCCAGCAAGGATGGGCTAGAGACCCCTGAGGCCCCACCTCTGTCTGAGAAGATCTTGGCAGCTGATGGCTGTTGAGGGAGAGTCACTCTCCTGCACGGGCGTGGCTGATGGTAGGTTGCTCATGCCCTTCTGGGTGGACACACACCCATGTGCATGTGGTCTGCATTTATTGGACTCAGGAGTTACTGATAATAAAGACAAAACATTGAGGTTGGGAGGGAGATGGAACGGGAAGGAGCAGGGTGAGTTGGAGGGACATAGTGGTGGATGGATTTGACCAGTGTTCATTCTATAAATGTATGAGACATTTCAAAGGATGAAAATTACGGGCTTTTATAGGGTCCTGGTCCAGTGGATAAGAACGCTGGCTCTTCTTCCAGAGTACCTGTGTTCCATTCCCAGCACCCACACGGCAGTACACAACTGTCTTCACCTCTATTTCAGGGGCTCCAACAGCCTCTTCTGATGTCCTAGGGCACTAGGCACGCAAACAGTGCACAGGCAGACATGCAGACAAAACACACAAAGATAAAGATAAATTAAAACTAATATACTATTTTAAAAAATCTTTAGTTTCAGAAATTGTAATCACAGCAGTCATGTAGTCATGAGGGTCAGATATGGCATCGTGTCCCTGGAGCTCATTTATACATGGCAGAGTTCAGATCCGGGTCAGTTCCTCATGAAGCCCCATGGCTATGCATACTGATACTAGTAAGATACACTATTGTTACTAGAAATATTCTGAATCGTATCATCTCAGACTGCCACTGACCTGTCAAAGTAAGCCCATTAGCATCTTATTTGACTGTCTAATAAATTTATTCCCTGCTTTTGAGAACCGGATATGCTTTATAAAGTAACAGAGGGTAATTCAAGGGCAAGCTGAGGTTCTGGAAGCTAAAGCGATTCTGAAAAAATAGTAATGTAAATGTCTAGAGAGGGCTCCTTGAATACTTTTCATATCAAAGACAGAATATTGAATTCTTTTGGTAGAGAAGAAGAGTTGATTTGAATATCAAACCCCGTGGATAATAGCAGCAGTAAGGGCATCTTATGTAGGTTGAAGGGGAAGAGGGAGGCTGTGGTAACTTAAAGTTGGGGTGAGCGCTAGGAGGGAACAGAGTACTGAAAGGCCTATTGTGAAGTTTTCTTGTTAGGAGCCTTGGAAGAAAATGTTGGACAGGTTGGGTGGATCTCTGGGATGGAGAGAGGGAGAGGAAAGGGGAGAGAGACAGAGCAGAGAAGAAGAGAGACACACAGACACACAGGAGATAGAGATAGAAACACACAGAAATACAGATGGAGGGACGGAACACACACACAACAACAACAACACGACAGAGAGAGAGAGAGAGAGAGAGCGCACAGACAGCCTTTTTTTTTTTTTTTTTTTTTTTTTAACAATTTAATAATGTGGTCTGTGGAAAACAGGCTGGTAACAAAGATTAATTTAAGCAGAAGGATTCATTTTGCCTGGAGTGCAGGGCGACTAAAACATCTTGAAGAAAATAAATGTCCCTCAACAGATGGAAATGATGAACAGGCTTATAAAAAGCCCGTTTCAATTTCCACACAATGAGAGCCGAGCAAGAGGGCAGCAGAGACAGGCCTTGAAGACACAGCTAAGCTCAAACGCGCTGTAGATGTGGGTATCGTCTGCGCCGAAGGAACCCGGTGCTTACAAAGTAGACTTGGCTGGTGTCTTAAATACAGACGTCGGCAGCTGCAGTGGTCATATACTTTGTGGGAAAGGACTGTCGGTCTCAACCAAGTTACCTTCCCAGAGACTGCCTTCTTGGTTATTTTTTCTGAGTCTCTATGCCAGTGGTTCTCAACCTGTGAGTGTGCAAACCCCTTTGGGAGAAGAACGACCCTTTCACATGGATGGGTCCTATATCAGATATCCTGCATATTTACATTGCGATTCATAACTAGCAAAATTACTAGAAGTAGTAAAGAAAACAGTTTTATGGTTGGGGGCCACCACAACACGAGGAACTATTTTAAGAGGTCACAGCATTAGGAAGGTTGAGACCTACTGCTCTAGGCTATCATGTCCGACCTGAGCTCCCCCCCCCCCCCACTTCCCCATCCAAGGAGAGCTATGAATGCTGCCCATTGCACTTGCAGATGACTATGTATGTCACAACATTCATTTCTGATATTTTTGATGCCAAAAATTTAGAACCTGAATCTCACTATTTTTTCCACCATTATTGGCAAATAACACACCTACCTGTCAAGAGAAATTATTTTCATTTTTCAGTTGCTATTTGTCCAATGTGGGAAGAAATTTCGCTCTTGTCTAGGCGTGTATTTCTAGTTAGTTGATTGTGGTCTGTGTCACCTAACATGTTATTAGATTTAGTCTTTATGTATAACTCTTTTATCTTAGATGATTCCTCAAGTCTTTCTTCACCTCCTTCTTCTCATTATTATTATTATATTAAATCTTTTTTTTTTTACATTCAGTCATTATCCCCCTCCCTGTCCACCTTCTGACTGTTCCTTATCCCATACCTCCTTCTCTGGCTCCAAAAGGATATCTCCACCCCATTCCCCTGTCCCACCAGACCTCCCCACTCCCTGGGGCCTCCAGTCTCTTGAGGTTTAGGTGCTTCTTCTCTCACTGAGTCAAGACCCAACAGTCCTCTGCTGTATATGTGTTTCGGGCCTCATATCAGCTGGTGTATGCTGTCTGGTTGGTGGTTAGTATCTGAGAGATCTCCAGTCCAGGTTAGTTGAGACTGCTGGTCTTCCTATAGGGTCACCCTCCTCCTCAGCTTCTTCCAGCTTTTCCCTGACGCAACCACAGGAGTCCCTGGCTTCTGTCCATTGCTTGGGTGTATTATCTGCATCTAACTCTTTCAGCTGCTTTTTGGGCCTCTCAGAGGACAGCCATGCTAGACTCCTGTCTGTAAGCACACCACAGCATCAGTAATAATGTCAGGCCTTGGAGCCTCCCCTCCTCAAGGCTTTCTTATCAATAGCAAGTACAGAGCATGAGATTAGTCATAGCTTGGAATCTGTTATATCTCTTACTGTCTCAGAGACCTTACATTCCTTTGTCTACCTCCCTCTCGCCAAGCTTCACTTATCACAGTTAATCATACATACTCAATAAAGTTTCTGATTAAAAACTAATTCAGGTCATGTACAAAAAGCATAGGTCATAGTCATGGGTTCTAGAAACTCAAATGTTAGTTTTTCCTTTTTCCTTCCTTGATTTTTTTTTTTTTTTTGTATCTGTAGTGCTCTGTGCAGGTCCCAGTGTCTACTGAAAAGTCAATAAACTTGAGTTGGACTTCAAATGTCAATGTTTACTGAGGGCTCACCGCATTCCAGTTACATTTCTAAGCTCTGTCCATAACTCATTTAATACTCCCCTAACACTGTGAGGGTTGGATTTAAATTCCCATTTTTGTGTATGAGGAAACTACCCCAGAAAATGTTAAGTACATCCTTCGGAAAGCTCAAAAAAAGATGCTAGGACCCCAGTTAGTGGTAATGTTCAACTTTGTGCTTTCGCCTGACCAAGATTCTGCATATCCATTCCGAATAGTTTATAGACAACTGGAACCTTTTGGAAGTTTCCTGCCAGTGCTGATCCACTCCACGCAGAGAATTCTAAAAGTCAGTTGTCTTGTTCCTTGTACTTCAGTATTGTTCATATAGTCTTGTGAAAACTTATTTCCCATAGCAGAATAGAACCAATTCTGTCTTGTTCTCCAGGAGTGTGAGCATTCATTCAAATGCACTTGTGTATTGACTGAGTAGCATCTATCTGACATCTATTCAACATTTATTCATTGTTAAACTTGGAGTATAAAACCCATAGCCATCCTTGACTCATGGACCCCCACCACTGCCACTAACTGCAGTTTCCTGGGCTCCTATGTGGTAATTCTTAGATACAAAGTCCCGTATGAACTCTAGTCTGCAGTGGACAGACCTGGAATCATAGCGGTGACTAATTTGCATGTATTTGGACAGCCAGCTAGGACTTGGAGAAACATGGACAATGTGATGAGAAATCAAAGCAAAAGAAAATAACCTCCTCCCCTACACACAGTTCCACAAAGTGCCTGCTTCTCGGCTGTTCTCATGGAGAAAGTATAGGACCTGTGTCAGTCACCTCCCATGAAGGATGTGTAGAGACCGTTATCAAGTCCTTGCTAAGCAGTGCGTTCTTCTGTATGCACCATGCTCTCGGGAACCATATTTTGTCAAAGAATGTCAAAGTACACCAGGACAATTTCCTTTTAATTATTTCCGATTTAAATATCAGCATTGAATTTTGCTTTGAGCAAAAGAATAGTGCATGGCCAAAAACTACTGTTACTTGAAAGTTAGACATTTTTTAAAAGAAGAAGAATGGATGCCAAAATCAAATCATCTTTTATTAGATGAAATATGTTATGTCTATAATATATTGTATTTTAAAATTAAGCAAATAAAAATCTTTCTTTTCAATTCCTTCCTTCCTTTTTCTTTCTTTCTTCCTTCTCTCTCTCCCTCCTTCCTTCCTTCCCCCTCCTCCTCTTCCTCCTCCTCTCTCTCTCTCTCTCTTTCTCTCTCTTTCTCTCTCTCTTCTCTTTCTTTCTGGCTGACTATATAATTTTTCAATGTGTATGGAAGCTGGATGATGAATTACTTGGCAGGAAATGGAACTTTAAATAAATACTATTTCAACTAGGCATCATAAACAACGTTAATTATAAGTGAAGACACTGTGAAACTCCAAGGCATCCAAATATGGCTGTGTTATAGCACACTGCACTGATAGATGAAATCCAATTTCCTTTTTGATTTATCAAACCTGTCTTGCAGTCCCTGAGCAAAAGTCCCCAAATTGAACAAACACGATAAAGAAGAATAATGCATACACAGCACACATTCCCCACCCTCCAAACTGGAAAGGACACACATTCCTCTGCTCTGTCTCCCTCAACTTGATCAACTAAGCACAGATTGTACTTGGGAATAAGTCAAGATAAAATCATAAACTTCAAGGATACTGTGTTGCAAAGTGATCTTTTATATTTAAAATTTCACTTACAAAAGTAATATTGATGGTAAGCAAAGAAACAGATGTTGCTCTGCCCTGATCAAGGTTCTCCTTACTGGCCCTCCTTTCCTGATGACATTAGCATTCTGTTGCAGGCAAAGGGTGGAGAAATCTCCAGGCCTCTGTAATTGGGTGATAAGGGAAAGGGCTAGTTGTAGCTTTTTAATGCTGTTTTCACACAGGGCCTGAGTCTAAACCTTTGGCACTAGTGTCACCACAGACCAGCACTTTGTCTTTATCTCTTTTCAATCTGAAGTACAACCATATATAAGCAACAAGGGCTCTCCTGCTTCCGTTCTCTGTAGGGATGTGTTGGTGATGGTGTCAGCCTAGGACGTAGGTGCTTAGCATTCTTTGGGAAAGGGAGCCCCTGAGCTGAAGTCAACACTATGCGGCTGGAGTAGGCAGGTTTCCTAGGTCCCAGCATCTCAGCCTTTCTGGGATGGCCAAAGAGAATGAATGGGGTTTCTACCTCATGTTCACGTTTAGCCAAGCATAACCCACGACACAACCTTCTGAGGTCCAAGCATCTGTTGGTGGTCATAGTTCATGGGAACAAATTCTTTTCATTCTTATATGGAGCCATTATCTTTTGATACTTTTGGTATGACAATGGGGGCAACCGTGTGTCAGCGGTGGGTACACAATGGCTGCAGGACCAGCAATTTCATATACTACCTAGGCCCTACTGTGGTGTTTCCCTCTACACTCTAATCCCTTTCCATCATGTGTGTTGTTCTGGGCTCTCAAGTCTCACACATGGTTATCCGATTCCATCAAGTATGTTGGATATCATTCATTCTCCAGCAAAAAGGTTCAGACCCTAATCTTGTTTCTTCTGGGTCCTCTGCTTCTTGGTATGCTCATTCTTGTAGAAGAGAACATGGGTGTAAGGCAGTACTCAGAAGCTTCAGTCAGTAAAATCCACATTGATGGTGATGTCTGATTGTCCTTCCCCCATACTATGCAAGACTTAGAATCCTGCCACACCCCAGTGCAAGAATAATGGACCGGAGCTCGATCCATATGCAAGCACTGAATATCATACATGATGCCATTTACATATAGGCAACTATTTCTACTCTGAGTCTTCTAATTGGATTCTATTTGTTTCTCTTGCTGGGTCCAACACTTCCTCACATCCATGAAACCTTGTTAAGGTGAATGTTATTCTAGGGAGTTCCACTCCTAAGCACCACGATGATGATTGAGTTCAGCTGGAGTGACACATTCATGGAACCTTCAGTCATTGTCTCCTTAGACACGGCATGTTGCTCTTGAGAATCCATTCAAGTCTGTGGATCCCAAACCCTGAATACAGCGTTTTATGTTTCTGCCTTTTGTCTCTGAGACAGAACTCATTTTGTTCCTAAGTCTTCCCAGTTGACCACACCTCTCCCCTGCATCAACAGTGGAGTGTTTGTCAGAGCCTCCTCCTAAGGACTGAGGGGGAGATGCTGGAATAGAACAAATTCCATGGCCCGAGAGGAGTTGAAACCAGACCTTGCCAAATGGCTCTGGATGGAAAAGCCTCCAGCAAACATAAAATATGTGGTCCTATCAAATGTTGTGTCAAACAGGTCCATCATTGGGGATCCTGTGATTTGCAAGTAACTGTAATGGTGAAGGACCACTAAGACCATTTGTTGGTCTCATGGAAGGAAAATAAACCATATTTAAAATGTTCCAGAGATGTAAAGAGATTCTACAGAGAATGAATCCTCTCACAAAAATAACATTGCCCAAATATAAACACTCACTTAAAACTGAACATATTTTGCATTTAGTTTTATTGAGGTAAAGTTTATATACAGTCAAAGGCATCCACTTAAAGAGTACTAGTCAATTTATCCACAGGGCACAGTGAACTGTGCTTTCTCATTAACACAAGTCCATGAAGTCACTACTCAGATTAAGATGTAGAACATTTTCATTGTCCCAGAACATTTCCTTCTTTCCTTTTGAAGTTCCCTTCTCCTCTCTCTAGCCTCTGGCAGTGGTTGATCTGCTTTCTGTCACCATGAATTTGATTTGCATTTTCTGGAATTTTAACTAGATAGAATCCTGCAGCGTGCACATTTCTGTGTCTGGCTTCTCTCATCACTGAAAGATCTCGATGGCTTCATTGCCAGTGTGACTGGATTTGGAATCACCTAGGAAAACACACCTGCAGGAGAATCTGTATGGTGTTTGCAGAGGAGTGTGACTGAAAAGACCCACCCTGGATGAGGGGGGCAGCATTCCATGGGCTCACAGAGTCACAGGGCTCAGGCTGAATAAAAGGGGAGAAGATAAAAGTCCCAAAGAACCCTGGTGTTCGTCTCTCTCTGCTTCCTGACTGCCAGCAGGATGTAGCTAGCCTAGCTACCTATCATACTTTTCTCTTGCCATAGCAATGAGCCATCTCCACCCTCTCTTACATGACAGTGTATCTCCTAAATCAGGAGCTAATATAAGCCTTTTCTCTCTTACGTTTCTTTTTCGTTTTTGATCAGGTACTTGGTCACAGCAAAGAAATACCTTAGAAATACAATGATTTGACGGTTCACCTGTGCAATGAACTTGGAAGTCGTCCACCCTGCTGTTCCACGACCTCTCTCCATGTTTACCAAGTAGCTGTCTGTCATACGGACATGCCAATACTTGTGTATCCAGACCTGTTGACGACTGTTTGGTTTGTTTATAGACTTATTTTAAATTATGTGGCTGTAAACATTGGTGTATGACTTTGGATGGACTTTTGTCTTCATTTCTTTATGTCAGTATCTAGGAATAGACTAACAAGATTCCACACACCTCACATGTTCTCTTGAACAGTGACTGCCACATAGCTTTCTGGGGTTGTTTCAGCATTTAAGTTCAGAAGCATTTGAGTTTTGGTGGCTCCATATCTCCACCAGCATTTGACATTTCCCATCCTTTACCTTTTTTTTTTTTTTTCTTCCTAATATCTTAATTTAGCAGACAAAATAGTGGGTTTCATTACAACATCTTCTTATGTAACATTTGACATTGTAAATATGCATCTTTTTAAAGGTGTAAATTCATGTAGAATGATTGTTATAAATGTATATTGATTATGTATATTATAAATAATCCTGGATAATTGTTAGTTTTGGTGGGTTTTGAGTCTGTCGTCTCCCCTTTCTCCTTTATGCTAAATTAAATCAGACACTAGGAAGGGAAGCCATATTCCTTAACTTCCCTGGGGACCTTATAACTCATGGTAATAGTGATTACCAATAGTGACATGATTTTTAGGACTCAAACCAGAAAATAATATTTGAGTTACAGCTAGGGAGGGATGAACAGGAAAAATATTAAAAATTATGTATGCGATAGGGAAACTAGATTGCAATGTGAGAATTCTCACAATGGTGCTGACAATGTAACCACACCAATGGTTCAAACCATAGCTGCACCTCCAGATTTCCAAGACTGGATGCAGAGTGAATTTTAAGCTAACCTCTAGGATGTTTTGCTCCAAGTTTTTACCTCCTCCATCACTCTGGCCATGTTAACAAAGGTCTATATATAGGAGGCTAAGGATTATGAGCTGTACCAGTGATGTGATTAATTTTCTGTTTTGCCTCTAGGCCCTGTGGCTGCTCATTTTTGTCTCTACTATTCAATTACAATCAAATAGACCAGAGGAGAAGGAAGGCATAATCGGAGAGGATGCCCAGGCTCCATCTGGCCACAGCAAGTGCTCGGTAAAATCTTGAGTTCAGTATAGATGGTGTTGAAAAGTCTATGGGCTACAATGGAAGGTGCATATGCAAGCAAGGAGAGTTAGAGAGATTGAGAGAGAGAGAGAGAGAGAGAGAGAGAGAGAGAGAGAGAGAGAGAGAGATTGAAGACTAAGACCAAGGGAAAACACTTTCTAAAACTGGAAAACAATATAAAGAAAATTTCTCCTTTTCAAATAATCTCTTATTTTTGAAGTTAAAAACAGAACATATTAACTATTATCATTTGTATCATAAATGTTCCCTAAGACCCATGAATGTGGTAAAGTCTTGATATCTTGCAAAGTAATGGGGTGAACCTACTATGGTTATTCTGCTGTATGAACATCATATCAAACTGCTCTCTAAATTCCTCTCTGCCCAAAAGTTAGTGCAGCTCCCAGACCTCATCAGGGAAGATTCTTTGTGGATTCAGTGGACTGTGGTTAAGACAGAAACTCACAGCTGGTCAATGTGTGGAGAGTAACAGTGTCCAATATCTTCTGACTGGGATAGAACTTCTTGCTGTACTTATGAACTCACATCTGGAGATGGCTCTAAAAGACTTGCATATGATCAAGCCAGTCAGCACCCCAGCATGCAGGTAGGGAAGGTTCATGAACCCTGTGCTGTTTTATGTCAGCTTGACACAAGCTATAGTTATCTGAGAGAAGGAAACCTCAATGGAGAAATGGCTTCCATAAAACCCAGCTGTAGGCAAGCCTGTAGGGCATTTCTTTTTCAGGGATTGCTATTGGAGGGCCCAGCCTGTTGTGGGTGGTACCATGCTAGGCTGGCGGTTCTGGGTTCTGTAAGAAACTAGACTGAGCACGCCATGGTGAGCAAGCCAGTAAGCAACACTCCTCCATGGCCTCTCCATCATCAACTCCTGCCTCCAGGTTCCTGCCCTGCTTGAGTTTCTGCCTTGGCTTCACTCAATGGTTTGATTTAGGATATGTAGGCCAAATGAATCCTATACTTCCAAAGTTGCTTTTGGCCATAGTGTTTCATCACAGCAATAAGAACCCTAAGGCAGAAATTGGTACCAAGATCATGGATTATTGCTGCGACAGACCTGACCATGTGTTTTGGGGAGGAATGTGGAAAGACTTTGGGACTTTGGGGTAGAGAAGCCTTTGAGTTTTTCAAGGTTGGTGAATTGTTATAAGAGGTTGGAAGATTAGTGGATACAGCTAAAAACAGTGGAGGTGAGGAGTGTCCTGGCTTGTGAAACTTCAAAGGGAAGCAAAGATTCCATCAGGAATGTTTGATAGTTTGAATTAAGAATCTCTGGTTCTGGTTATCTGGGGCTGGAGAATCAGCTTCTCTTAACAAGAGACCAGTACCACTAATGTAAAACTGTTGCCTTACTGGGACAATAGATGTTGGTCAGCTGGAGTCGAGAAATTGGTGGTAATTAAGAAGAGGCCAGCATCACTGAGGTGAAATCTTCTGGAAAAGGTTTCTTTGAGGTCAGCACCCAGAACCTGTGGTCCAGGAGTGGCCAAAGTTGTACCTTATGCAGGCAACCAAACTTGGTAGTGTAAGTCACCCAGGTGATACTGATTTTGAAGGTGTGAAGGGATCACAGGAAGACCTCAACATTTTGGAGACGCCAGTATCGTGGGAGGACTGCCAAGAACTGCAGCCGCAGTGGATTGGAGCTGTCCCGCGCCTAGGAGACAACCTGCGTGTGTTGCTGAGGGGTAAGTGACCCAGGCCGTTGGAAGCCATAGCCCGTGAGTGATTAATACTGTTGGAATTCGGTTTTTACTTTGATTTGAGTGTAACTATGCCCTGGTTCTTTTCTCTTGGAATAAGAAAGTATTTTACTTATCTTGATTTTCTAGGAGACCATAGTTAAGAAAGTTTGGCCTTTCAAGCGTTTGAATTTTTAAAGATTGTGGGATTTTTAAAAGTTGGAATGTTCTATATTGTGATCTCGATATTAGTAAGTGATCTTGGTGATGAACAAGAAAGGAAAGGTTATGGCTTAACAGTTGATGTGTATGCACTTCAAGTTGACAAGGGATCAACTGTGCTGGCTAGTTTTATGTTAATTTGACACAAATCGTCATCTGAGGGAATCACAATTGAGAAAATGCTTGCATAAGATGAGCTGTAATCGAGCCTAGACCTGTGGGTTGTGACCCCTTTGGGGATTGAATGACCCTTTCATGTGAACGACCCTTTCACTTCAAATGACCCTTTCACAGGGGTCACCTAGGACTACCAGAAAACACAGACCAATACTGTTATTCCAAATCATAACAGTAGCACAATTACATTTTTCAAGTAGCAGTAAAAATAATTTTATGGTTCGAGTTCACCACAACATGAGAAAATGTATTAAAGAGTACCAGCATTAGGAAGGTAGGGAATCACTACTATAGGGAATTTTCTATTGATTCAAGTGATTGATCTTAGCACAGTGCATTGTGGATGCTACCACCCTGGGCTGGTGGCCCTGCGTTCTATGAGAAACAAGGTTGAGCAAGTCAGTAAGCATCGTTACTCCATATTGTCTGCATCAGCTCCTGCCTCCAGGTTCCTGCTCAGAGTGAGTTCCTGCACTGCGTCCCTCAATGGTCTATGGATATTTAAGACAAATAAACACTATGCTCCCCACATTGCTTTTGGTCACAGTGTTTCTTTGCAACAATATTAAAAAAATCTCCATAAATGAGAATCTATGGACAATTGCTGATTCTGTAAGAGAATCACTTTGCTTTTATGTGTGGGGCCTCTGTTGGGTGGACCATGCCCCAGTGGATGGTCTTCACACTCAGGACGGTATGGGCGGCAGAAATTAGACTCCATGGGTTGTTAAAAGGACTAGACACTGGGGAGCTGGTGGGGAGGTCAGGGGGATCTGAAGGGGTGAGTGTAATCAAACTATGTTTTATTAAATTCTCAAAATTAATAGATAATGTTATATTAAAAAAGAGGTTAGGTCTGGAAAAAATATTCTGGCTGTTATTGTATCCTCTCTAAGGAGCTAGAAGCCATCTCTTCTTCATTCTTTCCTGTCTTGGCCATAATTGCTTTGGTTCTGTCCCATACTTACTATGCTGTGCCGCCTGCTATGGATCTAAAAGAATGAACCAATTTATTATGGGCTGGAATACATGAAACCGTAAGCCCAAGTAATCTTTTATTTTTTATCAGTTGACTAGCTAATGCCTCTACATGCCATTGCGGTGGCAGTTTGGAGGTGAGTCCCAGCACCGTAGGAGTACCCCATGATGCCTGGTGTGTTGGTGCCCTCTGAACATTCTTACCTAAAGTTTGGTGTGGGATGGAGGCTGGGGAAGAGGAGGTTAGTCTGAGGGCAGAAGCCTGGCTCTACTCTTTCCTGACTTCAGTTGCCCTGGGACATAGTTACTTCCTTGCCTGTAACATACACTTACCAAAGGGCAACCAAGGAGCTCATTGAGAAGTGAGTTGGGACCTCACATAAGTAATCTTTCTGTTCTCAATTCTTTCATATGTTTAAACATTCAGTAACTTCCAGACCTGAACACTCCTTGTCATGCCTTCAAGGACAAGGAAACAGGATGGAAAAAGCCTTTTCCAATGTCCCTACTTTTCTGATCTTTGGCAGCCTCGGTGCTTGCAGTCAGGCAACTGGCAGGAGGAAGATGACAGCTCACAAAAGGTTAATGATTTTCACTCATCCATGAAAGCTTAGCTCTCTTCCGTTCAGCTTCCATCCTATCTGGCCTCCCAGAATGGCGCCAAACTGAGCCTTCCTTCTCGAAGATTCTCCACATATCTCCCCCACCCCCCACAGCAAACCCTGTAGTAAGTTTTGTTACCAAGATCCCCGAGGTTTCCATGCCTACCCATCCTGTTTTCTCAACTAGCCGTTCTCAGCCTGGCAAGAGGGAGCTGACTAAGAGCAGAAACATTTCAACTTCCAAAAAGATTAACTAGCCGTGAGCACTCCCACACATTCTGGGCAGAGTTCTCCGCTAAGGTCAGGTCCATGCGCTCTTTATAAATGTGATGAGTTTCCTGCAGTTCTCCATCTGAAATGTAGCATCCATCAAAACCTTGCCGGCAGCCGTTACTTCCTGGCTCCCCCTTCTTCTCACGCCTGCTCTGGGCTCCGGCTACTCTTTGGGTGAGTGTAATTTCCACTCCTCAGAGCTTTACCTAGCATTGCAAATACACAGTCTTCACAGTTTCTTGAGGATGTTGATGCTTCCCCTGGTGTTTGACGCTCGAGACTAAAAATAGCAAGACGCGAAGCCTGGCGTGTTCTCCAAGGAGATAAAGTTGAATAACATAACTGGATTATTCTTGGTTATCTTGCAGATATCCGCGTGACCAGACGTCTGCAAATGGTGGTGAGGTCATTTCTAGTCTCCTCTTAATCTGTTCACAGATGGCTTCTGAAGACATTCTGAGAGGATTGTATTTAGTTTTTTTTTTTTTTTTTTTTTTAACCCCTCAAGACAAAGGCAGTCAACAGTGTTAGAAGTTTATCCATTGAATTGGCACTTTGACTTTCACAAGTAACCTGGAGGGGGGGCAACCCCTTTCTCTCTCCATCTCAGGCTTTTCTCTTGGGGGAGGGGGCGGGAGGAGCAGAGCTGTACTCTTTCAAAGTGGTTGCTAAGAAAGACTCTTCTCTGTTTATAGGCTCCTAACAAATCCTGGCAGCTGAAGGACAAATATGGTGCTGTGCTTGCAGGGAGGGGGTGGAAGGAGGCCAGCAATTAGCAGCCTGGAGCACAAAGGCCCACAATGAGGCCTTTGAGTGTGGTGGCTGGCATCATGGGTCCACAGATTGCTTGCTAGAATTCAAAAAGGTGTTTGTCTCATGTCCTCAGTGACAAATTTATTTCTACAAATCAGCAGTGCTTGCATAACTTGCCTGGATTATAAAGGAGCAGAGACACCCCCCACCCCGACTTTTTGCATCTTAAGGAACTTTGGCTGCATAGGAACCAAACCTCAGTCTTGATTTGTATCCAGTTTTAAGACAAGGGTCTCTGATCTTTGGGGCAGAGGTTGTGATGTCAGACTTTGATGCAGGCAACCCAAGGGTAGGCATAGCCACATTTGCCATTCTTATCTTTTTGTTTAGGACTATTCTATGCTTTTATTGTTAAGACAATGTCTCATTTATGTAAGCTTAGCTGGCCTAGAACCCACTATGTAGGCCAGGCTGGCCTTGAACCTGTAAAGATCAGTCTGCTTCTGCCTCTGAAGTGCTGAGATTAAAGGCTGGTGCTACCATTTTGTTGTTTGCTGTGGAATGGGTTGGTAGTGGAGGTGTTGCAAAGAGAAGAGGATGGTGGTACCTTTCTGGCCAATCCCAGTATATGAGTGGATGGTGTGGTCTGAGTGTGTTTTCCAGAGTGCACGTTAGAACTCAGTGGCCTACTGGAAGTGATGTGAGTGTCCCATGGTGGGAGATTTGTCCTTGGTAAGGATCAGCGTCACTACCATAGGAGTGCATTAGTTATCCCCAGAAACACGCTTCAGATAAAAGGACACCTTCACACCCCATGTCCTTCCTCTGTTCCCTCTTCTCTCTTCTCTTTCCTGTGTTTCCTCTCTCCTACCTTCTACCAAGGGATGACACAGAGGGAATAACCTCACCAGATTTTTAATAAAATTTGAATATCATTATTTTAAAATAGCAAACTTTCAATGATATAAAATACTTAGAGGGCCAGCAAGATGGCTCAATGGGTAAAGTGCTTCCCAGGCAAGTCTTACAACCAGAGTTTGGTCGTGAAAACTCATGTAAAAGTGAAAGAGAAAGATTCCCTGAACTGTCCTCTGACTTCCACACATGCTATAGTGTATGTGCAACTGTACTTCATAAACACAAAAATAATAATAAATAAAACACTTGAAAAGTTATGGGTGGCAGATGACTCAGTTAGTAAAGTGCTTCTTAAGTAAGCATAGGGACACAAGTTCGATTCCCAGAACATTATTGAGCATATTGTTATGTGGTAAGGATGTGAGGGAGGCCTCAAGCCTTGAAACAGAGGTGGGACTCAGAGCATATGGGACATGAACACTTACAGATGATGGTAACACAAGCCGACTGTACTGGTTGGCTTTGTGTGTCGACTTGCCCCCAGTTAAAGTCACCAGAGAGGAGTGAGCCTCAATTGAGAAAATGTGTCCATGAGATCCAGCTGTAAAGCATTTTCTCAATTAGTGATCAAATAGTGGGCTCCCGAGAGCCCAGCCCACTGTGGGTGGTGCCATCCCTGGGCTGGTGGCCAGGATTCTGTAAGGAAGCAGAATGAACAAAGCATTGGGAGCAAGCCAGTGAGCAGCACCCTCTGTTGCCTCTGCATCAGCTCCTGTCTTTAGGTCCCATCCCTGCTTGAATTCCTGTCCTGACTTCCTCCAATGATGGTCTATGAACTGGAAGTATAAGCCAAACAAACTCTTTCTTCCCCAACTCGTTTTTTGGTCATGGTGAATTGTCACAGCAATAAAACCATGACTAAGACACCAGGAAAAACTCCAATGAGCAGCAAAATTAACTTTTGATGGGAGCATCGAACAAGCAGTGAGAAAATGGGGTAGAGATAGTTCATAGAGGAGATATTATTTGAGTTGCATTTTGAAGGATTTATTTACTCATTCTCAAGATATTGTTGAATGCATTCTGAATGCCAGACATCAAAACAGATGTAGTGGTAAAAACCAAACCAAACCAACCAACCAACCAACCCCCAAGACATGCCCACATCTCACTTTCAGAGTAGATACAGATACAGAGAAGACATGACATGTCATGACATGGCAGGGCTGACATGCGAGGCATGGACTTGACTAGAAGTCACAATCTTGGTGGCGCAGGCAGTTTGGGGATCCGACATGAGCCACCATCATTGGCCAAGAATCCAGTCAGGACCAGTTGTACCTGAAGGGCACTGATCCTGGGACTGGAGTTGTCAACCCACCTCCCTGCAGAGGTTAGCAGAGATGACATCTCACCCTGGTATCGTGCCATCACCATTTAGGTGTCCCTTATGGGTAGCTGAACTTGAAAAGGAAGAAGAGAAAACAACACACCTGTGAGTGTACTTTAAGCTTAGTGTTTATCAAAAAACTCCAATCCTAATCTGTAAAAATCTGAGGTAACACTGACTGCTAAATTTGATTGCTCAAATCAAATTAAGTCAAATCGAATCAAATACTATGGCTTAACTCTTACCGATGCCATGATGAATGGGAGTTCAGAGGGGGAATTCAGTGGGTTCCACAGTTATGTTTACATCTGTGTAAGTCTCTAAAGCAGGAAATTCATGGAGACAGAAAGTTAGATGAGTGTTTATCGGGGGCTTTGGGACAGAAGTGGGGGTGGCTGCTAATGGGTCTGGAAGTTTCCTTTGGAAGTGATGAAAGTGTTCTGGAATTAGATAACAGCAATGATTGCCCGGCTTGTCAAGCCTGAATGCTTTAAAGCAATCTGTTCTGTGACTTGTATCTCAATGGAAACAGGGAAATTAGATTGGTTAAAGAAAACAAGGAAGCTAAGATTTGCTTTATGTATCTGAATGGTGATAGGCACAAAGTCTGCTGTCTCTGACGATTGTAAATCAAGCCATGTTTCCTCCAGCTGTCTGAAAGCTGTAGCACATCAGATGAAAAGTCCATGATTCTAGTTACATTATTCCTACTCAAATAATAAGCTGGCATCAGAGTTCAATGCAGCTACCACATATAGAAACCTGTTGACTCCCCTCTGTGCTTTGAATAAAATAGATACGAGTGAGTCTTGTATTCTATCATAATGCTTGTCAAAAAATGCCATTGTACTTCTTAATATCATTGAATATACTGAATCATTACAAATTTTTGAATTAAGTTTTATTAGGTATTTGTGATTTTTAAAAAACTAGTGATTTATTTTCGTTTGAAGTGTATGAAATGATTTCCCTGCTTGTTTGTGAGCCAGGTGCATGCAGTGCCCATGGAGGGCAGAATTGGGGTGGGATTCCCTAGAACTGGAGTTACAGATAGTTGTGAGCTGCCAATGTGGGAATTGAACTTGGGTCCTCTGGAAGAGCAGCTAGTGCTCGTTAACCCCTGAGCCATTTCTCCAGTCCAAGGTCTTTACATTCTTAGTGGAGAAAACTTCTGTATGGAAATGAATTGTTATCATTCTGTATTAAAATCAAGATGAGGTGAGTTCATTTCTTTTCTCATCATTTCTGCATTTAGCCACAAAGTTATCATTTTCTTCAACCTCCAGAGCTGACCAGTGGCCAACCCTTGCTCAGCTTACCTCTCTGATGCCTGGACACGGGACCCGACTGCTGTAGTCGTTTATATTTACCATCTTTTGCATCTGCACCTTCCTGTCGGCTCCTTGCTGGCCATCTGGTCTGTCCCATGGTCTAGAGTCACTCCATTAAAGCAATCACCTGACTCACCCTTTTGAACTCTAGTTTCAACATGGCTCCCTTCTTTCTGCACCTAAGATTCTTTTACTTGATAAAACTATGATTTCCAAACTTCCCCCTTTAACTCTATTCTATCTTTATAAGCCTGGAGTTCGTGGTTATTAAATGTCTTTCATAAAGGCTGTTTTTCTTTTAAGCTTTTGATCCATCACTGACCAGAACCCTGTTGGGCTGCCCGCGATTCTTTCTCAAACAAATTGGTGAAGAAATGAACCATGGCACTGGTGTTTTTGTTGTTTATCTTGCTATTCTCCTGGATGTTTTGTGTTGATGTCAGATTGTGTGGTTCAGGGTGGCCTCTGAAGTACTGGAGTACTCAGATACACGTATCATCTACAAGTAAAAATACACAAGGTGCTTGCATTTGTATCTTAAGTTCTCTCTATTTTGTCCTGGTTTTCTTAACCCACTTTGTGATTTTCCAGAATTTTTCAGTTCTCAGTTTATTTATTTATTTATTTATTTATTTTTTATTGGAAATTTTTTTTTTTTTACATTTCAGATATTTTCCCCTTACCCTTTTTCCCCCCCTCCCTCCCCAGGAACTCACTATCCCTTCCCCATCCTCTTGCCTCCACATTGGTGTACCTCCACCCACCCTCCCCCGTACCTCACCTCCCCACCCTCGAATACCCCCCCCCCCAATGTCCAGCCTTCATGGGACCAAGGATCTCTTCTCCCACTTATATATAGCTCCCTTGCATATATAGCTGGAGCCATGGGTCCCTCCCTAAGCGCTCCCAGGCTGGTGGTTTAGACCCTGGGGGCTCTGGTTGGTTGGTATTGTTGCTTTCCTCATGGTGTCGCGAATGCTCTCAACTCCTTCAGTCTTCACTCTATCTTCTCCATTGGGAACCCCATGATCAGTTTTAATGGTTAGCTGTGAGCTTCTGCCTCTGAGTATGTCAGACTCTTGCAGACTTCTAAGGAGACAGCTATATCAGGCTCCTGTCAGCATGTACATCCTGACATCCACATCAACCTCTACCTTTGGTGACTGCACATAGGATGGATATCCAGGTGGAATGGTCTGTCTCTCCTTCGGTTTCTGTCCTGCACTGTGTCTCCATATTTGCATCCTTGAGTATTTTGTTACTCCTTCTAAGAAGGACTGAAGCCCCCACTACTTGGTAATCATTCTTCATGAGCTTTATGTGGTCTGTGAGTTGAATCTTGGGTATTTCAGGCTTCTGGGCTAAAATCTAATAATCAGTGAGTGAATACCATGTATGTTCTTTTGTGATTGGGTTACTTCACTCAGGATGATATTTTCTAGTTCCATCCATTTATATAAGAATTTATCAAATTCATTGTTTTTAATAGCTGAGTAATATTCCATTGTATAAATGTGCCACATTGTTTGCATCCATTCCTCTGTTGAAGGTCATCTGAGTTCTTTCCAGTTTCTGGCTATTATAAATAATGCTGCTATGAACATAGTGGAGCATATGTCTTGTTATGTGTAGAGCATCTTCTGGGTATATACCCAGGAGTGGTATAGCTGGGTCCTCAGGTAGTGATATGTCCAGTTTTCTGAGGAACGCCAGACTGATTTCCATAGTGGTTGCACCATCTTGCAATCCCACCAACAATGGAGGAGTGTTCCTCTTTCTCCACATCCTCGCCAGCATCTGCTATCACCTGAGTTTTTTATTTTAGCCATTCTGACTGGTGTGAAGTGGAATCTCAGAACTCAAGAATTAGACTCTAGACAACCAAATAACCCTATTAAAAAATGGAGTAGGAGCTAAACAAAGAATTCTCAACTGAGGAAATGTGAATGGCCGAGAAGCACCTAAAGAAATGTTCAGCATCCTTGGTCATCAGTTCTCAGTTTAAAGTGGCTCTCCTTTTCTGCTCACTTCTGTTTTAGCTAGATACATATTGCCGATGAATTTTTTTTTAAAGTAACTTTCTAATGGATACAAGGTTCCAATTGTTTTAAATGAGTCAAAAAGTTGTTTTTCTCTATCATCATCAATCATTCACTTAAACATAATTTGAACAGAAGAAATGGCAAGAATACACCAAAAAATATTTAAAATTAATTTTGACGATTTTAGGAAAGAATGATGCAAGTTATCACTTTAAGCAATTATTTTATATCTTTATCAAATTAACCATTGAGAACTTTTCAAAGAGTCTCCCCTCCCCCCATCTGAGAAATAGGAGAGAGAGAGAGACAGAGAGAGACAGAGAGACAGAAGAGACAGAGAGAGACAGAAAGACAGAGAGAGACAGAGAGACAGAGAGAGACAGAGAGAGACAGAAAGACAGAGAGAGAGACAGACACACAGATAGACGAAAATAAAGAGACAGACACAGGAACAGAGACAGAGACAGACAGAGAGACACAAAAGAGGGAAATACAGAGAGGGAGACACACAGAGAGACAGAAAGACAGAAACACAGAGAGACAGAAACAGACACACACACACGCACACACACACACACACACAGAGACACACACAGACAGAGAAAGACAGAGGCACAGAGACAGACAGAAGAGATTGAGACTGGACATTTGGTCAAGGTACTTAAGGTAGCAAATGAGACTTCTGACACATCAAGAGAGCTGAGCACATCTGGCCAAGGATTTAGTGTTCCACGCTGCCCCAAGTCTTACATGCTAAGGATGTAGAATTGGAAAGTGCAAGGTTGACATCTGCAAGGTGGGGGTCACAGCACAGTCCCAGGTCAGGGCTGGAGGATCTGCAGACAGCCTGGTCTCTGGAGACTGTAGGGGCTAGACTGAGGAGTCAGCAGGAGGGATAATTCTCAGAGGGAGAGCAGACCACCAGCTACATTTCTCTCACAGTTAGACTTTGAAGCCCAGAAGCCACCCAGGAGACAAGGGATAAAGCCCTGGAGAGACAAGAAGTTGAGCCATCAGGACCAAGAGCCCAGGTTTTCCTTACCACTCTCACTGGAGGATGTTAACTTGCCTCCCACCTTCTGTTGGAGTCACCATGGGAAGAGGCGTAGGAGGGAGTGTCCCTCCCTCCTATGGAATACGAGGCATTTTTATTTTGATGAGTGATTATTTCTTAAAACAAATACTGTAATCTTTAGACTGAACTAAAATTTTGACTATTATGTATTTATTTTATATATTTCTATTGTATATACATATTTGTTATATATATTATTATATATACATGTTTGTTGTATATAACTTCTGTTAACTAGAAATATGAATTTGAAAGCCAGAGTAATTAAGAAATTATGTATATTAAGCAGCAAATATTTTTCTTTGCCATTTTTATTTGATATTAAAATAAGTACATCTTAAGTATAAAAGCTTAAAATAACAAATGCGTCTTTAATTCCTGGAGATATAGCCATAGTGGTATCACAAAAAAACCCCCATGTTTTATGAAATTTTAGCCTTTTCAGTGTGCATACATATTCATTTATTCAGCTGTAACCTAACCTATTAAATTACTGATATTTGACTGTTTTTGACTTATGAAGTAGGATGTTTCGTGGGTAATATAGTCTTGGTAAATGTGTGCACACACAACACACACACAACACACATCTTCATGTTCTGTGCACATATGCACATTGTATGCACTGTAAAAACTTAAAATGTGAAGATATAACTCGCTCTCCATAAATATATAGGCCAATAGATATATAATGTACAATTGTTAAAAAAAATAATGTACAATTGTTTTATTAATTGGGAAATTTTTGTTTTCTGTATTTTAATGACTTCCATGTCTGTAAACATGGTATAAAGACCAATTCTTGTACATTTGCTAGGTGAAAAATTAATTTTTTTCTGTTATTCAGGTGCTTAGAAGTTTTGAGCTTTTTTAGTCTTCATCTTAAAAAAATGTTTCCTCATGCATTTGTTGCTTGCACTGGATCAGCCGGGCTATACAGGTATCTCAACTTCCAGTCTGGCTCTGGTTCACCTCCTTCCCTCCTTCCCTCTTTCCTTCCCTCTCTTCCTCCCTCCTTCCTCCTCCCCTTCCTCCCTCCCTTTTTCCCTTTTGGTGCTAACTATGTGTTTGGCTGTTTGTGTATTTTCTCTCATTTACATCTCAGATGAACATCATGTGATAACATCTATACATTATATAAGCCAACTGATGTTCTAGCCAGTTCACAAGAAAGCAAGCCCAAGTTTGAAAAGCTCAAGTTGAAAAGTTGTATTGATAAAGTTAGAAATTCATACTGTTTCTGTTTAAAAAACATTGAACTTAAAATATAATTTTGTGAATGCTGAATTCCAGAACAATCCACAAATTATACGTCATTAGTAATATTCATACTGCCATTAAAAAGGAGGCTTTGACATTTTGTATTTGAAACTTATATGGTGATCCTAGTTGTTGTTTTTAAGACATGTCTTACAGGGAAAAACTGTGGGTCCTGAAGTAGGAAGATTATCCATGATTACATTTAGAAAATAGGTCATCTCCTCTGTGTATCATCTGGGCTGAGAAGTATGTTGTGGTTGTCAATACAGCTGTCTAGCAATTTATCTTTGACAGTGAAAGAAATACCATACCGGTGAATTCATGAGCAGATGTCCCTTAAGCTTTCTGTCATATCATGTGACAGCTGACCAAAGGCTTAAGTGTGTGTGCATGTGTATATGTGTGTAAGATTGTATATGTGTTGGGTGGCCAGGTGTCTAGATAACACTGAGCCGAGAATTCATAAGCATTGTGAGAATCATCTACTAGTAAGCAGAAAAAAGGAAAGAGAGGAGAAAGAGAGGAAAATATAATTTAGGGACTTAATAGTGTTTGTGTGCTCCTAAGGAATATGGCAGAGATAACCCTGCCAATCCCCACTCTTTTCTCTGTGCCAGCAGCTGACTTTTTGTGCTTAGGAGAAAATGCCAGTACTTCTAGGGGAAACTTATGCTAGCAGAAACTCTGATAAGTTTCTAACAACAGGGAAGTTTGTATAGGAGCAGTTAGAGCAGGGATTTTTGTCAAAAAAAATAAAGTAAGACGTATCCATGCCTCCAGTGTGATCCACAAGGACTTAGCAGAATCAGAATAGACTGGTGCTTATTCGTGCTTCTTCTCATGTGCTTTATTGCTTTGAATTTCATATGATGTATTGATGTTGAGTTATCAGTGTGAACATTATCTTTGGAATTATGGAAAAAAAAAAGAGTAATGTCTTACTGGGCCAACACTTCTGAGACCTAGCAGAGATGCAGGTGGCATTCAGCCAGGAATTGTCAAGGCAGAGAGCCTCGAGTGCCAAGTTTCAGTGGAATGTTGTTCTTGGTAACCCATTTTTTTTTGTATGAAAATTCGTCTGTTAAAAAGCAACGATATTATTTCAAATCTAGAGTAACGTCTTTGTCTTTGAGTGTTGATGGTACCAAGTGTTGTCTGTTGATGGTGAATCATAGATGCCCTCCAAACAAACCCTGAGTATGCCCATCTAACCCAGGGACCAATGTCCCCTGATATAATTAAAATCTAGCCATAAAATTCCTTGCTGTTTTCTCCAAGGCAATTTTTCTTGGATGAGCAAATAGCTAACTAACTTCTTTATCTATGACCTTTTCACATTGGTAAAGAAGATAGATATTCTACGATTATCCAGTACAATATTTGTATATAATATTTGTAATAACTTGCGATATTTTATCTCACTTTATTATTATTATTATTATTATTATTATTATTATTATTTTTGGTTTTTCGAAACAGGGTTTTCCTGTATAGCCTTGGCTGTCCTGGAACTCACTCTATAGACCAGGCTGGCCTCGAACTCAGAAATCCTCCTGCTTCTGCCTCCCAAATGCTGGGATTAAAGGCATGCGCCACCACTGCCTGGCAATCTCACTTTATTTTATGCTTCATATGTAATATGCAAGTACGCATGCTCAAAGTCACACTCATGAACGGGCTCATTCATAGATGATCCAGTGTTCCAGTGCCATCCTCTGTCCTTGGCAGAACGGAACTTAGAGTGCTGACACTCCCCCTCTCGAGGCCTCTCTGAATGTTCATTTGAGATTGTTTCTGCAAGCAAGTGATTCAGAACACAGGATGAAACAAAGGAGATCAAACAGTCTGGTTTCAGGGGATCAGGGGCCAACTAGAGAACTTGAAACAACCTGAAGCATTATGGGAAGAGCTCAAGATACCCATTTCCTGATACTTCTTTGTCTCTTTAGCATACATCTTTTTATTTAATTGTGTGTGTGTATATGTGTGTGTGTGTGTGTGTGTGTATGTGTGTATGTGTGTGCATGCTCGCACACACACATGTATACTATGCATGTGCCTGTTTGTGGACTTGGTGTGGAAGTTCAGGTGTCTTCCTCGGTCATTTTTTGCTTTGCTTCATCCATTTATTTACTTGTTTATTTATTTTTATTTATTTAGAGAATCTCTCACTGAACCTGGAGACCAGAGCTCATCAATTGGCTAAGCTGCATGAGTTCCAGGGAACCTGTCTCCCCAACTTGTAGCACAAAACCATGCTGCCTCGTGGATGCTACAGATCTGAGCTCAGGTCCTTCTCCTTGGGCCCACAATGATTTACCCACCAAGTCATTTCTGTAGCCCTATGGAGTGCTCAGTATGTCTTTCCTTAGTGAAGCAATGACAACTTGGGAACAAGCTGTGGTTCTCACTGAAGGCACTGTCATCAAGGAAGAAGCACTGGTCAATGCGGTGTGAATGCCCATGTACTCTAGCAGAGTCATGTTAAGGCCCACTATGATGGTATTTGGAGATGGGGTTTTGGAGTTGACTGGGTAATGGGAGTAGAAGTATTAGGAATGGGATTGGTGCCTTCTAAAAGAAGAACCAAGCATTCCCTTTTTCCTCCAAGAGAGGACATAGGAAGGAGATGGCCGTCCCTGAGAAAGCGTACCCACCCAGACATCAGATCTGCTGGCACGTTGATCTTGGACTTGGCCCTTCTCTAAGAAATTCTGCAGAGATGGATGCTTGCCTTCAGGCATTATTTAGCTCCCATTTTGTCATGCCTCCTTGCTTACCTTCTCTCTCCTCAGTCTATTCCAGCCTCACTTCCAGAATATGGGAAGATGGCTGCTTTCTGCCATAGGCTCTGGGTCTGCCAGTCATTGGGCAGAAGTCAGTAACCATTATGGCTACACCTATCCACTCATTAATTCAGGGATAAAATAACCTTGCTAGTAGGATTTATAATACAATCTCCCTTAAACATCCGAGTTACTCTAGGGCAGACCTTCTGACCCTCAACAGTAGAGCAAAGTTAGCTAGATGATTTTTAGTTGTAGATGCCTTTCTGTGCATTGTTGGACATTAAAAGCATCCTTGGCCTTGTGGGAAGTTATCAGCATCTTCAGTCTCTATGTACACTACATGGCAAGAACATCCTCATCTCTGATCACCACAAATGTCTCCCTACCTTGCCAAGTGTCCCAATGGAGGGACAAAGTCTTCCAAGTGAGACAAACCATAGGAACACATAGAAATAGGAAAATGTTTTTATTTCTAACTTTTCTATGACATGCTTATTTTCAGAAATAAGTTGTTATCTGCTATGGTTCAATGATCGATTCAGAATGTGTGTCTTTGGCTGCCTTCCAGGGTTGTTTGGCTCTTACCCCCAATGCTCCGTAGTTTTCACCCTTCTCAGTGGACTATCTTCACTCAGTTGGAAAGACACCCAATGTATGTAAGGGGATGGTAAATAGTATTTTCTTCTCCCTCTTCTTCTTTCCTTCCTTCCTTGACCAAGTCTTCACATTATACTAGGTTTTCCCCTTTGGTTATAACGGAGTGTTTCTTGGCCTTGGTATGTATTTGAGTTGATTGTAATTTCATGAACCCGGGTCAAAGTTGCTTTGACCTTCTTCTCTTTATAGGTGTGGTTAATGTCAAGTTCATTTCATCACTTGACTCTAGCGCCCCACTCAAGGATAGTTGTAGAATATAAGAGTATCCCCAGTTTATCTGCACACACACACACACACACACACACACACACACACACACGTATAAAAGTACTCTGGAAGGATATGTTTCAAAGCATAACACTCAAATGGGATTTGACCATTTCTATTTTTCTTTGACCATTTCTATTTTCTATTTTTGGTACGATAAATACACAATGAGTGTTAAATTTAAGAAATAAAAAAAATGCTTTAAGGAGTTATTCTTGAGCTCTCTTCAATAGAATGCAAGACTTGGCACCTGTCTAAGGGTGTTAATAGTAATGAGAGTTGATTGAAATGGCATTTATTTTTAGAAGACACAGGGATGCCTGAGTCACCCATCATATTTTAGGGAGAAGGATGAAACAAGAAACCCCAAAAGGAACAGGTGAAGATTTGCGAGGCTGAGTTCTGTCTTGTGCTCCAAGTTTTATGGGTCAAGATAAATGTATGTGTGTGAGCTCAGACAGAACTTTCCTGAGCTCCCAGGGGGCTGAATTTAGCAGTGAGCTAAGGCTCTGAGCCTTACAGCGAGTCACCCAGCGGAGAATGGCTAGTGTATCCTGGGACTGTGTATATTTAAAAGCTTCATCAGTGAGTACACTGTGTTCCTACAAGCATGTTGGACTTGCCTGTCTCCAGGTGGCTTGAATAGCAAACACTTCCTGAAGTTCCATTGGCTGGTGAGCTGGCTCACCAGCCGGCCATGGCTTCCAGAGCCTCAGTGAACCAGAACTCATAGACACAGTTACTGTGTATTCTAGAAACCCGAGCGAGCTCTCGTCAGGGAGATATTTAGTGCAGTATTGGGTACATATTCTTTCTCATCAAGAGTGTGGTGATATAGCAGACAGCATCCAGGCTCGGACAGTACATTGGACCCTAAATCCAACTTCTACTACATGCTATACTTCACACACCACAGAGAAGCTACACAGCCTCTCGCAACTTTATTTGCCTCATCTATAGAATGGGCTTTCTCTTAGATTTACTGTGAGGATAAAGACATGGAACATGGCGGGAGCAGCCTGGTGGGTAGCAGCTGCTGAACTTTCCTTTTTCTCTGGTCATCTCCCAGATCTGACTGACAGGTAGCATCAGTGACAAGATTCACAAACTATTTGCTATAAAGGGACAGAGTAAACACTTCAGGTTTTAGTGGGACAAGATAGAAAAAATGAGGGAGATCACATGCACAATTATATTACAAAGAGAAAATACATTTCTCCAGTGTTTCATTGATGAAAGTTAAGAATAGGAGCGTAAAATGCTTCATAGATTTCTTCTACTATAATTCCTTCTAATATACCATAAAAATGGAAATAAAGGAATTATTTTTGAGGGACTAACACTTCACTGAATTATGGTTCAGAGTTAGGGCTTCCTGTCATCAAATTAATCGCTGTTCTCTGTATAAAACCATTCTTAAGTGTAGGATATACCCAATAGCAGACTGGATTTGTTTCAAAATCACAGCCCACAGTAGGACATTTATTCTAAGGCTAATTTCTACATGTGTTCTGACCCTTCTTATGAGTGAGGAGTAAATGATTTGAAACATAATTGATATGGAAACGATTTTTAAAAAGAAAACTGATGATTTATTGTAGGTGCAAGGACAGAAGATAAAATACTGACTGGGTTTATCTGTACAAAATTTCAATGCTAACTTCGTCACAAAAATAATAGTTTTAGACTCTCCATGAACCCGTGGAGCTAGTGACGATAATGAATGTCTTGTTAGAAATTATTCTTCTTCTTTTTAAAAATGTAAACAGTTTTAAAGTTTTACCATCTGGAGAGGAGGCTAATTAATTCTTTAAATAAATGGACTGTGAGAAGCTGTCAGCGCACATACTCATTTGTAATCAAATGATTCTTTAAATAATATCCTCCTTTGGGGCCAAAATCTGGAAAAGAGTGGGAAGGAAGTATCTGGCCACACAAACTGGCCACCTACAAAGAGATAAATAGTTATGAAAGCAGACAGCCACTTAAACAGATTCTCCCTGCTTTTGATCAAGTAAGAAGAGGATGGGCCTGCGTGGGGTGACAGTGGAGCTAAAGCAGGACATGGTACATAAATATCAGAGTTCTTTCCTGTTAGCCTTCCAATAACCTGGGCGGACAGACTCAGGTTTATAGATTAAGGGACTGACCAGTGCTAGGTGAAACAGGACCATAAAATGGTCTGTGAGGTGTATTCTTCCCGTAAGGGACGGCATCTCAGAGTTGAGACAGTAGAAAGTATCCAATGGAATACTGGAGGCCTGAGAGCTGATGAAGCAATGATACATGGTATGAACTGACAGGCAAGGAGGGACTGTGTTCTGAATATTTGATAGATGTGGATGTGGGTTGACACAGAGGGATCAAGAATGGACTGAGAGCCGGGTGGCACATGCCTTTAATCCCAGCACTTGGGAGGCGAGGCAGGTGGATTTCTGAGTTTGAGGCCAGCCTGGTCTACAAGAGTGAGTTCCAGGACAGCCAGGGCTACACAGAGAAAACCTGTTTTGAAAAAAAACCAAAAACCAAAAAACCAAACCAAAAGAATGGACTGAGAGATACTCAAGTGTAAGTGATAGCTGTTTGTTATTTGTGTGGCAGGAAAGGATGACCCCTTCGCAGCAGGCGTTTTGAAATTCACCAAGAGACCAATCATGGCAAAGCTCTTTCAGACAAGTATTTAAAACTTACAAGGCAGGTGCTCATAACTTACAAGTTTTGTAACTATTTCTTGGAGAATAGCCAGTTTTGAGGCCGCACTATATCAAGATGTGGTCCTGTGGCTGAAGAATAATATTTAAGTAAAGAGGATGTAGCCAGTGGGCTTTGGTGGTGGTAGACTTTAAAATATTCTGAGCTGATGCAAGCATTCATTTCTCCATCCATGTGTCAAGATAACATAGACAAAAATGCTTCAAACTAATACGTGGAATAAGACACAGTCTACATAAATGCTAATGAAAAGCAGAGGTACTCTCAAGCAAAATTTATTAGGTATCTACTCAAGAAAAACACAACGACCTTTGTTTGTAAGAATTCAAAGTCAATTACCTGAAAGCCAGGTATGAATATTTTTTTTTCCTTTTAAAATCAGATACAGAGAGTATAAACAGCAAATTTTCTTAAATATAACAGGCAACAGGGTTGAAGATTTGTTTTCATAAATGGTGTGAAAAAGTATTCATTTATCAGCAAAGCTGCATGTGGCTGGACTGATTTTCCAATCCCAAGTTTCTCTAATATAAAGCTGGTTGTGAACTGGATCGTAAAGTGGATTTCTCTAAGATGTTTCTTTACCTCCTGCCCCCAACAGTGTTCCTCTGTAACGGGCATTTACGTGCATTTCAGATTAGTTACAAAGAGCCTTCCAATTAACAGAGTTTTGTGCAGATGCTATCTTCCAGATTCACATTAGCCTGTGATCTGTGAAGACACCATGAAAGGCGATCTGATGAAAGAGTTTTAATCTCCTTTAAGTGCAGGATAAAGAACAAATTGGGAGATCTCGCTGTTTTCTGAACAAGTAATAATCTGTAACAAAAAAAAAAAGGAAAAGAAAAGAAAAACAAAACCAAACATATGTACAAATTATGCTAGAGTTTATATGTTGTATAAGATCAAGCATTGCCCACTGGAGGAAAGCAATAAAAAGTTTTGTCTATAAGGAGCTACGGATGAATAGATCTTAGGCAAATTCATTCAAAATACAAAGCTAAGTCTCAGGAGTATGTGGAATGCAGGCACCGTAAATCCATTAAATCTTTCAGGTTTGGTATCATTTTGTAGATCTGTTTTGGGGGCAGGAAAACAACCTGAATGATTTAACCATTATTTCCAAAAGTGCCCAATGTATTCCTATTAAGTATTTTACACACACCAGAAAAAAAAAAAAATCAGGCTCAACATATATATTCCTGTCTGCAAATGGAATCAGGATTCTGGGTCTCATAGAAGAAAAATAATTATTGTAGTAAAAATAGTTGTATTGATCATAATCCTTGCTAAAGCCAGCCTTAACCCTCAGGGTGCTCCTGAAGTACTCTATAAAATAATGTGGGATTCTTTTATATTTCCATAAAATGTACAACATAGCATATGAGCTATACATCCTCACACAATCTCAAATGTGTAAGTGTGCACGCAGTGAAACCTACCTACTGGTATTACTTTCATCTCTCTGCCTAACTCACTAACACTGCTTGTAAGTTTTAACAGGTAAATAAACCACTAAGAGCTTGTTGTTCACGATGCTGATGATTACATTTTAATACACGAAGCAGCACTGTGAATTCACAACACGATTTGTCCTGTAGTGTGGATAAGCCTTTCGTAGTCTCCTAAGAGTGGCCAGACTGCTTGCTGTTTGCACTTCTAAGAAGCACAAAAAAAGGTGGTCAGGGAAAAGACCCCCGTGTGAAAATGTAATGCAGTCCACAAAAATCACACTCGTCCCAGGGACCGTTCCTACGGGGCTCTTGATTTGTAATCACTGTGCATGAAACAACGTAGAATAAGTGGCAAGCCAAAGTATAGTTGTCATATAGTGTAAACCAGAGCACTAGACAAACTCGTGAAAGGAAAATATACTGCCTAAGTTTAGAGTGAAAATGAGAACCATAGCATTTCAGAAACAAAGAACAACCTTCTGGCTTTGTTTCCTGAGGACAGTGTACCCTCCAGAGAGGTGGAGATTCAGCCGTGAGATCAGACAGTCTCCTGAGGAGTCTTTCTTTCTTCCTTTTTCCTTTCCTTCTTCCTTAATTATTTCGCTTTTTAAAAGTATGATCACGTTGTTTTGATTCCATACATAGGCATTTCAAAGTTCAGGGCAGAAAGCAGGAAACTGCATATCTATGTGGGTGTAAGTTTGCCACGGTCCTCTAAAGCGTCCAGCTCCCTAAGGCTCACAGCAGTAGTCCCTCTGCTGGTGGTTTGGTGGTGGCGGCAGGTGGAGATGGTAATGGCCGACTGAGAACCATAAGGCATGGCAGCAACAGGTCTGCTGGGATGTTTCAGGTGGGTTAATGCAGATGTGTGGCTGAAATGTGGCCTAAATTAGGAGTGAGGTGAGTCACAGCCTTTTGACATAGTTTCCGGGAAAAGTACCAAAGAATTTGGTTCTTCTTGAAGTTCCTGAAAACAGAAGCAATAAACAAAAGGTATGTAACAGTAATGGAATGTCATGTCCTGTGTCAGCTTGAAGACTCTACAAGGATTCGCTGAGAATGCAAGTTCTAAGTAGTTTGGGAAGGAATGAAGAAAACTCACTTTAAGACAATAAAAAGAGAAAGCAGGCAATTTAATTGTCTTGCCTGATGTAGTCATCTTTTCATGAGCATAAAGGATAGGTTTCCATCACAGTGAGCTAAATGGGCAAGCCTAGCCTCTCAATCTAGAAAACAGTCGCACAGAAGAGCTGGGTGGTAGGACTTGGGACATCATGATGCTAAACAAGGCATGAGAGATAACTGTGAGGTTGTAGTGGGACACATGACCCATAAAGCACATCGGTTGGTTCTGGAGCCTGAGGCCACCTCTGCAATACCACACCCGCCACTATGTTGGATGCTGCCGGTATCACAAGTATTATAACCTCATGCTCAGTGCTACCTCACTTGCTAAATAAAAATGAACTGTTGCACTTCTTAATAAAATTTAGAATTCTGCGCAATTTAAAAATGTGCAAGACTGGCCATTATTTGTCCGGGCATGTGAAATGAAATTCAACCATTTGAGAGTGATTTCTAGCATGGTCAGTTAAAACCAAGTGCACACATGGGTATCTTTATGGCCACCTCTGGTTTCAAAGGATACAGTTCTTTGGATGCTTTCTACTAAGTCTGTACAATAAATTCTTTTGCACTTGAGCACAGTAGATTGGGCAGGGCCTCTAAAATTCCATTTCCCATTAACATTGTATAATGTATTGATTTGGTTTGATTCCTTTTCCTGTAAACCCTGTATGTAAACCATTTCTCTTTTCTTCGAGATGGCGATTAATGCGAACAGCAGAATCTAGCGCACGTGTCCGCCTGTGTGGCCTCTGCTCTGGCATTGTCTCAGCTCTGCTGGACCATCTAGAGAAAGCTTTCCTCCTTACGCTTTAAGGTTTTTTTTCAAAATGTTTATGTATATGGGTATCCGAATGCACATCTCTGCACTGCAAGTCCACAGTGCTTACGGAGGCCAGAAAAGGCATCAGGTCCCCCTGGAACTGGAGCTATAGACAGTTAATAGCCAGCATAGGTGCTAAGAATGGAACCCAGGTCACCCATCCTGCTGAACGCCTCTCCAGCTCACCTCACTTCTTTCCTCTTCACCTCTTTCCTTTGTGTCTGGATGTATACTTTTGTCTACAAATATTTTCATAGAAGACCTCGTGTCACCTCTTCTTCATTGTCTACCTTGCTCCTCCCCTCCCCCAACCCCTTTGTGCTGAACCGAACAGTTGAGCAGTGGGGAATGATAAGCTTGCTCTTGGCTGAGCTTTCCGTCTTGAAGGTGGTAACTATTATGAGCTTGCCTTTGAAGTGGCAAGGAGGGGAATTCTCCCTTCTACTAATGGAAGTGGGGATGAACGACGATCCCTAGACTTTTGGGATTGCTACATCAGAACCAGCAAATGGGTCAGGTTTCCTTTCATCTTCCTCCCCATCAAATGGCATCTCCCCTGTTGACTAACATTTTCTGTTGAACATTGCAAGGTGTTCCTCACCTGGGAACATTTGGAGCTTTTGTTATTGCTATTGTGACATCACAGCCATTGCTTGTTGGTGCCATTTAAAGAAATTCTCTTTAGTTGAATCAAGACCAGCAGAAAATCACATATAACAGAAGCAATAAATGCTACAGCTATATTAAAATGCAGGGCTTTGGGAGTATATGACACAGCACGAATTCAAAGAGAGATCGATTGTCACAGTGAACCACGCAGTGTGAGCAAACTCAAATAGATGATGAAAACAGCTAAATGTATCTTAGAATAAACAGGCACTTACCCACGAAACCATCCGTCATCGCACTTTTCCATGACATCGAGACATCGCTTTCTCTGAGTTCCAGCTCATCTGCATTCCTAGGAGTATAGTTATACAGAGCCTGAAACCTTAAACAGGACAAATGGGCATGCTTAATTGACTTCACATCTCGGTGAAACCGGAGAAGATTGTTTAAGTCTTTGCTAAACATGGAAAGTCAATGGAGACATTCAGATGCTCTTGGGAATCACACCACTTTCAAAACTTACAATGAAAAATATTTGGGGAAAGTTATAATATTCATGAATCAGGCAAAAGCATTTTGCTATTTGTAGGCTAGACCTGCATTTAAATTGTCTAGACATAGAAGGTCTATCATTCAGATGCTACTTAACAATATAGAATATAAAATTAATGGTATTTGTATTGTGTAGCTATAGCAACAAGAGGGACTGCAGATTTATCTAGCTATAACCATAAGCAAACAACGAAGGTGTAGAAATGGAATTCTCAAATGATTCTAAATTGAATCATACAAACTATTTCAAACACACATTTTGTAAATAACAATGTAAGAATTATCAGAAAAGGAAGACTCTGTTTATCATAGGAAATCCTTTAAAGCAGGCTAGTGTTATAATCTGAAATCAGGATTTGAGACGCAAAGACTTGATGCAGTTCACCATTGCCCTTGAGTCATAGATGACTTTTACTCTACTCTTGAGTGTCTCCTGATCATGGGATGCAGATAAAGTTGGCTCCAGGAGTTCTAGGAAAGAGCTCTCTCTGCCTTTCCATAAAAACCACTCATCTTCCTAGCCTGGCACCCAACCCTAAAGTTCCCACATTAGAGATTTCTTCCCATGTTAATAATGTTCTCCTCTAGTGGGCAATTTTAGTCATTTATATACTTTGAGCCATTTGGAGTCTTCTGAAGTCTTTTGTTGGGAGAGGCTTCAGCTTGTGGTCAAGGATAGAAACAAAGACAGACCCTAGAAGAGATGGCAGGAAAGACTGGGAGGGGCCAGCTCACTAGGATGCCTGCCTGGGGCTGGAGAAGAGGAAAAGCATTATGTTGTCCATGTGTTCATCTGAGGCTGGTCAGGTGAGAGAATGATGTAATTTTGGATGGACACAAGGAAAGGGGCTGTCATCAAGACCCCATATCCAATCTCAGCTTGAGGTGTGACATGGTTATCCTGGCTGGTATGTTAATGGATGACCTTCTGTAGTCACTTTGGGAAAGTGGATTTTCTCTCCTTCAGTTTCTTACTCTCTAGCCTTACTGAGGTCGATTTCCAACTACTTACAGGCTATTTAAGGCTACAAACTGCAGCTGCTTGAGAACGCTTGAGGTCCCCAGAACTAACAAACCATCATTGGCATGAACTGCAGCTCATTTTTTATATAATGAAAGCCAAAAACGCTTGTCAGAATTTATTTACCATAGTGGTTTAATTAGATCACACACACACACATCACACAACACAAACACACACACACAAAGTTTTTATGGAAACATAAACAAACCTTCCTGGAAATTCTTCTACCTCTGCTGGTTTTCAAAATCAGCGCTACAGGACAAGAGATGCAGCCCAATTACAATAACAACAATGCTGCTTTGAAGGGATCAGCGAGATGGAGGTGGGGGAGGGGGCGGGTAAAGACTGCCTCAAAAATAAATTTGTCAATTTTTCTATAACCCGAACCTTTTGTTGTCCCTAAACTGGACCATAGCAACATGGCTTAGGTTTCTACTTTTGCTTCAGAAAAAAAATATTTTTAAAGAATATGCAATTAGCTAACATTTCATAATCTCTCCTAATTAAGGCTTGCAATGGGACATAAATTTGATAAAGAATAATGGCTAAAGTTAGGCTTTAAAGTGTATTTTTCTCCACCTGTAGGCTCTGTGATTTTAGAATGGCTCATGGCCACAGCTGCATATGACATAACAAAGTTCAACAGAACACAACTGTTTACACATCTGGAAAGTTGTTAAACAGACTACAATGTGGTCACCCTCAACAGCTACTTTGTAACAAGAATGTTAGAAGTGTGGAGTGTAGTTTTGCGATCTAATCCTCTCATTGTTGGCACACACACACACACACACACACACACACACACACAAAAGAAACATTATTGCAAAGTGTTCTTAAATTTTTCTAATTAAGTGAAGTTTTTTGGGGACCCTTGCTTTTCATCTAGTCTGTCTGTGGTAGGGACTTCTGAAGAACACCTTCCTGGCTAGACTGCTTGAGAGACTGCGAGAGAATGGTGAAGTCCAAAGGGCATATTTTCAACTATTGACGAACCAAGACTTTCGGTACAGAAAACACCAGTTCCATACCAGAGCCTGCCCACAGAGTCGTCTTTGGTAGGCATGTCTTTTACCATGTGAGCAGAGCTTGGGCAGAAAGTTGAGGTGTACGAGGCAAGGGCTATGGCTGTGGCTTCTGGAGGTCTCTTTTTGACTCAGCATAGGCAGGAGTCAGTAGGAAGTGAAGTGCCCTCTTGATTCTATTTATCTGAGTAGCTATCGTGAACTGGGCCATAGAAAGACAAACGAGACTCTTATTAAAGACAATGGGTGATACTTTCAGGTTGATTTAATGTATGTGTCAGAAAGGAGAGGAAATTTGGGTGGAACATTTGAAAAGGTACATTCTTGCTGTGGTGGAAATTGTATTATGCACTTGAATAGTAGTGAGTGCTTTAATATTGCTATTTTTAAAAAGACATCTTAAAGCATGCATTGTAATTTTGGAATTATACTACTAAAGTATACCTTAAGTATACCTTTGAAGTAAGTAGTCAAAGAAGTAGAAAAGGAAAGTTGTGGTTACCAGTTATACAGCTAGCAGAGGAAAAGGGGGAGTCAGTAAAACATTGGAAGATTTTCACAGTGCATAAATTGTTTGTTTTTCTGTTATTTATCAATATTTTAATTTTATGTGTATAAGTGTCTTGCTTACATGTTTGTATCTGTACCAGTGACTGCCTGGTACCCATGGAGGCTAGGAGAGGATACTGGATTCTCTGGAGCTGGAGTTACAGATGGTTGTGAGCTACCATGTGGATGCTGGGAACTGAACATAGGTCCTCAGGAAGAGTAGTTAGTTCTCTTAATCACTGAGCCCTCTCTCCAACCCTGCTGTTTTCCTTTAAACCTCAGTGTCTGATCTCATTGATAAAATAGAGCAATGTGATGTCTTGTACTGGAGACCCCAAGTTTGCTGATTTGATCCCCTTCACTTAGAAAGTCCTACTGTCCTCTGTGTCTATGTGGTACATATATTGCCCATCTTGTGGGTCAAGGATAGTCTAGTATTTAGAAGATAAGAGGAATACTTACGGTTCTCCCCCACCTTGAATGTTTTCGTGAGAGAACACAGGACGCTGTGGCTGAAAGAAATGATTTTCAGTGTCATCACTGTTTGAACTGGTATCATTAACAAGGTAATTTGGGTAATAGCATGGTACTGTTTTTCTTGACATTTAATATTTCCTGTTGTAAAAAACCAAGAGGAAGAAAAAAAATCCACCAAATAAAGGGTTTCTGTATGCTTAGTAATTCACGTATTTTGAAGGGTGCTTTAAATCAAAATACCCAAGGTTCAAACTTTTGATACAATCTGGTCTCTTCAGCTTTGGAGGAAAGCTGACGTTTAGTCCCATTGATTTTTCCACGGTCAGGAATATGGCAAGAGCAAGAACAAAACCCACAGGGGAGCGGGGAGGCTGGACACCATTCACCCTCATTCTCCAGCATTTTTTCAGACAAGCAGAAGGAAGCCACGTCTAGCCAGAACCACATTCACGCTGAGCCTTTCCTTCACAGATGACACTGCCACGCACGGTACAGATGAAAATGTCAATAGCCAGACATATTCCCATGCTGGATTCGAATTTAAATTCTCTGCTCTCAACCGAGTGAGGGCCGGGGCAGGGAAGCACATGCAGTTTTCCAAAGGGAACACAGAGAACTTTAAGAAGAATGCAAACGGACAAGATCCAGATAACATATAATGCTTTACCTTAGAAGAGAAATATTGGTAGGAATCCCCAGTGCACTGAACTCTCAAAAGAGTTTCCTTTCTTTTTAAACTAAGCATCAAGACCAGTATCTGTAATAGATACTTATAATATTGGAAATGACGAGCCTTAGCATGCTGTATAGCCACACAAATACGTCAGAGAATGAAATTTAACATGTTTGTTGAATATGGACACTCAGTGTAATTTACATCAGTCATCGATACGCTACATTTCAGGGAAAGAGACACATTCGAGCCATTCACATTTCATATATTTTTCTGCTAAATGACAGCTACCTGCTAGATAAAAAAATGCCTAGAATCTGATAATAATGGAATTAGTAATTAGGGCCATGTCTTCGGATATCAGGACCAGTGCTTGGAGACACATCATTATTATTGATCATAATAAGTTAGACCGATTTCCCCGAGATGTCCATGGAAACCTCTGGCCAAGGGTTGTAGTCAGTGTGAAACTGTGGACAGAGCCCTTTCTAAATTCAACCATCGTTTCCCAACCCACATTGTTTACTAAGTGCAAATTCTCATTGCTTTAAGTCTATTAATTGGGAACATTTTAAAGCAGTATTTCTGTAATTTTTTTTCAATACCTGCGCATGGAATACATACATTTAAAACTGAAGAATGGATAGGAATTACCAGCCCCATGGATGCTTTACTCATATAAAACAGTACTTAAACTTATAAAATATTATTAAATATAAAATATTGAAAGCATAAATTACATTATTTTTAAGGATAATGAAGACTAAGCGGTACATGGTGGTTCATTCCTTTAATCTCAGCACTCTGGGGGTAGAGGCAGGTCTTAGTGAGTTCAAGGCTGGCCTATAAGGGCTACATAGGGAGTGCCTGTCTAAAAAATTATAATGAAACACCCTCTAGACGTTTTTGAGACTTTTAATTCAAGAAATCATTAATTAGTGCAATATATGAAGAAACGAGTGTAAGACACCCATAATGTGCATAATGTGCATGTTACATTTCCAGTTCTTCTCTAATTCCTTTTCAAGTTAACAACTCAATCAACCCGTTAGTGAACGTAAAGCAATGCACATTGCTAGTGATAGTCCGTTATTTAGTATTATCATTAGAATCTTACTTGTTCAGTACCTTTGATTCTCCAGCCTCCTAAATTATTTAAATAAATTGTCTCTGACATTTAGGAAAGCTGGGCATAGCTCTACGTGTGAGGCTCACATAATTCCTGGTGTGTGAGCCAGCAATTTCCTGTCTTTTAATCATCTTTCAAAATATGTCTTTTCCCTTGCCTCACGTCCTCCAAAACTAGCCTCTCCTCTTTTTTCCCATTTCTTCCCAAATCATCAATCTTCCCCATAGAATTAACGTTCCAGGCTATAATATGATGCTACCTTTATTATGAAGGATTTGTGTTATCTCATTCAATTGTGACTTTTGTAACATTTCTAAGTGTTTCTTTGACAGGAATCTTCCTCAGATGAACTGATAACTACTGGTCTGTCGCTAAGGAAAGTTCTGCAATCCCAGCATTAGAGTTAATATAATTTATGGGTCCTTGGCTAGGAGAGGGATTGTAGTGTTGACAGTCACTTATGGATGGGCATTTGTTTCTGTGTGGGGCACTGTCTATTATGGACCTTGGATATGCAGCTTAGATGCCTCTTCCTAAAATCTGTGAGACAAGATAGAGAGCCCCTAAAGTCCATAAAGGAATAGATAATTCACCTCATGGTTTTCTTTTGCCATGTACCGATTCCTCACCTCAATCTTACACGCTGTATAGTCTGAAAATCAGCTAATTATGATGTGTCTTAGCCATGTGAAACCTGCTGAGGTAATAGTTCAACCTTACTGTGCATGTTAGTTAAACGTTCCCCTAAATCTAAAGACACTGGATCATTTACTAGATATTTTGTCCTTTACTAAATGACAAAAAGAGATGAAAGGACAATTTTGATTGTCCCTTCATTGAACGATGTATTAGGACGGACTAGATTGACTGATTTGGTTAAACTTAGCATCTGCGTTTTGCGTTTCCTGTGGGTTATTCAAGAAAACTGGTTCAACTGGAGGACAGCATGCAGAAGAATGCAAATCGATCCATTCTTATCTCCTTGTACAAAGCTCAAGTCCAAGTGGATAAAGGACCTTCACATAAAACCAGACACACTGAAACTAATAGAAGAGAAGGTGGGGAAGACTCTCGAATACCTAGGCACAGGGGAAAAGTTCCTGAACAGAACACCAATGGCCTACGCTCTAAGATCAAGAATTGACAAATGGGACCTCATAAAATTGCAAAGTTTCTGTAAGGCTAAGGACATTGTCAATAGGACAAAACACTAACCAACAGATTGAGAAAAGATCTTTACCAATCCCACAACCGATAGAGGACTAATATCCAATATATACAAAGAACTCAAGAAATTAGACTCTAGACAACCAAATAACCCTATTAAAAATGGGGTACGGAGCTAAACAAAGAATTCTCAACTGAGGAAATGCGAATGGCCGAGAAGCACCTAAAGAAATGTTCAGCATCCTTGGTCATCAGGGAAATGCAAATCAAAACAACCCTGAGATTCCACCTCACACCAGTCAGAATGGCTAAAAGCAAAAACTCAGTGATGGCAGATGATGGTGAGGATATGGAGAAAGAGGAACACTCCTCCATTGTTGGTGGGATTGCAAGATGGTGCAACTACTATGGAAAACAGTCTGGTGGTTCCTCAGAAAACTGGACATATCACTACCTGAGGACCCAGCTATACCACTCCTGGGCATATACCCAGAAGATGCTCTAACACATAACAAGGACATATGCTCCACTATGTTCATAGCAGCTTTATTTATAATAGCCAGAAGCTGGAAAGAACCCAGATGCCCTTCAACAGAGGAATGGATACAAAAAATGTGGTACGTTTATACAATGGAATATTACTCAGCTATTAAAAACAATGAATTTGATAAATTCTTATATAAATGGATGGAACTAGAAAATATCATCCTGAGTGAAGTAACCCAATCACAAAAGAACATACATGGTATTCACTCACTGATTATTGGATTTTAGCCAAGAAGCTCACAATACTCAAGATTCAACTCACAGACCACATGAAGCTCATGAAGAATGATGACCAAGTGGGGGGGGGGGCTTCAGTACTTCTTAGAAGGAGTAACAAAATACCCAAGGATGCAAATATGGAGACACAGTGCAGGACAGAAACTGAAGGAGGGGCCGTCTACAGACCATTCCACCTGGATATTCATTCTATGTGCAGTCACCAAAGGTAGACGTTAATGTGGATGTCAGGATGTACATGCTGACAGGAGCCTGATATAGCTGTCTCCTTAGAAGTCTGCAAGAGTCTGACATACTCAGAGGCAGATGCTCACAGCTAACCATTAAACTGAGCATGGGTTCCCAATGGAGAAGATAGAGTGAAGGCTGAAGGAGTTGAGAGGATTCGTGACACCATGAGGAAAGCAACAATCCCAACCAACCAGAGCCCCCAGGGTCTAAACCACCAGCCTGGGAGCGCTTAGGGAGGGACCCATGGCTCCAGCTATATATGCAAGGGAGCTATATATAAGTGGGAGAAGAGATCCTTGGTCCCATGAAGGCTGGACGTCGTGGGGGGGGTGTATTCGAGGGTGGGGAGGTGAGGTACAGGGGAGGGTGGGTGGGGGTACACCAAAGTGGAGGCAGGAGGAGGGGAAGGGATAGTGAGTTCCTGGGAGGGAGGGGGGAAATGGGGTAAGGAGAGAACATCTGAAATGTAAATAAAATTTCCAATTTAAAAAAAAAAAAGGTAAAAAAAAAAAAAGTGCTTCCAAATGCCATCTTTGCTACTGTGTGCAATCCGTCGCCACCTTGTGGTGAACCATGGTAGTAACATGTTAAAGTTGCTTTTGCCTTTTGTTAAAAGGGATTAAATTCTTTCAGCCTAGATTGATTTTGAAAGGATATTCTGAAGCCTACAAGGTAACTTGAAGTAGTAATGATCTGTTTTTATGACCGTGATCTCCCTTTTCTGCAGTCTCAATTCTCGAGAAGAAATGACTTGTTAGCCTGCACTGTTCTGTGTTGACTTCTCTTTTAACAGGCCTTTCTAGCATGCAGAATGTCTCAGCGGTGCTGATGTTAATATGGAACAATATACACTAATACCATTTGGAGAGGCCCATGCAAACTGTGAGCTTATGAAAGCAGCTTTCGAGTTAACACGTTGCCATTACAATGTGAGACGTTTTGAGCAAGAATTGTGCTACAGTTATATCCTCTTGATGAGTCTTTAGAGTTCAAAAAAGATTTGAAAACCCAATGATGCACCATGCTAGTGTCATGGCACCCTAAATATTTAACTTCTGTCTTCTCTCCTCAGTGTCACCATGAGGATTAACTGTATGAAAGCAATGGTTTCATCAAGAGACTTCATAAGTACATATTATATCCTTTGGGTTTTCCTTTTTTTAAAAAAAAAATGATATAGAAATGGGTACAACAAAAGAGGCAGGTTTTAAACACATGGTATTGTACAAAGCCAGGATCAATTATAAAGATTAAAGGATCAATTATAAAAAATTATGAAGCTTCTTTGAAGCTTCTCCTAGAATCTGGGATCAGTACACAACACACACTATTGCAGCCAGAAGTTTGAAAGCCAAGAATTTATTTATACTTCTCTCAAGCTATCCTAGGAAGCTCGGCTATAGGTTAGATGATTCTTTAAAAAGTATGTGCTGTTACATTAAAAACTATTGTGGAAAAAAGTCTTTGCAAGCACTGTAAGTAGCTCTTGGGTTCCCAAGTTATTCTTTCTTAGCAGATTCTAGCTGTCGTGCTTATCAGACAGAAACAGCGGGCTGTGACTCTGCTAACTAACAATACCACTTGCTGGCCTCTTATCTCTCTTAGGTTAGGAACGTGCAACACAAATCAAAATACATGAGAATCTTCTGGTCCTCAAACATTTAAGTGATATATAAACTCATAAAATGGAAATACGGACAAGGGGAAAAAAAAAAAACCTCAGCATGACTCAATGCATGCCATGTTACTAACCCATGGGGAGTTATGGATTTGTTTCAGTAAGTTATATAAAATTAACTTTCTGTCTCTCTGTCCATTCTCTCTCTTCTTCCCTCCTTGGAGTGTTTGTGTTAGCTCTGGAAGGCTGTTCAGCAGAGACTTAACCTCTACTAACTGACATCCCTTCTTCCCTATGGCAGAATGAGTCCGCTTCAGCAATAAAAGCAGGTCTGACTATGCAAATCCAAAGGCACGGATGCCTTACATATGAAACACTACTTGTACTTAAGAAATAGAAAGGGAACATTAAAAATTAAGCCCCAAGACCTTGAAATGCAGAGCCGTGTGGCAGGCCAGCCAAAGCTAAATCAGGGCCCATTAACTTAGATATGGTGAAAGGAATCCTGGGGTCTGCATAGATGCAAACTCCCACATTCCTTGGCTGCGGTCCCCAGAACTCAGGGTGACATTTAGAATCCGTCCAAGTTCCACAGATGTTCCAGAACTGCATAGTTAAAGGAGAAGCAACTGACCTCAAGGGGAGGGAATTGGGTGCACACAGACCCCCAGAGAGCAGCATCACAGGGAACAACGTTGAGAGGACGTGGGTGTATCTCCTGAGCGATGGAACAGTTTGAAATGGCTCACAGTTTAAAATAAATCCATAGAAACCATAAGGCACTAGCGTTAACACCACCGGAAGCAGGCGAGCTCGGTATGTATGACTGGCCACAGTTTAGTTCTCTGCCCTGAAAATAGTGACTGGGAACCAGCAATTGAATATGGTAGGAAGATGTGTAGAAAACAATGTACACTGTGCTCTTATTTGTGTAATGAAGTGTTTGAGGTGCCCTTTGTGTTGGAAAAACTTTACACATACAACAGGGCAACTCATGACCCATTTAGATCTGACTTCCTAGCTCCTCAACCACCGGTCATTTCATCTCAAGGGACTCCTCAGCCCCACTTTACTGCCTGATCACAGCAAAGTCACCTAAGGAGGAGCCAGGGTGACCAGGATGACTGCAGCAGGTAGGGGATGTCCGACCCTACCCTGTGGGAACTGCTGACAGGTGAGCCGCAGGACCTCTTAGACATCACTGGGCTCCGAGGTGGCTTACCCAGGACAGATGTCTTGCCTTTTAAGTCAGCCTAGAAAAGCCATAAGAAGTGGGTTAGTTCTTGTCTTCATTCCGTGGCCTTTGGGAGGAACCTTCCTGATTTCTGGTTTTCCACAACGCACACACAGCATGCCATGCTTAAATACTAGCTGAACAGGGAGGGTGAACAGAGAAGCACGCAGCTTCTCTGTCTGCCCTGTACAGCTTTTACCCTTCCGGGATCGGCTGGTCCTATGGTAGGGGGATGCACAGTGAAGAAAAAGTGTGGGAAGCAAAGCTGGCAGGAGAAAGTGTTTGGATGTAATTTGTGTGGCTGAGAGTATTACCTTCTTCCTAGGAGAAGGCTTAACCACTGTATTCAAAGCACTCTATAACCTGCCTGGCTTCTCTGCGTTTAATCAAATGGAAGGCAGCAATACACAAGATGAGACAAGAGAAAATTTGGCTTAATGCTTATCAAGCTTTGTAAAAAGTGTTAGTATTTTTAGTTCTAACAGTGCTCCTAAGAAGAAACATTTTTTTGGTAGGGGCCAGGTAGAGTGAGAGACAGAAAAATATAATCAAATATTGAGTATTGCCTGACTATGTGCTGCCTGACTACAGCTTCTTTTGGCATTCTTTCAAAGAAAGGTCTTCACTATGGCAGTAGACAAGCAAATCTTGACATGAGTTTGCTTTATATTTTTTGCTTTCTGTGGCAGCCAGCTAGCAATGCAGGACCTGGAATTTGACTAGAATTAAGAGACCATCAATAAGACTAACTTTTAAGTTAAGGATTGTAGCTCTAAATTTAACTTTTGGGTTAAATTTCTTGATCACGACAGGTTATGATCTCTAGTCTCTCAGGATGATACACACGTGTAATGCACATCTAAGGCTTATGGAAGAGGATATTGGATGCTCTCCACTCTCTAGTCCTGCTTTGTCTCCACTCAAGCACAGGGTCACTATAGGGTAGACCACTGTTCCTAACCTTCCTTGTACTTAGCTGTGTGTGCTCACGTGACATTTTCTGAAAGAGGAAACAGCAAGTTTTGAGACTGTCCAGGTCTGATGTTCATGGAACTACCATGCTAACATGGGATGATCTCTCTCTCTCTCTCCTTCTCTTCCTCCTTTCCTCACTCTTCCTCTCCCTCATTCATGTAAGTTAAAGAATTGTTGATATGGGCTAACACAAATGTTAGTATAATGAACAGTATACATAAGTATACTCTTCTATGACTATTAAAACATTATTTTTCTCCTGTGTCAGTGCTTTTTTTCCTTGTAATGAATATGAGATCTGGGACTGAATAATTTTGTTTTTATATTTACAAACACAGATGTCTTCTTCTTATGGGTTTCCTATTCTTCTTATGAGTATAAAATGGACTTTACATGGTTTAGAAAACTCAATGGGGGAATTAATGTTCCCAACATGAGGTAAAATACAAGAGACAGAAGTTTGTTTTCCTGAAGTTAGTAATTTCATATACTTATTAAAACAGTCTTTTCAAATATAGTTATTGTGAATACTTCACTCTCCCTTATTATTTTTGACACATTGATCCCAAAGACTACATGAAATACTCTTGGCTCTTGTGGCTCTTAGCTTTTCCCTTATTTACTATAATGATGAATTCAACATCTAAGTTGGAGAAGTAAGAGTCTAGGGAAGTGGTTCTCAACCTGTGGGTCATGATGCCCTTGGCAACCCTCTGTCTCCAGAAGATATCTATATTACATCCCATAATAGTAGCAAAATTCCAGTTATGAAGTAGCAAGGAAGATAATTTTATGATTAGAAGTCACCACAACATGAAGAACTGTATTAAAGAGTCATAGCATTAGAAGGTTGAGGACTGTTGATCTAGAGGTACTTTCTCAAGTACTGATTATGCATCAAAGCTGATGAATGTTACAGGGGGCAAGGAGTAAGTATGTTTGCTTTGGAAGTCAAACCACAGAGAGCATGCTTAAAGGCACGTCTTAGCTTTGATCAGACATGATCTAAGCATTGTAGTTCTTAAACGTTCTAAATTATCTTTTGCTAGCTAAGATGAAGACTCAAGAGTGGAGAAAAATTCGACCTTAGAGTAGGTTATTCTTTCTTCCCAAGATCTCTTTTCATATGTAGAGCAGTATCACATAGACAGGCTATGTTGTCTGATGGTGACAGGGATTTGTGGATGGGCGCTCACCGCTATGGAAACGCGGTTATGTTAGAGCCTTAACTCCTTCCTGATCTACAGAAGCTCTTGGTTCACTTTCAAAAGATGAAAATTGGGGATGAATTTTTATTTGAAGTCTGAAGAAAAAGGTTTTGAGACCACGCTCGCTCACTCTGGAATCAAAACTTTTCTGTGATAGAGAGATTTTGTGTTGGATTGTTAATATTGCTTTCTGATTTCATCGTGAATATCAATATTGCTTTCTAAGACTAATTATTAACTTATAAGAAAGTGAGAATCCTATGGAAAGAGTTAAGTACCAGCTGGGCTGCTGGGCTTCAAGTATCAGAGATGGATGCTCCGCAGTCAACACCAAAGATCATCCTTGGTGTATCTTATGAAAGAGTGGGGCTCTAGGCAAGTAAATCCGAGACCACTCTGGTCTTGGGCATTGTGAACCTGCTGATGGGTGATGTGATGGAAGGTATCATGTCTACTGAGGAATGACTCAAGCTGGCAGGCACTAAACTTAGCCTTTGAATGTGATAGCTCCCAGGCTGACTCAAAGCTTAAAAACAAATCTAATGGTTACCTCGGATTATGAGTCAAGTTTTCATTTGTTTCCCTTCTCAATATGGGTACAGTTGCTATGCAGATTTGACTCTTAAATTGTGGGGTGGAGGCCATGCTGATGATGTTAAAAGTTAGCAGTCACAGTTTACATAACTTTTTAGATCTTGTAAGGTGGCATGAATCCAGATGCATACACCTACTGAACATCATGGAGAGACATGCAGTAAGTTGAACCACACTCAAGATGCAATTACCTTTGATTTTGGTGAATGTATCTCCTGTTGATAAGGGTATTTGGGGAGGAGAGGAGGTGAGGACGGCTGGGTAGGCTGTGAAAGCTCACAGGCCAGGTCAGAGACAGAGGCCAGAGGAGAAGGAAATGGAGGGGAAGGGAACAGACAGCTGGGGAAAGGCGTAGCAGTTCGATCTCCCGAAGCAAATGAAGGTGGCTTAAATGTTGAGGAAAGACAAGATGTGATTATGCTTGTGTCCAAATGAAGGGACATAATCTTAAGAGTACATTCCACATTTAATAACTTTAGAGTTGTAAAGTATCTGGGGAAAAGTGATATTTATGTATTTTTTTTGCTTTGAAAGCACTGACTTAACCCTTTAAATTTTGATTTCAAAATCTCATTGGGAATGATCTGGGGAATGTAGGTGTGGTTAATGTCTGTGTTCTACTAATCTGTCTGTGAGGGCACTTTCCCCCTCAACATGAAGGCAGTAAAGTACCTAAAACTCTGTAACGACACATTGCTTGTTTGTAAGGTAGGCTAACATTAGGTAAGTAGTCACATAGCTAGGGGAGTTGGGACTTCTTGGAGCATAGAGATGCTTGCTAACCTTAGAAGGACAGATGTGGTGCCTAAGATCCTTTCTGAAACAAGTAGACAGCACATCCTGCAAGTAAAACCCATTCTACTGTCCAATCACACCTTCCAGATGGGACTATTGAAGGGAAAATCCGATGTTTAAACGAGATACTTAGCTGCACGCTTGGCTTATTGTAGTGAATTTTCTGGGTCACTAAGCAGCAGGATTCTTTTCTATAAAGTCATGGCTAGTTATTTACAGATAGAGGAATCATGGAAGGAAAGGATGTGCAATATCACCATGACTTAGTATGCTACAAACTTTTACTTTTTGATTTAACAGTTTCATAACTTATAGATAATCATACTTGCTCTTGAATTTAGATAATGTGTATTTGAGAGATCAACTAGTTTATTTTTAAAGAGGTAAATTTGTGAACTTATGGTTCAGGCCACTCCCTTCCCATATTGATGGAAACTACTGGCTAAGGTCCTTTGTAGGACAAAGATGCAGGACCCAGACTACAAGCAGCTGTGACCTCAAGGGAATAACTCTCCCAGAAGAGTCAAATGGGGATGGGAGAACTATTTCATTTTTGACATTTTACTTTATTTACTTTGTTGTTCTGTTCTGCAGACTGCCATCACATCAAGGGGATTGTTTGTTCATCTTGGAATTAGAGAAGCCTGTTTATCAATTTCTTCAGCTCTAAAGTGAGGTTAACCATGTTTCCTAGGCTCTCTGGGTTTTGAAAATTAAAGATGTTGTGTTCTGAGAACAGGATCTGACACGATGAGTTAATGATTAGCTATCATTATTAACATTAAAATATCAGAAGGGCAAATAAACTTTAGTATATAAAAGTTGGATTTATAGTGACAAAGGGATAATAGGAGATTGGGGTACTCCCATCATTTTAATAAACTATGTTGTGCTTGCCTATCCTTCCTCCCCAGAATTTCCAATACTTATACTCCTCATAAAGAAGCCTATTATGACAGTGTCAGATGTAAGTATTTAGTAATATTATTAACTCTTCTGTATAACTGATCAGTCCCCAGTAACTAGGCAAAATTAGATACCTCATTACTGGGTTTGGCTGCATTGATGTCTTCCTTGGGGCTCCTAGGATATGTGGGAATGCCTAGTGAATATGTTAAGCAGTCTGGATTCTTGTCCTCTTCTTCTTCCTCCTTGATGTGCAGTTGTGGTGTCATCTCTGTAATGCTGAGGTCATATGACATAATATCTTGTTCTTGAGATCCTGGCAGCCATCTTTGGTATGCAAGCCCCTCATAGCTGTCTTCATCTTCTTCTCCAATGACAGGAAGAGTTACAGGCAAGGCACCCATGTTGGTGCATGGAGAGGCCACAAATTTATCACCTAGGGCTTCAAGGATCTTGGTAGGGTCTGAAAAACCTCTTCTCTTTTTATTCAAATCTACAAATTTGCTTTGAGTATCCTTCATGTGATCTTGAAGAGACATCGTGTTGGCAGTCTGGGCCTTGGTTGAAGTGGTACTTGAGTGGGGAGAAGGCGATAGACAGCGAGGTGATTTGACTGGTACAGAGGCTGGAGGCAGCGAGAGGGGGAGAGGAGAGGGCTCCTCCTTAATTTCAAGGATGGCCTGATTTAGGATGTTCGGTTTGGCCTGGTCAGATGGTAAGGCTAAAGTGTTAAACTTCTCTAATTCAATCAAGAAGTTGTCGAGGAAAGATGACGGTGTTGGAGCCAATGGGTTTGCTGGTGGACACCCGTCTGTTAGGGATAGCCACCCTTGGGCAGTTCCCTGGATGGCTCTTTTCTCTGGGCCAGGCATAGCATTGTACACGGGAAGACAGGTGTGGTCACTGGAAGCCAACTTATAAATGATCAGGAGTTATGAAGTAAAACAGACAAAGAAAATAATAACACATGAAAGTGCAATGGCAGAGGAGTGGTGATGAATATAATTTTAGGCTATAGCACAGACATAGATAGAAGGCAGTTGGAAAATTTCTAGATGGGGAAAAGTTATTCAAAATTTAAACCCATAAAACCATTTAGGCTAACTGTAAACCTTATGCGAGCCACCAAACGCTCTCAGTTCTGGAAGATCCCAGCATCAAAAGGGAAGATAGAGAGAGCTTCACAGACATCATGAGGGCAGGCAATTAAGTCCTAAAAGGCTTGCTATTAATCCATGTCTCTGAGACTATGTGGACTCTTGTCTATATTTTAAGTATATCTGGGGATATCTAATAACTAAGTTTTGTTTTAATTTCTGAATTGATTGACCGTTTTCCCTCCCCACAGAGACGCCCACTCTTGGGTTTTCACAGTTGTCCCATTTATGAGGCACAAAGCATTTTAAACTTAGTATAAATGAACAAACTTCTAAGGATAAATGCTAAAATACATTTCTTAATCATAGAGGCCCATGATCCAAATGAAACCAATCTTGTGTAATCACTGATTCAAAGTTTCAAACATCTCTAGAGTAAATGTTTACATCAAAGCGGACAGGAGATGGCCATGCCGGGCCATCTTCTAAGTGAGATAGTTTAGGTAAGCCCAAGGAATATAATTTACTAAACTGGATTTTGGGAAGTCAAAATATCATGCTTCATATTTTAATATTATTGATATAATTTGAATATTTTAAATCAAACAAGTGCAAATTCAAAAGAGGTACTTCTAAAGAGCCTGCCTAGTAACTCGTGATATAGAGTGTTCTTCCCTCACTGTATGAGGAAAATCAATGCCACAGGCTATGCATATAAGGGCCATGAAAGAGGCTAGCAAGATGACCTTTAAGTTAGTGCTTTCTAGATACTTGACTCTGGTTTGTGAGGAAAAGTCTCTCAGAAAAGGCCGCTGGAGATGCACATTCTGGTTGATACGACAGTTGTGATGACCATGGTGAAATTTAGAGACTTCTCATACACGTAATATTTCTGTCCACATGAGAGGAAAAACAAAGTATTCATCTTGAGTTACTATCAATTTCACTCATTCCCAAAATCTAATCACTAAAATCAACCCTAACACTGTGTTTGTACCCAGAACTGTAAAACAGAATATTAGCCAGTAAGAAAACTAGTAGACTATCAGATGAGAATTCATCTTAGGGCCAATGTGGCTTTCAATCCATCACAAAGCACGTGCACATTGTGACTTTATATCAGTGGCTGAGCAGACTCGGATCCCATATAAAGAGGCTCACATGGCTGTGGTATACTTGGTGCTGTTCACAACACCCCATGATGAGTCTGTCATATATCCTTTAAATATAAATAAGTTCCACTGGTGCCCCTTCCTACAAGAGGACACTTTAAGTCAATCATTCATTGGGAAGTACTGTGCACTTGGACATAGCGAAGCGCAAGGCTTCCCTTGGTTGATATGTCTCAAAATAGAAATACATCAAGCTATGTGATTTGAATTTGCCAAAGAATGATTCAAAAGTTATTAATGCATTCCTTTCTCTATTTGTAAATACTGGTTAGAAAATAGGAGATCTATCTTTTTCTGCTTTTGTATCTCTCACTATTTAAAAATACATATTTTTTTTCTGAAATTGACCAGCACAAACACTACAGGAATTTCCTTCATTAAGTCAATGGCATCATAGGATAGATAGCCAGCAGAAAAAAAACTAGAATTTCTTTCAAACTATGGACATAAAGTTGCTTTTTTTTTCAGCAGTAAGAACACGATATTGGTTACTAGTGAAACTTGTACATTCCTGTATTAAAATTTGGTATTTATAGATTCTTCTATATAAAATGCAGTATAATAACACAAACCATGAATGCAGTTAAAACATATTCAGGAAAGAGACAAAAATACTGATTTAAAATATTAGCTTGCCACTGTTAATTAGAGCATATGGGAGAAGTTCTTCAGTGCCAAGTAAGCATTTTTAGATATATGCTTTTCTCTTCTGCATCTGTTTATTTAAAGGTTTAGTGACTTGAGGGTCATCTGAAAGTTCTCTTAAGATCAGTGGATGGTAGGTAAAACATATGTGGATGGGTGAAGATTCTTTTTCCATTATCAACAGAAACTACTGAAGGAAGGATATTGGCTTCTAAACGTTAAATTCTGGAAACTTCATAATCAAACTGGTGCAAACTGCTCAGTTATTCAGTGCAAGTGGATGTATGGTAATTACCCATGACTAAAACCTAGCTTTTGAAGAGGATTAGAATTAATAAAATACTGAACCTTGACTTTTAAAGGAAAATATCTCAACTGAGATAGATTCATAGGTTGTTTACAAAGGTAGGGTGGTTTAGGCTCATGGGGACACTGTCTGGCAGTAACCTTGACTTCTCATTTTCACAGTGTTAGTGGTCTGTTATCCACATCCTTGCCCTGAGCTCAACAACATAACCTACAACCGAATACATCGCTTTCATTGTTGGGAGGCATTTGATAATATTTTGGAAATAATTTCACTGGTGCTTTACATTTTTATATTTTAAAATAATTGTAAAGTAGAAAGAAACCCCTACATACATCCATAAGATATCTTCTAATTCAACAGAAAAGTGAGGGAAAAATTGGGAGATAAGGGAAGTTGGAGGGTAGCCTTGATCTAATGGACCAGTTCAGGAGGGGAAGCCTTTTCTAGATTGTATTGAGAAAGAGAATCAATCATCTTCAGCTGCCAGCTTAGGTGAAACAGTGGAATTTGTGGCCCCCAAAATAATAGCAAACTGAGTATTTCTAATTATCATATTTAAACTAATAATGGAATCATAGGCCTTAAATTAAATATAATGCCTTAGGCTGTCTATGAAGAAAATACCTTAAGACTTTCAGAGAATATTATATACCTAGTAAATATAATGATTAGATATACTATATATATGTATATATCTGTATGTGTGTAATTTATATACATAGAAATACTGAGATGTGTCAAGAAAGGTTGATGATACTAACATTTTCTTTCTCTTTATAGACTTTAACTTGAAAATGGAATTAACAAAAATGAACATTAAGTTTTTAATGCCTGCACCTACTTGAGGAAAATTAACTTATATTTTCTAACCTGCAACTCATGTATATGAATATATGAATTTGTTTATTTTCAATAGATATGATGGTCTGACATCCCCCAAATTGCCTACTGATTATGACACTCTGAGATCCCAAGTACAGAGGTAGCATGATGGAATGGCTTCTTACCTTATTGGAGCTTAGACTGTAGATTCTATCACTTGAGTAGCTGTGGGGTAGAGGAGGGTCGGGGCAATCCTCAGGACCTCTTGTGTTCCTCTTGACAACTTCTACGTAGGAAACAGGGAAGATGCCTTGTCTGTTGGTTCCTGGGATTTTACCTTCGTACCAGTTTTGATCAACTCTCTTAAGAAGAATAATCCTGTCGCCCTGAAATGAGTGTTAGGAAAATGCATTATATATACATACAGACACAATGATATAAAAAATATAACTCATTGTTTTCTGATAAAACAGTAGTTTTCTATTTGGAAAAGTTTTATACCTCTGGTTTTTGCTTGATCAGAAGAATGTGAGCAAGGTCCCAGTGTTTATTAGAAAAGCATAGATTGTCATCATAGATGTAAGCTAACTGTCCATTCGTGATGTTAGAGTCCTAAGGATGATGGAAATGAGACTATATACGCTTCATGCTGGTTCAAAGTAAGATGACTTGTGGAAGTTATTTCAAAGGGCAAACAGTATGAAAGATTCCATATCGATGACAGGAGCCTCATCTAATCTCTACTAGAATCATCGTGAGGACGTGCGGGGGTGGGGGGTGAAGAAACAGTGTCTGAAATGGGTCACGGAAGCCATCTTCTGGAAGTTACAATATTGGATGGCATGCTGTTTTCCTTCTTTAATCTGCATGTCCTGAGAGGTGACAGAGTGACTGAAAAGGAGGAGGCAGAGATGGCACCCGAGAATATCCGTAGCTATGGATTGGGCAATGTCCCCCTGGGTCTTATCAGGACAGGTCAACACCAGCATCCTTTCTAAATACTGAGTGGCTATGGCACTCTGCCCACTAAGCATTTGAGCAGAATCTTCAGCTTTTGCAATAGTAGACATTTCTATGATCACAATGAGCAGATCAATGTCAGATAACGTTATCTAACTCCGTACTCAAAACCATACATGGGCCAGAACCAAATCAGCAAGCTGTTGCTAAAGGGCAAACCCAGCAGGTGCAGCCAGAAGGGGCTATAGAACTGTGGGGAACGGGATCTGATAGTCATGTGGGGAATCAGTCTGACAGCTACTGATCAGCTTCGGCACATCAGGGAGCCCCCTTCAGTGCTCTTCAACTCAAATGCTGGATGGTTCGTTACATGTGACTCATCACCACCGAGCAGAACATACTGAAGAAAAGGGAATCTCCCCAAATTGCACTGAGTTTCTCATGTGCCCAAAACAGGCAATTGATAGGCTTTTCTGGGGTATCTCACACAATGACCAACCTTTAAAGTATGGCAAAGAAGATGGCACACTGTGTGCGACACTGTGTGGTTTTCTGGGTTAAGTAGTGAGCAAGGAAAGAGAGGATTGATGGCAATGCAGAACTAGGGATGGAAGGAGAAAATTAGACTGCCTGCTGCAGCCCTGAGCCGCCCTCAGTTTACCAACTATCCACAGGCATGGCATATTCTAGATTACCCCAAATGACACTACCCTATTTTCTGTGCTGTGTGGAGACCTGATTGCCTCAAATATATACATGTTATTGTTTAGCAAATGATAGCAGTGCTTCATTTATTATCGTGAACTGTACAAGGAAGGAAATTAAACAGTTCCTTTTGATATTTTTTTCCAGACAGATTACTTGTATTGGATAGCTTGCTGGAGAAATTTGGATCCATCATAGGGCTTAGTAAAGAATGATCAAGGAAACAGGATTGCATAGATAGCTCTTTAAAAAGGCTCTCTAGAGAGGTCAATATTCTCATTACATTAGGACCATTCCTTGATCCCAAGATAGAGAAAAGTAAGTATTGGTATACTTATTTAGAGCTGAGTAATGAGGCAGTACAAAGATACTTTGAAATCTTGTAATTAAAATGCACTCTCCTTTTAGGGTTCCACACATGTACTTCTTAGCATCCAGTAGAGGCACCCCTTGGAGGGGACTCAGGGTCATGATTCTTAGGCTAAGTCACAGATAGACTCTCAGAACTCTGTGTTTCACAGGAAAGGGTCACAGGGACCAGAGGTAACAGTGAGCCTGAACAGTCTCAAGTCTTTTGTAGAAGCTAAAGAAAACCTGGAAAGTTCTAGAAAAGATAGGTTTATCTCCGCTTCAGAGTTGCAACAGTCACAGAAAGCACCCCAATGAAGAGCACATCCAGGTTACCTTTCGCAGGGAGAGTTCCACGTTTGTATCTGCGTTGAAGTTGTACTTGGCTATGGCTTCTCCAATCTCTCCAGGCTGGACTGGGGGTGGTGGTCTCGCGGGCTGCGCTTTTTCCGGGGGCGTTAGTTTCTGTAAAGGAGGACAACGGTTGGTTTTGTAAACTTGTGACAACCTTTGGGACAGCATCCTTCAGGAGGTGAGGAGAAAGGACGTACCTCTACATATGAGATTGGGAAAATGCCCACTCTTCCATGGTGTTCCCCTCATACCAGTTTTGGTCAATTTTCCTGAGGATGTTGACAGTGTCTCCTTTCTTAAATGACAGCTCCCTGGAGGAGACATGGTTAACGGACTCTTTCTGAATGAATATCAATTAGTATTATGATTCACATTCTTTATCTGATAAATACACTCTCCACATATAAACATCTGCCAAGTTTAGTTAGATGAGGGTTTTCCTTATGAATTTCGAGAAGTCACTTAATATAATCTTGGAAATAATTTTGAAGAGCAAGTATATAGATCACACCCTGTATAAATCATATCCTGCAGTGCAATGGTATGAAATAGGGGCTATATTATTGTTACCTTGCTAGTATATAGTCGTATGTCATGTTTATGACCTAATAATTTGGCTTGTACCAGGGGCATCTCTAAACATCACCAACTTAAAATTTTAGAATATACATGGGAAGTATAGGCAAGCAATTTTTTTCTAATATGAATATAGATACTTCCTACTTAATATAGTGAAATCTTATATTCATTTAAAGTTCAGGATATATTCAGTAAAGAGAAAATTGTCTTATTCTCCAGTTTTCAAAACTCTGTCCTTCATGTCAGAGCTAGAGTCCCATTTTGATAATTTGCTGTATTTTTATTACATTTTAAAATGCTGGCTATTGTGGACTCTATGGGAAATCAGAAGTCATCTCTTCCTTCTCCTATCTACAACTGAGACATTTTCTTGGGTGAGTTTTTATAATTATTACAGTTGAGCGCTTATTGAATAATAAATAGCTTTAAATGAATACTTATTTAAAACATATATACATGTATGTATACATGTGTGTGTTGTTCATATTATACACAAAAGCATTCACATCTCCTAATTTAAAAGGACTAAAATTGGCTTCTTCTACATTTTCCAAAGATGGTTGGGTTTATGAGCCTTGAAAGTTACACAAGTTGCCTATCACTCTGATTTTTGTGTCAAATATAGAACTGCATTGGAGGTAGCAGATGTTCCCTTTATGTCTTCTGAGAAAAGAAACAAGAGGAGAATCATTAAGCTATAATAAGACAGCCCTGTTCATAGGATGAGCCGACCCACTTCTTTCTTGGCTTTGATGGGAAAAGTTCACACAGATTGTATTAGTTTAGATAGATACACACACTCTCTGTGAAAGGATGGTACAGGCAGGTAGTACCATGGCCTTTCCCCTACAGTAACAGCAACATGGGAGAGCAAGATTCCCTGACTCTCGATCAGGGACCTCCAGGGAAGGATGCAGTCCGTGAATAAGGTGAGCACGTGGGACGATTTAAGTGCAGTGGTCCAGTCATTCCTGGCCCCGTTCTCTGTGATGTGTGACATCTTCTCTTTGAAGCTTGTTTGTATTTTATTACTTATTTTACATTTATTTGTGTGTGTGTGTGTGTGTGTGTGTGTGTCTGCGCACATATGTGTATGTGGGCACCCACACACCACCATGTGGGGAGATCAGAAGACAACTCATAGATGTTGGTTCTTTCCATTATATAGAAAGAAAGGATCAAGTTGTCAGGCTTCATGACAAGAGCCATTACCCCCTCAGCCGTCTCACCAGCTCTGAGTCTTGTGGGCTTTTCCACACTTAGACTTAGTTTTCAACTTACTGTTTGATAACTTTATACATGTATAGAATGTGTTTTGATCAAATCAATCCTCACTCCTTCTTATCCTGTTCCCCCTTTCCCTCTTAACTTCCTGTACACCTTCCAGAATACCTGGAATACCTATTGAGCTCTAGGCAGACACCCTTCCTGTATTATATACTCTCCTATGGTACGTACTTAGGAAAAAGTCTGATGGCTTGTCACAAAGAACAAATAAAATAGATATAGTTTATATAGTGTTTTCACAATACCTTACGAAGCGTCAACACCATGCCCAAAATACAGAAGAAACACAGTGTCTGTTACGGTGTAGTTTGTGTCTCAAATGCTCTACCAAGGCCCCAGCTATGCACTGCTGTGAGGTTGTGATGGGAACTTTGAGGTGAATCCATGGGAGGATTTCTGGTGATGGGGAGGGTGACACACTTTTGAAGGAGACAGTCCTCTCCTATATAGATCTCTATTTGTATGTGTCACATTAACCTCCCTCATTTTCGTGCCTTGTCTTTTGGATGAAGAAGTCCCCAAAGAAACAGGAAAGCAGCACAGGACTGTGAAAATATCGACCCTCACCACAGACAGGACAGGAGTGGGTTCTCCTAGAAATCTCTAAGCTTTGATTTTTGGGAGATGAAGCTTTCTCTGCAGCGTCCTCTCTGTGCAGGTGTTCTTGTCCATACCACTAACTGCCCTTGATGTAGCTGGACAGACAAATGCTCTCAAGTTTCCCTCACTAAGTAAGAATAATTACTTCCTATCGCTTTTAGAAAACTTAATTCTTGGCTGAAAAATTTTGAGAAACAAATACTCTTCTTATTTCCCTCCGAAATCCTTCTGAATTCACTGTGCATTATTCATTTAACTGATGGGAATTAAGACTTGGCGACTCACAGCTGAACTTGAAAATGAATTATCATCCATTAGTAATTCTAAGGGAGCTAGCTGATTAGAGTGGTATAGAATTGAAAGTTGGGTCTTATTTGTAGCACACTCATTCACGGACACACACACATACCTCACAACAATAGTAAAAATGAGGTTCAAACACATAGTGAATTTTTATTCCACTTACTTAGATGTCTGAGCTTTGAAATCATAGACAGCTTTTGCAGGCAGTTTCTGGAAAGAAAGGTAAACGTTTTGCACTAATTTAAAAGATTTTAAGATTTCACATAAGGACTATAAAACACATGTAATTTAAGTAATACGTGCAAGTTACAACTGTATGGGTTAGCGCTACCCTCAGACTGGTAGAAACATAGCTGATTTCATCATCCGGCTTAGATTTAGGAACGAAAGTAGATTAATGGCATAATACAATAAAATGTCCACGAAGGAGTCTGTCCCATGTGTGCCATTTCTGAATACTACAAACAGATGTTTGTGGAGGGCTAGCTGCTCTAATTTCTATGGATTTACACTAGTCTGCCTAAATCATAAGAAGAGACACAAAAAGAAGATATCACATTCTTCACTAAACACTGACTATCCAAGAAGTAGCTCAGTTACAAAGAGGCTAGCCAAAAATATAGGGATGGAGGGTGGAGGAATCCTCTGGCTTATCTTTTAGTTATGAGGTAATACCCATGCCTGCCCTCAAACTCTTGGGCCCATGAATCTACCTGAGGCACAACATACCATGTAGCTGGCGATATCAGCTCTTCCCACAGATCAGTAATTCCTTCACCCATGTTTCTTCCCCTGTGATTCTAGTGAGCATCAGGAAATGTGGACAAATTCTGATTTCATAAAGGTCCCACAGGCTACCTCAGAAGCTGACAAAACCCTCGTGGCTTCCAGGGCATTAGGAAGAGATGTTCCAGCTCTGGTTTAGGGTGATGGAGCGGGAGTCACTGGTGTATAAGAACGTGTCAATGCCACAAGAACTGGATTGATAAAAGTCTACCTATTGTCAGAAGTATTCTTCAACAAAAGTACTTGTACTGATCACCCCCCCCCCCACCGTCACACACACACAAAGCTGGCCAATTAGAACTCTATTAGTTCATGAGTACCAGGTCAAGACTCAGAAAGGGCTCACTGCCCCAAGTGCATTCCAAAGAGGGAATGAGTGGAGTATGGGTCCTAGACTCAGGCTCTAAACGGAACCGCTTCTAGACTCTTGTGGCTGCCTGGTTTCAGTCTCAACTATTTACTGGTTTGAGGTACATATCTGACTGGTAAGTGCTTTCTCAGAAGGTCCTTTAAAAACTATCCAATACTCTTCAACTGCCTACCTCTTTTTCTGGAGTTCCTCTTCGTTCCCGTGATGCACTTCTTCCCAAGTCACTCAGAGTAGATGAATAACCTCGTGGGGACTCGTGATCTGTTGGAAAGGATAAGGGGAGGCAGAATGAGATTTCACTTCATTGAAAGGAAACTGGCTAGCCACTTTCCCCAGTGGCAATTATTTTACCCCCAAATTTGGAGAGATGTCGTTGATGAGAACACGGATGTAAAATTCATAAGTAACTGTAAAGTAATGATATAAGACACACACACATTGAAAATGAAGAAATACACAAACAACAAGTATTCTAATCATATATAAAATATTCTATTGCCAATTAATTACACTGCAATCTTTGGTGTAGATGATCCCCAGTTATAGAGATTTTCATGCTCCAAATTTATCATGATCAATATTTCTATTCTTCTTGGTTCCAAAATGTAATTATTATTGTAAGATACAGAAAGAATGAAAAATCTAAAAACAACACATTTCTAGAAACAAATGTTTGTGAAATACAATCTCAGAAGTGATGATGAAAAGAACAAGTATGAACATGACAGGACTACAGCCATACCCGGCCCAACATGTGTGTGAGTGTGTGTGCCTGTGCATGCATGCATGTATGTGTGTGTACATTCATGTATGTGTGTGCAAATGTGCATGCATGTGTGTACACATGTGTGTGCATGCATGCATGTGTGTGCATGTGAGTATGTACACGCATGTATGTGTGTGTATGCATGTGTATGCATGCATGAATGTATGTGTGTACATGCATGTGCATGTGTGTATTCATGTATGTGTATGTGTGCATGTGTGTGTGTGTGTGTGCATGTATGTGCGTGGAGTGTGGGTGCTTGTGCGTGTGTGCATCTATGTGTGTGTACATTCATGTATGTGTGTGCAAATGTGCATGCATGTGTGTGCACATGTGTGTGCATGCATGTATGTGTGTGCATGTATGTACACACATGTATGCATGTGTATGCATGTGTATGCATGCATGAATGTATGTGTGTACATGCATGTGCGTGTGTGTATTCATGTATGTGTATGTGTGCATGTGTGAGTGTGTGTGTGTGCGTGCATGCATGTATGTGTGTGGAGTGTGGGTGCTTGTGTGTGTGTGCATGTATAGATGCGTGCATGCATGTATATGTGTGTGTATGTATGGGTATATGCATGTGTGTGCGCCTGTGTGACTGTGTGTATGTGTGTACATGCATGTGTGCATGTGCACATGTATATGCATATATGTGTGCATGGATGTGTATATACATATGTGTGCATTCATGAATGTGTGTGTATGACTGTAAGTATTTATTTGGTCTTAAGATTCCATACCTTTTATGACTTTCCCTTGTACAAGATTGTTCAACTAATCAGAAAGTAAAGTATTTATTCTAGAAAACAAAGGATAACCAGAAAGCCTCATATGAAGTTGCCAAATTGCTTATGAAATAGTGAGGCCTTATCCTCACTAAAGCAAATTATAAATAGTTATATTTAAAAGTGATGCCTGCAAATCTCTCAGTTTCTTAAACCTACCATAGTTGTGTGATTTGCATGGGGGAGTAACTATAGGTGTAAAAGTATCTGGCAGCATCATAGAATTTTACTTGTGTAACTGGGTCAAAGTTTAAACATTTACTCACTTTAACAAATATAAATATGTTGAACACTACAAACTATCAAGATAATTTTTATTTATGTATATAGTATATTTTTTCAATGCTTCAAACTCATCTTTTGATAATACTAAATATCAGGGTATCAGAAAACCGAAGAAGGTAGTTAAAAAATTGGGTTACAACTTGTTTCAGTTTAAATAGAAGTGATTATAAATTATGTTTCTAAATTTGAAATTTATTCTTTTATTTATCAAGTAAATTAAATAGTATACTCTTAATATTATTAAATCATTATTCTATCTATTATTATATCCTTTTTATATTATATTATTTTTGTATATGGGTTTTTGTCTGCATGTATGTCTATGCACCATGTATGTGCAGTGTATTTGATGGCAGTCTTTCCCTGGGTTTGGAGTTATAGACAGTTGTGAGTTGCCATGTGCATACTGGGAATTGAACCTGAGTCCTCTGGAAGACAAGCAAGGGCTCTTAACTACTGAGCCATCTCTTTAGCCTGTTTGTTACTGTAATCTGTGTTATATTGAGAAACTTTATCCTCTTTGCCCTTCAATTTCTCAATTGTAAAACAGCACTTACTATAATACAGATCCATTGACTCATGTTGGTTTCAACTGGACAGTGCATCTAGCTAGAACTCTCTGCAGTGCCAGTGTATGAAGCCGCTCTGCTGACAGCCCACCCCCAAGTCTGGAATATTTACTCTAGTCTCATGACGTGTGTGTCCTACACAGATTCACTTGAGAAGCAGATAAAAGTATTGAAGCACACTGTTTTAAGGTTATGTTAACTTCAGTAAATACCTCTGATTAGGACTGTCATTTGCCTTCTAACATGTGTGTTAGTGGTGAAAATGGGCTTACTCAAGAATCCTGTTTAGCATAATCCAATTCACACTTCAGTACAAAATTATCCTAACAGAAATAGCAAGTGAGTAAATCAAGTAATAGAATGAAGAAAATGAAATTCACAGAAATCATATCTATATCTTAAAGATACAGTCACAAAATTCCATCCAGATTGTGTCCTTTAAATGGAGGGCGTTATTAAATAACGTGTGGGGACCAGCTTCTTTGAGTGAATAAGTATAGTGTTCTAAGGTTAATATAGAAATCAAAGAAAAGTCTAGAAACTACTGGCTTTGATTCCTAATGAGCCCAGATAGATCTTAGGGATACATATATTGAATTATAGTTTTCGTCTTGATACATTCTTTTGAATTTGAGAGGTGTGTTAGGATATTAGGATATTAGATAACGGAAGAAAATGGCTATTTTGCTAGAAATCAGATTCTGGAATGTCTTGATTTGAAGCTTTCCAGTTGTACAGCCTGCTTTTAAAGACATTTGGATCTACTATTTATGAAACATGCTGCAAGGCATTGGTGTAAGTAAATACAGACTTCCAGAATGGATTTATCATTTCATTTTTTTTTTTTTTTTACAATATCCTACTTGTCCTAATTCTAAAATTAAGTGACATATTTGAGTTTTCTTTTTCTTTTAAGTGAGTAAATGTTTATGAATTGATGATCACTTTCAGCCAACACATGAATGTCAAATATCACACAGGCAAATGAGAACCATCGAGTCAGACACGCCTGCACAACACAGCTCTTTGCTTGGCAACACAGAATGACGTCACGTGGTCTCACGGCCCAAGAGCGATGAGATGCAGGATGGAGAAACAAATGGGCGAAAGGATGGGATCTGAGCCACATGAGAAAAAGAAAGAAAAGCGCATCCACCTTGGAGGCTCAGCGCACTACCATAGTCCTGTGCGTGGTAGTTGCTGGTTGCGTCCACGTCTGGGAAAGAGGCACTGTGAGGCATTCTCCCACAATCATTTTGGTACAGGGGACAATGAATAGCACCATCTTGAGGCAGTGGGTGGAAAGGCTGGTGCATGGGGCTCCTTTTTAGAGCATTAAGAGATGAATTCCTTTCCGGAATCTGTGGCAGCAGTTCACTGATAAGCCTGTGCAGTATACTGTTGTCTGGCAAGCTTCCTCTCCGCTTTTCAGCTTTTATTTGGTCGCAAATGTCTTTAAGGGCAGAATCCAGAGCCTCAACTACTGAGGCTTTGCATTTTGCTTGTTCAGTCTGTTTCTTGGGAGTCAAAATTTTTTTCCTTCGGAAAGGCACGGGGCTGACTAGAAATGCAAGTTTAGATAGGCCAGGATCCATTTCTTGCCTTCTGGGTCGGTCAATAGTTTCATGCTTAGCTCTTTCATGTTTTAGCATTGTGGTAAACCGAGTGTAAGAAGCCGGGCATCGGCCTTTGCAGGAGCTGATGAGGTGTCGATGATGGTGGTGGTGATGGTGGTGGTGATGGCTGGATCCGTAGAAGCTTTCAGAGGATGTGAATGAAAAGTGGTCGAAGTCACTTTCACTACAGAAGGATGACCCTTCGACATGAACGTAGTCGCTGTGGTCAGACACAACCCCATCTTGGTCACTGTCGGAAAACTCCACATGTGTTCTAGGTTGCTCGTCGCTGGTGACCTCGATGTGGATGGGCACCAGGGTATTAGACTTGCAGCTTCGCTGACCCTGAGAAGGGTGTCGAACCTGAGTTTCTTCCTCCAGCAGAGACTCAATAGAAAATCGCCTCTTGGGACACAAACCATTTTGTGGGGGCTCTAGGGTTATGGGAGATAACATTTCATCTCCTAGATTGGGCATAGACTTTGACTTCTGAATCAGCTTTTCAAACTCTGAAATGCGAGTGGGTACCACGTCCCTGGGCACCTCCGGTGGAAGACTGGCTCCATCCGTGGAGCAGCCCCCTGTGCTGTTGCTCGTTCTCATACTGCAGGATCCTGGATTTCACCGAGCAAATGACCTCTGAGTTCATCAAATCCTTGCGGTTGATGCGATGCATTTTCTTGTACATTTTGAGGAAGCCTGGGGCATTATGGGCTGACCTGTGTTTGAGCCTAGATCTGCTGTTCCCGCACACTTCCTGGATATAGGGGGAAGTCCACGCCATGGGGCAGCTCTCTTTGGAGTCTTCTTCACATAACAGAGAACCCATACTTTCTGACTTGGTTTTAGGGTCTGGGAAGCTGTCGCAGTCGTCATTCAGGAGATCGTCACAGCTACGTGACTTGATTTTGGGGGAAACGGTCTCTTCAGTGCTACTCCAGATCTCTGATTTTGCCGGGCCATTTGCCAGCCATTCTTGAAAGTGATGGCCCTTTGTGAGTCCCCCGGGACATCCAAATGCTGTCTATAAGCACCGCAGCACTCTAACTCACCAGAGGGGGCGCCATTGAGCCCCGAGTAACTGCAAAGGGACGGGCACATTTTGCTATCATCCCCACCTTTCAGTCCAGAGCAGCATGGCAGGAGAAAGATATTTGGAGAAGTTAAAAGGTTCGCAGAGAAAGGAGAGCATATCAATATTAGCACAGCAAAGAGAAGGCAGTTAGTGTGGGTTTAATATGGATCATCTTAACACGCATAGCTTTAATTTTAGAGGGATGCTTGATGCTAAAGCAAGATAATACTTTTCAGTGCAACTTTGTAGACATTACAGTGAACACAATCACACATGAAATACACTTGGTGTAGCTAACACATTTCTATTGCATAATTCAATTGTCTTTTAGCCAGCAAGGCATGCCCAAACCACACCACAACTCTATCTATAAAGCTAACAGCATGACATCCTCTCTCTGTCTCTGTCTCTGTCTCTCTTTTAACAATTTATAAATTATGATCTTCCCCGAATTCTCCAAAAATTGGCAATTCATTCAGTGAATATGTATTGTTTGGGAAAGGAAGTTGATGTAAGAAAAATACTTAAATTTATCGAGATCCTTTTACATTTTGGATTGTATCTGAGAATGATGGCTCCATGGCATTTCAGGACTGAAATGTTACTTAGGATTTTTGCTTGTGTGGATAAGAAGAATATAATTAAGGCCTATTAGTTAATAAAGAAATTACTTTCTGAAAGTTACTTAGGTCTTAGATGGGCCAGCTGCCCACCGACCCAGAGACCAGTCATCATAAACAGTGTCTTTTGTATACACATCGGCTACTGTTTCCCTTTAACCAGTGCATGGCAACAGTTTTAGTGCAGCAGTTGTTTTGTGTACCTGACTCTGTCCACCTTCACAGACAGTTCTGTTACAACTCATTTTCTTTTAAAACCCATTTTCTTCTATTTCAACTACTAGACACTGGAGGAGATTGTGGGACTCCAAATTTGGCATGCTCCTGGGACAATAGATTATGGTTCAAAAGGAAATAAAAGAACCCAAGTAATTTACCAGAGACCCAAATGAGCCACCGTGTCCCTTCAATGCATAGGTTACTGTATTTTCCAAGCAGAGACAGGCCATCTGAAAAAGTGGCTAGTCTTCCTTCCTTCCTTCCTTCCTTCCTTCCTTCCTTCCTTCCTTCCTTCCTTCCTTCCTTCTTCCCTCCCTCCCTCCCCCCGCTTGTTTTTTCTTCTCTCTCTATGTATGCTACATTCAAGTGAAGGCCAGAAGATAAGGTGTGTGTTTGTGTATGTGGGGGTCTGTTCTCTCTTTTATTGTACGAGTTGTGATCATACTCAGGTTGTCAGGCTTGGTGGCAAGTGCCCTTACCTACTGAGCCATCTCACTGTGCACGGCTCCTCATTCTAAGTTTTGAATTTGTGGCTTTAAGCCAGTATGTACTTCTTATGGCAAACCATTGTGGACCACTGTGTTACATGGGAGAATGTGATACTCTGCCATACAAATGAAGGTTGAACAAGATAGAGTAACTGACCAAAGGCATGACTTAAATAGATAACTTTCTAGTCTAGAATTTAAAGCATCCCATGGCATGTTTTAGGCCATATTTTTCTGTTGCTACTTTTAATTCTTATTCTACAAAGTAATTAGTTATCTATAATAACATTAGAAAATATGACTATGTAAAAGCCTATTACTTGCCATTTCTGTAACTATGACAACAAATTATTTAATACTTTGGAGTTTTAAAGAAAATAATAATAAACTCACTCTGTTTCTGAGAAAATAGTAACATGTTAGTCTGAGTTCTTTTTTTTTTCCCCAGACAGGGTTTCTCCGAATAGCCTTGGCTGTCCTAGAACTCATGCTGTAGACCATGCTGACCTCGAACTAACCGAGATCTACCCTGTCTCTGTCTCTGTCTCCCAAGTGCTGGAATTAAAAGCATTCAGCACCACTGCATGGCTTGGTTTGAGTTCTTTAAGACACTCTAGTGGCTTGCCAGTTTGAATTGGACTGGGTAGGAGCAATGCCTTACTGGGAAATTGTATTTGCTTCAGGACTACTACACGTAAGGACAGCACAGGCCATGGTCATGAGATTGGCCTGTCCCCACACTCTGGGCTAAATTGTGAACTTGCAAGCAGTGTTCATTTATCATGGCTCACCTTGTGCTCTCGAGGGAGAGGAAGGAGAAGAGCTAATGAAAGACTTCGAAAAGGTAGAACTTGATCCTGGGAGGTCTGCCCGGCTGGGGCTGGTCCTGCTCGAACTCTGATCTCCCAAACCCCTGGGTGGGCCCACTGCTGGTTCGCTCTTCCTCCGTTTTCTAAAGTCACCGGCCATGCTTGCAGAGCTGATAATAGATGAAATCAGTTTGGTTGGTTTGGGAAGAGGTTAACACGTACTCAAGAAAACCGACAATCATCGCATTAGACAATGACACGGCACCCAACCTCGAACTCACAAAGCTGCATCGTGAGAACCTTATTCCTCCCCTATTCAAAATACATTCTTAGGAGTATCCCTTTAAAAATGCACAGATCTCACTTTTAAAAGGGAAGTTTCAAGTGAAGACTATCTGACTGGGCTGTATAGACTCTTCATATCCATGAGTTAAGTCAGCTACGCACAGAGAATATTAAGGATTGGATTGTTACTGAACACGTACAAACTTGTGTTATTATTCCCCCAAGTGATCCATTATAGCATCCACTTGTTTGAGATTTACTCATTTTTATTTTATGTATTATGAAGGTTTTGCTTGCATGCATGTCTGTGTACTACACTTAGTGCCGGTTGCCCATGGAAGTCAGAAGAAGGCATAGGATCCATGGAACACGAGGTACAGATAGTTGTGAACTGTCATGTGGGGGCTGAGAACCTCTGCAAGAGCAGCCAGTGCTCTTCTCCATCGCTGCCTCTCTCTAGTCCCAACATCCCTTTTTAATAGCATCTGTGTTGCACAAGGCATTATACATATGTCAGAGTATATCGGAGGCTATGAATAGTTATCTGTAAGTACAAAGCCTTTCAGAGTCAGTAGATTTTTGTATCCTTGGTGAGTCCTAGGAACCAATCTTCTGCAGAGATCAACAAGACAATTGAGCAGAGAGCTCCTCTGTACCCACCCCTTTCTTTTTAAACATCTTTATCGTCATATCTTCTACATTTGTAACAGCCAGTGGCCTATCTGGACATGTCATCTCTCAAAGTCTATCTTTTACATATCTTTATCATCCATGACATACTTTAGGGGTTTATAAATGTGTAATATTGTCCATTATGAATGTGCCTTGTAGCAGACTTTTACCCCACAAAAGATCCCTTGGGTACCATTTTCTATTCCGTCCCTTTGTCTTTATGTTTTCTAAAAATCATAGCTCTTGTCTCCATAGACCACCTTCTCTAAACGTTACACAGTTGGAACCACAATATGCAGTATTTCAGATTGGTTTCTTCCATGTAGTAATGCTTTTTAAAATTCCAGATTCACTAAAAAAATAAATTATTTTGTGGGGCTGGAGAGATGGCTGTCCCAGCACACTTGGCAGGTGTTTACATATTTTATCACAACTATCTGTAAGTGCAGTTCCTTGGGCTCCAGTGCCCTCTTCCTGCATCCATAGACACCTGCATGCAACTGATGCACATGCACTCTGGTACACACATCAAATACAACAAATACTCTTTAAATGTTTTACTTTGTAAAAGCATCTCATGTCATCTGGACGTGAGGCTAAAGATGACCTCGAGTTTCTGACTGTCCTGCCTCTACTTACCGAGTGGTGAGATTACAGCCCTGTGTCACCACGTGGAGTTTTTATTGTGGCCTTTTGGATTGAACCAAGTGTTTCATACATGCAAGGTAAACACTCTACCAAGTGTTTTGTGTCTCCAGCTTTATCTATGTCTTTTGGTCTCTTGATAGTTTATTTCTTTTTATTGATGAACAATATTCTATTACATAGACATGCCATAGTTTTCTTTACTCACCCACTTACCTAAGAAATAACATCTAGTAACATCTTCATGAACTCTAGTACTTGGCAGTTTTGAAAGAATTACTGCAAACGTACAAATGTAGGTTGGATCTCTGTGTGTGTGTGTGTTTATAATCACCCTTTAAAGTATAAATTTCTGTGCAGTGAACTTACTGTTCTTGGGAATTCAGGGTTATGATTTCTATTTGAATCATGTATTTTTATATATATAAGAAATAGTTCTGTAGCCGGGCGGTGGTGGCGCACGCCTTTAATCCCAGCACTTGGGAGGCAGAGGCAGGCGGATTTCTGAGTTCGAGGCCAGCCTGGTCTACCGAGCGAGTTCCAGGACAGCCCGGACTACACAGAGAAACCCTGTCTCGAAAAAAAAAAAAAAAACCAAAAAAAAAAAAAAAAAAAAAAAAAAAAAGAAATAGTTCTGACAACATGAATCTATCTAGAAAAAAGGTGCCAAAATAGAAGAAAGGACCACATAGAAGGAAGTCATCTAGTAAAACAAGTCTCTTCTACCTTAAGGATTCTCTTTTGCTTTCGTAATGTGTTCAGAAGAACTTTAGGCTAGAATTCCCATATTGTCTATTTAAATCATGAGTGATTAAAAAAATCTAATCGGCAAGTAAACTGTTAAAAATTCCTTTCACACAGTTGTGGAAAACGGTCTTGATGGTTTATAAAGAAAGGGAGGTTTTTTTTGATCCTAGTTTTGAGTAAGGTATCATTTAAGAAAAGCATTCACAAGTGATTGAATAGACACCATGAGGTCTGTACTTAAAATAAGAATGAGAGTTAAATTGTTATTTAATGAAATGAGTATTTCAGCAGGGAAGGTGACTACTGAAAAGCAATTGCTGGCATACAATATTCAGTTAATATAATATAACCAGATCCTTACCTGCTGGGTCTTTCCAAGCTTCTGTCTATGGAGGACTGATAGACGGAGACCTGGTAACACAGAACAATAGTTCCATGTAAAGAATTACCATAGCAAATTCACTGATTTATTATCATTGAGTTATGCATTCTAAAACAGATACGTTAAAATATTGCAATTAAAAGAATCATTTATTGTGATTACTAAAATGTCTTTCCAAAGAGATACTGTGTCTGAGTTATCTTTTGATAGACCGCACTGTGTTCTGTGACGTAACACAACCAAGACATTCATTTCATCAGGAAGAAGGAGAATCAGTATCATCAGGAGCACTGGACTGAACGAAGGGCTCACGGTATCGACAGCTCTAACTTCAGGCTCTCAGCAACTGCTAAGTAAGAGCTTTCTACATGAAGGACTGGCTTTTATTTTGTGTAAGAAAATATTTGTAGTCATCTTTAAATCTTTATAAATCATAAAGTGCTTTGTAGTTTCATTGTTAGTGCCAGGTAGCATACAAGCCGAGCTTGGTAAGTCTTTCCTCTATAAGGGAATATGTCACATAAAGCTCACAGAATTTGATTTGAAATCACCCTAAATTTTCTGAGACTTCAGCCAGGTAGGTACAGGTTTATAAATATTGAGCAATTTGAATTTATCTTAAATTCCTATTTATAAAAATCTTTTATCAGAATATTAAAAACCTATTTAGATGAAATAAAGACTCCACTATAAGTAATTTCTACTACTCTTTTCCATTAACTGACAAATACATCAGTTTCCCAATCAAAGAACTAGATTATAACTTTATGATTCTTACGTAGATCACTCTGACAACCTTATACTAATATTTTAGTTTAATTATATATTACTGATTGAGAATGGAACATTACCCATAATCAAACAAAAATATCTATTGGCATGAAAATATTCCTTCTTTGTTTTAGACAGAATAAGAATATTTATTATTTTGTACCTCTTAGAAAATTCTAGCATTCCTATGTTCTCAGGCTGTTCATAAGTTTACATGATTATTTGAATTTGTCTGAATTGGATACTAGAAAGTAAGGAGAGCATAGTATGGAAGAAATATAACAAATAAAATAATATGAAGTAATTCTGCATATTTGCAGAAGTTGTCTTAGGGAGTGTCAGAACATTAGCATCTGTAGGTCACAGGTTTTATTGGACAACCTGACACACAACTGACCATTAAAAGGGTCAGAATATCCTTAGGAAGATCAGAAATATGAACCTGCAAGGATGAGGAATGTAAACACTATTGTAGTACAAAATAAAACATTGTATGAGAATTGATAGTGCTTCAGAGTTAAGACAAATTGTAATGATCCTTCCTTGTTCTGTTTTTTATATTCCAAACAAGTTAAAACCAGTTTAAAAAGACTTTTAAAAACTCAGGGTTTGTGTGTGTGTGTGTGTGTGTGGTGTGCGTGTGCGCGTGTGCGTGTGCGTGCGTGCATGGACATGCATGTACATGTGCCATGATATATGTACACCATGCTATGTGTGTGAAGGTCAGAAGACAACTTGATATCAATTTTCTTCTTACACAGTATGGATTCTGGGGATCAAATTCAGGTCATAGCTCAGCCATATTGCTGGCCCATTAAACCAGGTTTTCATTTTATGTATCATGAGAGAAAGTTCAGTTGTCAATTATAACATAATAAAAATTAGATTAACAATTAAGGCAAAACCTTGTATGATAATTATGAAATGCCATCTGAAAAAAAGAGTCCCCAGGAAAAGAACTAGCTCATTTCACCCAACACTATCTATCCCTTATTTGCACAGGATGACTGTTTTAAACGTGATAGAAGGACACTTCAAGGACTGGAAGACATTAAATCATCATTTCTGCTAAGTAATTATTGATTAAACTTTGCAAACAGGTTCTTAATTACTCTTTAAGAAGTGTTACAAATTAGCAACAAATAGGTTTCATTCTGACATTTGTAAGCAAATGTCTCAGTTACATTTGATTTCATGTAAATATGTCATTCAAGCATATACTTGATAAAACCAAGTACTTGATATATTATAGCTTAGTAATTATCTAATAATTTACAGGTTTTGCTAGCAATCTCATACAAATGTTTTAAAATACAGAATCTAAATATCTTGTGGGAGTCTTTCTTTTTACACTCTGGAAGGCTACCCTGGTTAACATGCTATTGAAGTCACTCCTATCTTTCAGTCCCCAAAAGATACAAACACACAGCTCAACTGCTGTCAAACTGCTTTTTTAAAATGTAGTGTTTTGGCCACTCCTTAACATTAAAAGTGCATTGTTAAGTTTTTTCCCATCTCTGCCCTCAGTAATTAGTGCGTGGTGTTAATTTCCTGAATCCATTTTATACAAATTCAATAACAGACATAAAATTGTTTCTAGAATTGCTGAGCTTTAAATACACTGGGGGTGGTAAAAAGTGTGGTTTAAAGGAAATAGCTCTGGAATGAAGGCTGACCAATCAGTGATTTGTTCTCTCAGCAGCCATCTTAGGAGACAAATGTATTACTTAAAGTTATTCCATTCCACTTTTCTTAACAAAAACAAACAAACAAACAAACAAACAAACAAAACCCAATGAATTGAAAATAATGTCTAAATCCTGTTTCAGTTCTCAATGAACCAACTACTTTGAAAAAAAAATCCAGAAATACCTGCTAAAAATACCCAAGGAAAAATATATACATATTTGTTTTCTTTTTATAAAATGCTGATTAATTTATTTAAATACATCATACTGAACTTTTAAAAAGGGAAGATATGATCAATATGATAATGATATCCCTTCACCCAACTGGATTATAAATTTAATGAAAGTCCTTCAACACAGCAACATAATTTTGGTGTGGAAAACAATGAGAAAAATTTTTGACAGAATTAAAATTTCAAAAGAAATTCTTAGGTTGCTCGTAGACTGAAATGATAGTAAAACGTACAGAATAGAATTGCTTGTTTTATTTAATTCTTTTTAGAGAGTTGACCTTGCTATAAAATTACTTGGGAAATTACCAAACTCAATACCTCAAAAAGTTCCTGGTTACCAGAGTTTACTTTTTATTTGATTTTCCCCCCAGCTACTTTCCTGTTTTAACACACACCATGAGGCTTACTACGTGATCTATACTTTTGATTGCAGTTTGAACTTTTGGAAACTTGAATATTTCTCCTTTCAACTCCATGCCTGCCATCTCTCCTCCCACTGTGTCGGGACAACTACCCTTAATGTGAGCTCTTGGCTCTTCTCTTACACATAGCTTAAGTAGGGGCTTCACAATGAAGTCAGGTATTAAGTGTAGTATTCACTTGAGAACACACAGCAACCACTGTGACACAATCAGTTGGTTCTCTGCGCTTCTACCTTGGCTGCTTCTGAGAGCACCCGTGGGAGTCCTTTACAGGCCAGAGAGCAAGCAGGACAATGACATTTCTGCTTGTCTTCTAAGTGATTTTCAAAAATAATCTTCTGGTTTCTTTGGGCAAAGTTTGGCTTAGCATCCTTCCTGTTACTTTTCATACTATCTTTTCCTCTTCCGGGTGAAAACTCATGTGGCCTGGCCTAAGTTCTTCATCTGGCTGATTGGCTGATGTCATGTGCATTATTCTTATTTCTAGTGCAGGAGTGTTTTCCCTACATGCATGTCTGTGCCTGATGTTGGTGGAGGCCATAAGAGGGTGTTGGAAGTGGATGGTTGTGAGCTTCACGTAGGTGCTGGGAAACAAAGGCAGGTCTTGGGCAAGGACAGCAAGTGCTTTTAACAACTGAGTCATCTCTCCAGCCCTACTCATAAGCATTGTTTCAGCTGAGATCTCAACTAAGTTTTATCCCATGAGGCAGTGATGACTATCTGCTGTAATGGCTACCTGGGCTATACTGCCAAGAAAGATTAGTGATGCCTGTCAAGGGGTAGAACTGGGAACACATATGTAGGGTATTCATCATCTCTATTCTTGATGGATAGTCAAATCCACAAGTTATGAGCATTTAGAAAAACCAAGGAACAACAATAACATTTAGAAAAATATGAGCAATAAGTATCTGATCATGTAAAGGATCTAAACTTTGCATAGCGCACTTGCCACAGCATGTGAGGGATGCTCTTCAACCACAGTGGCTGGGTTCCAAAAATGGAAGTCAGGCCACTGGGCTTTCCAACAAAGACTTTAACCTAAGGAGTCATCTCAATGGTCCAAGAATCTAATTTTTTGAGTCTATACTTCTAAGCATAATAAAAAAGTGGCTTCTAGAAGCTCTGTAGTAGTACTTTGCTTGGTTTAAAAAAAAAATGGGTAGTTAATATATTGCCAAATGGTTGTTTTTTTTTTAACTTTCATGCTGCTGAGTATTTTAACTAGAATTAACAGTTGGAAGGCTCATCACCTAGAATTCAGAAATTGCCAACCCCTTTGTGCAGTCTAGATAATGCTACTACAATGCAACACAGTGATACGAAGAGAGTTTTCAAAACCACTTGGAACAGCACAGTGGACTGTAACAACACAGATATTCAGGTTGACAGTAACAAGGGGGGGAACCTGGAAGGAGAGAAGAATTTGTCTTTACCTCATTGGACACACCGGAAGAATGATCTTGAACATAATCCAGAGACTTTTTAGGAGGCTGGGTGTAGATGCACCACAGAAGCAGAGGTGGAGAGATGGGATGGAGGAGGGTCAATGCAGCGAGTAATGAACATGTGGAAAAGGTGACAACAGTTAGAAACCGAGTGACGATAGCATCAGGTACACATAAAGAGTGACAGGGACGGAACAAAATGGCAGCCAAGGAGCAGGAGTGTAATGCTGGCAAATATTCTCAAGCACAGCGCAAAGCTGCCTGTGTTCAGTTAGTAGATTTGTAAGCTCAATTTGTCAAATCGAAAACAGCACTCCGAGCCTTTGGCCACAGTAGATTGCAAGGTCTACTCAGGAAACATTGGCGGGGTAACGGAGAGCATGCTGGGAGAGCGACCCTATGTGGCTGAGAAGGATCATGGGAAGTACTGGTAATTTGGGCTCAACACAGAAATCGGTACAGTCTCTAGAAACTACCCAGCAATAGCAAATATATAAAGCAAAACAGGAGAGCATTTTCCCAGTGAAATAAAATACATTTAAAATAATAAGAGGACATGTCAGAAAAAAAAAAAAAACAGGAGGAAATAATCCTTTTATTAGGTACTAGAAATGCCAGGAAACTTTGTTTAATATTCATTGACAGTCTCATTTGATACAGTTCAATAAAACATATCATGAGGCTAACCAAGGCTGCATGCTAATGTATAAAAGGGACTCACACAGCCATCCAGTAAGGAATAGGTGAGCTGCATATTTATAAATCCTTACATGACATGATATAAGGAAGAACAGACTCTGAGTTCCAATAATATTGCTGGTCAGTGTAAGTGATATGCTATCTAACAATTTAGGGGTTGTAAAATGCATGTCACAGACAGTTCCCTGATACAGCTTGAAGGACTAAGGGAAGTTATTTGAAACCTGAGTTGACCCTATCCCAAACAGATCAATCAGATCTCACAAGGTCCAAACTAGGGGCTTTTGGCATGGGACTCTAGGGATCAAGAGACCTGCTGGTTGCTCATGAGAAAGACTCTACATAGGAGAGTCCACAGGGCTTCTCACCTCGCTCTTTTTTTTTCTCTCTCTCCTATTCAAAGAATCGTTTTACTGTGGGAATGACCTGGTAATACATTATAGAGACAACTGCCCAAAGATTTTCATTGTTGTATGACAGGCTTAGATTTAATTAGTGACTATTTCAGGCAAATTCTTTGACCTTTTTGATCTATTTTCTCATGGGAGGAGTTGCATCAGGAAGATCAAGTCATTGAGTTAGGGTCCAAGCACTCTGCAGGGGAATGATAATTTCTCAGGCAACAAGAACTATAGTAACTGTCGTTTTTGTAGACAGCAAGGTACCTGTTAAACTAGTCCAAAATGTGCTGTACCCAATACAGTTTCTCCCTAAAGGCGTGCTAATGACCTAAATATTTCACGCCAGAAACGACCCCAGCATGCTAGATTTGTAATTAATTAGATGTGATTCTAACACATGATTTGGAAAAAAAAAAAAACATACAGGAAGCCAATGAACACATTTAGACATTTGTTACCAAAGCAAATTTACACAAAGCTGGAGCACATGTAATTAACTCGTCCAGCTTCTGCTTTTGACATGACACCGTCTCCCTTGTGACAATTAATATGCTTTAAAATTCAAACAACATTCTCCTATATTTGTCTTATAGGAATTGTCTAGCCTCACTTACCGGGCGTCCAAACTCCAGTTCTGAAAAGAATTTATACCAGGGCTCATTTTCTAAATCTATGTCAGCTGGATTTATGCGACCCGTCTAGAGCAGATGTGAAGGAAAAGGGGAGGAAAAGGCACACTGAGCGAAGTGAGGGATAATGCCGTGTGGTATGAAAACTCGCACGCATCCACACGCAGACATGCATCGGACTCATCCAACAAACCTCGACAGGACAGAATGGAGGAAGTGAAGTACAGTGCGGATATGCAAATGAGGATCATGACGTCACCGGGGCCCCTATTGCCACCATTGCTAGTTTTTTAGCCTGATGCATAAACTTAGGGACGCTATCCTGGTCATGACAATGGGGATGATGGCACATCATTTTGTGAAGTCCTTGGTATGTCCAACCAAGGCACCAAAGGGTTCTCCAGGACTGCTCAATCTGCTATCCCGGAAGTCCCTGGCAACTGACAGTGGCAGCAGTGGTCTTGCAGATGGGGCAGGCTGGAACATGGAATGGTGGAGATGAGGGTGTCTGGGAGAGAAGTAGGGTCTGGGAGGAGGAAGAACCCCAGCAGGGACAGGGATCTGACCTTGCCTTAGCCTCAGAAAAAAGGCTGAGCTCAGCTTCCCCACAGCATGAGAGAAGGTGAAGAAGGAAGGCGCTCACCCGGGTGGGAGAGAGATCTGGGGCACTCGGACGGGGTGCGGGGACACAGCTCCTGGGCGGAGGGGAAGGGCTACGCAGGCCATCTGTTGAGGGTGACATTGAGAGAGGCTTCCGGCTGGGTTCCCTGGGAACAGGTGTCGGAGTTGTTGGGAGAGGGGGCTGTAAGAGAGAGGGGTAAGGAAACACTGGTTCATTAGACAGGGGCTCTTGATGGAACCTGGAGGGGACCACCTGATATTATTCCTGGAGACTAACATTTCAGGACAGGGCTATGGCCTGGATGACCGCGGAGAGCAGATTTCTTATGAATGGCCCACCATAGCAAAGATCTGAAAGTCGCAAGTCTCTCTAAAAGTGAACAAATATCCCATTTTGTGATTCAGTCTCCCCCTGTTGACTTAGAGCTAAAGGAGGGTGAGTATATAATTAGGCTTAGCAGAGTGGGTGGGGGAGGGAGGGTATGGGGTGTAACTGACTTGCATCTCAAGTGGTTTATGAATGTTGGGTTTAAGACTGAAATGCTTGGGATGTTAACATAAACAGTTGAGAAAAAACAAACACAATTACTTTAGCAATAGAATGTAGACACACAGCCTTTCCTTAACCCAGTTAACATTAACCTTTAATGTTTTTTTACAATACATACCAGGCTAGATGGTATCACTGGAGATACGGTGGTTGCTTTTCTATAAAATGATGCTCAAAGTACTGAACGTATCCATGGCTACTTCTTTGACTATATCTCATGTCCCTAATGAAATGTGTATAGCTGCATTGTATAATATATTAAGTCAGAAAAAAATTCTAAGGAAAGTTACTTGGTTTCCTAAAAGTCATTCATGCCAACCAAGAGAAAAACTGTGAAGTTCACAGTATACCATCCAGGAGAGCTGCCAAACACCCACCACTTTCATCCCATATTATTCCTTTAGAATTCTTAAGGAATGCAAGGATTCCCTCTGAATAGCTCCATAACCCCATAGTGCTGGAGACACTGAAATATACCATGCTAAAAAAAGACACTGTTTTGTCTTGAGCTTAGTAGTAGTGAAACATTGTAATGTTTCATCATCATTATATCTATTACATACTATGACATATCGTTACACACTATTACATATCATTACATACTATTGTAGCGTTTCATTGCCATTACAATGATAGAAAAGTTGGAGGCCCTGTAAGAAAACACTGTAGAGACCAAGCTTCTGAGGTGTGTTTATGGTGGTGATTATAAAGACTGCAGAATAACCCTGGGAGTTGCTTGTGACCAATGGTGAGTGAATAGCACTTCATAGTGGTACGCTTTTACAGTGCTTGATGGCATCCTGAAGTGGGTATCTGGATGGGCACATACAGGAATGCATGTGTACACAAAATCTGACACTCTTGGTCGAGCACTGAAAACGGCCTTTTAGTAGTTATGTCACCTTTAGTATTTAGCCTTTGGTTATGAGCTTGTTTTTGCCATCACTAACAACTGAAGAGGTTACTCAATAAGATCGAGAGAGCAGCTGCGGAAACTCTGAGATATTTATCCTAATTTATGCCAACGTTACTTTTGGTTTCTACTTTAAAATAACAGTGAGATCTGTTAGAAAGAACACTCCTCACCCTCCCCCCCCACCCCCAGTAACCAGTTCCCACTGGCTTAGAAGAAACATGTGAATTTATAACTGTTTTCCATTGAATTAAAAATTTTGATCCATTAGTTATAGGAGTGTTAAGATTTTTGTTAGTGATGAAATGTTATTTTGCTCCAGTTGTTAGACAACGCCAGCTGCCATGCATAACTACTTCATAGGAGCCTTTACCTCTGAACAGTTAGTATTAGAGAGCGTCTGTCAGTAACTCTTGTATAGTTCAGAGGGCTATACTATCTCCTTAACAGAAGAGAAACCTCGGATTCTCCCAAACTCGATAGTTTCTATTGCTGGATGTTTAATGTCTATGAATGCTCACTTTTAAAAGTTTTGCTTTCAGCTACTGTCGGGATGACCTACACCCAATTAGAGTGTTTTATTTTGCTCAGGGAAGATAGGGACTTGTCAGGGCAGTGGCTCTCAATCGGTGTGCTTCCTGAGACCATTGGAAAACACTGATATTTACATTATAATTTATAAAAGTAGCAGAGTTACAGTTATGATGTAGCACTGAAAATAATTTTATGGTTGGGGTCACCACAACATGAGGAATTGTATTAAAGGGCTATAGCATTAGGAAAATTGAGAACCAGTCTTAGAAGGGGAAAAAAAAGTTGCTTCAAAACACTATGAACACTAGAGGGCAGCAAACTTACTAAACAAATAGACGAGCTTTTTAATGTCATCTTGACTTAAAGAAAATCAGTAACAAATTGACAGTCCACATTTTCCTTTGTGGAGACACATTTCTGTAATAGAATCTGCGGAATGGAGTAGAAATCTGTATCATTCTGTTCCAAACGTGAAAATAGTGATTTCAATAAACAGAAAGCTTCAGTCTATTGTCACGGTGAGTGATTTGCTAAAATCTGTGCAAGCAGATAGTAGCACAGATAGCGACAAGTCATCCAGACAATTCTGGAATCCTGTGAGTAGTGTGCATCTGAGCAGAGCCTTTGCTTTATGGGCTGGGCGTGCTGTGTATACTTGAATTGCAGGTACTTAGGAGCTAGCGGGGAAAAGGATGGTGAGTTTGAAATCAGCCTAGGCTCCATAGAAAGACCTTGTCTCAAGAGAGCATAAAACAAACAACGTAAGCAAAATAACCTTCAACAAATAGACACTCCCCAAAAGGTAAGACCTATCCCAAGAAAAAGGAATGCCAGAGCTAGAACGGTCTAGTTCAATTCTTTTAGTTGTACACTAATTGAACGCGTTCCATAGCAATCCAGAACTACCCCTAAAGGACTCAGAAACACTGCCACAGTCAGCGACATGTATGCCCACTGTCAGATAACGGAAGCATAGGCATAGGATCTCTGTCAGCACTTTCTCAGTTCCTTGATGTCAGAGAAACTCCTCTTTATAGGAATCCACCAGAGGACAGCTACCTCTCAGTGTCATTCCTGCAACGGTAGGAGAGCAGCCTCTGATGGACAGATGTCTCTCTCACTCTGTTTTATTTCTGTCAGTTCACAAGCCTAGCAACCTTCTGCTCACTTCTCCGTGTGAGAAGTACTTATGATATGCTAACACCAGGGCTCACATGTGATTGCTCTTAAAATCTCCCTAGAATGCATGGTTTTTTTAAAGTTTTCCCAACGTAAAAGCCTTTTGCTGTTTCCCAGTCTTCTTGCTAGGTGCACACTTTCTGTGTGTTAACACACCAGAGGACCCGGGAGTTTGTTCTTGTAAATGCTCATTGACTTTTAAGCTTCAAGGCATGGGTTGCTATGCTTTCTGATTGTTGTCACGGAAAATACTATTGCATAATGGGATAATTCTTCAGGGGTCAAACTTTCAGCTATAACCTCTCAAATTTTTATAGCTTTAACTCTGAGCAGTAATTTCTGTCGATGAACCATATTCTCTGATGGTTTAAATTGCCTTTCTACTCATCCAGTGTGTGTCACTTTTGGTTATTATTAGATATAAGCACAGTTATTGTATCAAAGGTAACAATGTCTTTGTGGATTTTTTTTTTTTACTTTGTTAAGCATAAAGACAGTTAACATGGCTGATCTACTAGTGTATCCAATTCAGGAGATGTTACACTTTTATTGATATTATCCTTGTAAAGTTGGTACACTGTCATATGGAGTCTGTAAGCTGGATATGTAGTCTGATTTGTGGATCAAGTCATTAAATGCAAATTTCTGGTGATCTCAAGGCCTCTTCTAGATCAGACATTAGGCCCATTTAGTCAGCACTGAAATTTAGAATCAAATAAATATTTATGAGCTTCAATGAAATGCATTTATTTTTGTCTTCCTGGTAAAGAATATAAATAGATATGGCTTCAATTACTAAGGATGAAGGCAATATCTCCCCATCCCGGACATGAGGATTTCTGCTCAAGCAGAACTGCTCCCTCACAGAAACTGAGCTAGAGTTATTTGTGAATTCCATCTGTGCATCTTGATGGAGACTCACTGGGTCTCATAGATAGATTCAATCTCTCGCCATTTTTTATCCGTCAACTGCAAAGGTATCAGTTCCATTCACTTAGTCACTCAAGGAGTTAGTTACTGCATAGGTACCACATGCCAGGCACTGAGTTGGTATGGAAGGTAGAGGATGCTCTGTCAGTCAAGGTGCCCATTTTCAGGGAGCCTAAGATGTAGTGAGGAACCCAGCCAGGTGGCCAGGTGCATGGTAAGGATGTCAAAGTGGGAACTGGAGGCATCCAGCAAGAAGAGCTACAAACTCACTGCTGAAGGTGAGCAAGCTCCTAGGTGAAGTGTGCCTCTGATAAAACTGGGGAGGGGGCTGGTGAAACCTTTCACGTGGAAGGAGGGATCTTGGGGAGTGCTTCCCCAGAAGACTGAAGGTCTGAAGCCCTTTAAGGAGCTGGCAAGGGAGGATTTGGGTAGGTTTTATTTGTTGTTGTTTATTAGTTTTTATAAATTATATCCAGGAAGTTAGGTTCTGCTCCAGGGACAAGAAAAAGTCAGGAGAAAATGTAGGAGTGGCAGGCTTTTAAAACAACTGGTGATTGGATTTGCTAATCAGGGAAGTGAGTGTGGGCCACATCAACCCAGACAACGAATAATTGTGGACCGGAAGGGCCATGACAGTTCTCCTTGTAGGAATGCTAAGTTCATAGAGAGTAAGGGAAATCCAAGAATATAGCGAAGCTGACAGGGTTTCTGGAAATCGAGGAGAACAGCATAGAACTGCCTAGGGGTTGTCTACAATTTTCAAAAATTAGAACTGAAGAGAACAAAGGGATGCTCTCAAAATACCTGAGTAAAAACTCAGAAGATGCTGTCATAGGGCCTTGAGATTCATGCTCTGGTATGTCCTCTCAGTTAGCAAACCCACTCTTTCTCCTACAGTCTGAGCCTTTAAGACACGTAGCTGGGCTCAAATATCCTTGCCCAACTAGCTCTTTGGTTTGTTTGTTTGTGCTTTTTGTTCCTATTCAAAGTGGGATAAATTCAGGATTGATTTTTTAAAAAGGTGATAGTCTCACCCTAAAATAACAATGATTTAACAAGGCTTGGTCATAAATTATATCATTGAGTCTCTCATATCATTTGCCATAACTCTGGCTTAGGAGGGATGAAAATGTGCGCCTTGTGTTCTCATTTTCTTCCTGTTACCAGTTCCTCCCATTCATCTTTTCCTGTGGCTAAAGAGGTTTATCCATAGCAGAATCTCTGCCCACGCCCATGACTTCTGACCTCCCTATCCTCTGAGACCAGTCAAGAGCACTCGTCTTGCGTTATAGTTACCCTGAACCCAGCTCTCTGGTAAAGTAAGCAACATGAACTTAAGATAGGTTAGCCACTAATTATACTATATGGGAAAACAACCAAATAAATTATGGTGAGTACCAGTGGCTAAAGGCTTCCTGCAAAGTACACCAAGCAAACATTTGCCTTGGCTCAGCTGGTTGGAGCACATGCTAGCTACGCGGCCATGTGGCCTTTGGTGGATGCTGCTTCTGTCTCTTGATCTGTAAAGTAGGAAGTTTGTGCGTCTGCTTTATATGCTTGCTGGGAAGGCTCCATAGGATGAAGAAATTATTACTAGTTATAGAGCCTAGCATGTAGTAGATATATCTGCTGTTATTACTATTATTGTTAGGAGTCGTTTAAAACAGAGGGCCTTCAAAGCTTGCACCCAAAGGCTTGTGAAAATATCCACCACAATGAGGGGACTCCATATATGATCTCTAACAAGGAGAATTCTTTAGATGTGCTTCTATTTGGCCATTTAAGAGGTTTCTTATCTTTAGTCATACCATAATCCCAAGAGCCTCACAAAGCATTAGATTTCTATTATAATTTAATATAACACATTCTTTTTTTTAGGAGTAATATTGTATTCCATTGAATTTTGGTTTGGCAATCTCACTTATTCAATCTCACTTATTTGATATTCAAACAGACAATTTAGGAAATGGGTTAGAACCCGGAGCCTGGCATCAATAGTATTCCCCTCATTTTCAAGTCTCTTCTGTTGCAACCTTTCCATGCAAAGAAATTTGGATTCTTTGAAGAAAGGCAGTTGAACTACATGATTGGAAGATCTTTGAACATACTCAAGAACACAGTCACAAAACATAGGGTTTCCAACTGTAAATCAAGGCTACTCATGGTCAAGGCCGTTCAACTGAATCTCAGGGTGGACCTCGAAGTCTCTGTACTAGTGTGATGTTCGTGTGTGGGCCGGAGGAGCTCACAGAGAAAACACTAACAGGTTTTATCTCGAATCGAGTTTGGACATACAGAGGAACTGCAGAGTTTTAAAGAGGTCTTGAGGACACTGATCTCTGAGAAAGAAACCAGGGAGGCAGATAAGGATGAGGGTCAAGGAAGAAGCAGGTGTTAGCATAACGGAGGCAAGCGGCCTTTTCCAAGCCCATACCCTGTTTAGTTAGTCACTAAGATAAGCGAAAAGGACTATAAAGAACAATACAATCTTGATCCATTAAAGTGTTACTCAATCAGGAAGCTTGAGGCTTGGTAACCTGAGAGGGATTTAATAAAAACCAAATTAAACGACTTGTTAGGGGAGGTGTGTTGGGGAGAACGGCTTCTTCAGTGAGCTGAATAGTAGGAAACCAACACAGAAGTCAAGGGATTCATCTGCTACTAAAGTACCTCTTTCAATTCAGAGACAAGATACACAAATCATGACTAAAAATAAACACGATTTCTCGACAGTGTCAAATAAATAAAATGGGATGAGATTCAGGTTTGCTTGGGGACCCCTGTGGCCTAGCAAGCTGGCTTTTGGATCAATGACAAGTGCTTACGGGTCTTTCGTGCTGCAGAATGGATGACTTCCCGGGCTCATATTCAAAAATACTCCTTGGCTCCGATCGAAATTTTCTGGTGTCCACCTTTCTGTCTGGAGGGTCCCAGTCATGCCTGTAAATGAACGGCAAAAGCCCTGTGAGATTGCACCATGGTCAATTTCCCAAAGTTAATTTTACTATAAACTTAATGGTTTAGTGTATGTATGTGTGTATGCATGTATGCATGCAGAAGAAAAACTTTTGGAAATCAATGCTTTCCTTCCACCAGAGGTTCTAGGGATCGAGCTCAGATCTTCAGGCTTAATCAACAAGCAGTTTTCTTGCTGAGCCCTGAGAGATGAAAACAGAACAAACCAACAACAAGAATAACAACAAAACCCTCAAACAACATCTCTCTGGCTAAAAATGTATGAAATTACTATATATGTTTAACTTTATATAAATGACTTAAAGTGAACTATCCCTTATAGTTCACTTTTACTTTTGCAAGCGTGACTATGACTGGAAAAAACTCACAAATGAGGTTTGGAGACACATGGGTAGTGACTTGTCGCTAGACCCCTGGGTCCCTAATGACATGTGTGTCTGAGTTTAAAGTGGCAGTGTGCTCTGTGAAGCTTTGTCAGTTTAACCACCTGGTGATCTGACTTCCTTGGTCCAGAGTCATAAGAAATAATGCACATGGCATGTTTGGCCATATTTCTTGTGACAGGCATTGGAGTACATGTGTGAGGATTACAACTGAATCACTTGGGCTAACATGCATAGGGATAAGCAAAGTGGAGTGGGAGACTTCTTGGTGTGAGCCTTGAAATACTCTCCCATGGGACTCTGATTTTTCCTTGCCTTGATACCATTGAGAGTCTGTCTAGGACTCTTGGCAAGTACATTTTCACAGGAGGACTCAGAACACCAAACTCTTCCGGGCACCCAGAACCAAATTAGAAAACTCAGAGAAGTGGAAGAATTATTCAGTATTTATTTACTTATTTTATTTATATTTGAGAGAAAGGAGCTTCTGTCTTCTGAGTTTGGAAATTTTGATTCCATGGAGAGGAATGATATTCTTTCTCCATGGAATGCTAGGCACAGAAATGCTCTAAGAGAAAAGGAGAAGCAAGCCTTAGGTGTGTAGAGAATCAGCAAGCTCCATCAGCAGAGCCTGTACACTTTCCTGCTTTGGTTTTCCCACCTGTGTGAAACTGTGTCCTGTCTGAATTATGGAGACAATTCATAAAAAATGTGCAGCGATAATTATTTCTAAGCTTAAAGACATTTGTACTTTTCCACAATTTGTCATGAGGAAAGAGGAATTAAGATGAAAATTGCTTGACACGTGGTGTTTATTTTTGTTATGGATTACATGATGATTCCTAATGATACAATTTTAATGGTGTTGAGTATACTTTTTATGAGGTGTGTTTGTTGGTTTGTGTGACAATGGCTCCTGTAGGCTCATATGTTTGAATGCTGAGTTCCCAGTTAGTGGAACTATTTGGGAAGGATTAGGAGGTGTGGTCTTATTGTTATTAGGAGGTGTGGTGTGTTACTGCTTTGAGCTTTCAAAACCCCATGTCAAGCCCAATGTCTGTCTCTCTGCCTACTGCCTTCATCAGACCAGAATGTAAAACTTTTGGCTACTGCCCCAGGATCCTGTCTGTCTGCTTGCCTCTAAAACTGTAATGGATCCCTAATTAAATGCTTCCTTTTAAGAGTTGCTTTGGTTATGGTATTTCTTCATGGCAACAGCATAGTAACTAAGACCATATATAATAGAAAATGCTTAAAAACCAGTAATATTAAAGCTATTAATAAACATCTTTTCCATTACTATTTATTAATTACTAGCAGAGATAGCATAGGCTGTGGACTTAGGAGAAACCAAGGTTGAATCATGGCTTAGACACTCTATCCATACAAATAGAGCAAGTTATTGTAATTTTCTAACCCATTTCTTCTGTAATGTAGAACATGTTCCACTGGGTTGTTATCAGAATACAACAATGTAATACAATGAAAGTGCTTGTTAGCCCCGTGCTTGCATCAAGATCAGCTTTTAGTAAAGATTAGAAATAACTAGAAATATTAGCCACAGTTCTGCTCAAATAACACAACTGAAATGTGTTCATAAAAAGTTTACTTGAGTGTGAATAGCTTACTTAAAAATATTTCAGTGGAGAAATGAAAATGAGAATCAGCTAAAATAACAGGTAAAAATGAGTCACAGACACTTGTTAAATAATGCCTTATTTACAATTTAAGAATAATTTCTTTTGGTTTCTAAAAGGCATCTTAAAAGATCTGAACTTTTAAACCTATGAAAACAAAAATATTAACTGCTTAGTTTCTTTCTAATGTGGGCAGCAGATGGAATCTGTGCAATTGTTTCCAATTACTTAGTCTTTCTATGTATTTGGCTTGAGACAGAATGTAACTGTGTAGCCAGTTCTGGCTTGGAAGTTACTATGTAGCTTAGTGGCTTGGAACAAGCTTGCCCTAGCTTTATGAAGACTAAGATTATATAGTGATGTGCCTTACTCTAGCCCCCTTCAGCTCAGGAATTAGACCCAGAGTCTAGAGTGTGTGGAGCAAGCCATTACCACTGAGCCTCATATCCAAGGCCTGTGGATATAATGTATTGTGTACATGTGTGCATGCACGTGTATGCTTATATGTGCTTATATGCATATATATGCTTATATAAGCTTATATATATGCTTATATGCATGTGTGTACATATTTTGTTGTTGTTTGTAGTACTCAGATAAATGCTCTGCTTATGAACTACATCTGTGGCCTCTTTTTTTCTTATATAAGCTTACTAAACAAAAAATAAAGGTTATGTCCCTGTCTTAGTTAGGGTTTTACTGTTGTGAACAGACACCATGACCAAGGCAAGTCTCATAAAGGACAACATTTAATTGGGGCTGGCTTACAGGTTCAGAGGTTCAGTCAGTCCATTATCATCAAGGTGGAAGCATGGCAGTATCCAGGCAGGCATGGTGCAGGCAGAGCTGAGAGTTCTACATCTTCATCTGAAGGCTGCTAGTGGAAGACTGACTTCCAGGCAGCTAGGATGAGGATCTTAAAGCCCAGGCTAACAGTGACACACCTACCCCAACAAGGCCACACCTCCTAATAGTGCCACTCCCTGGGCCAGTCATATATAAACTATCATAGTCCTTGATTCATCAAGTTTAATTTAGAGCATCATGCTAGTGAGACCCAGATATCCCTGAAAGCATTCAGCATCATCTCTGTAGTGATGCTCAATAAAGACTGATAAGTCCATGCATAGATTCACTCCACAATGTTGGACTGATGCTTCACTGAGTACCACTGCAGTTTGATTTTTATCCCGAGTGAAGCCAGCTTTGGAGAAGAAGCCTTACTTTAGTGTCGAAGACTGATCTCTTGGTCGTGGCGGAACGTGCGGGGGAGGCACTGGGGAGGGTGCCTCCTTAAAAGCGTCGGTGCCGTTGTCTGAGTGGCTTTTGGAAAGAGGTCTGTAGGTCTGAGTCTTCGCAGCAGGGTGAGACTGAGCACTGTAGGGTGAGTTGTATAGACCTACCATGAAAAAGAAAAACCGGCAAAACAGGCAAGTAACTTAAAAAGTGCACTTAGCAGTTGGACTCTGCAAAATCATCAGTGGTGTGGCAAGAATTACCAATAAACATATTTTAATATACACATTAGGTAGTACATTGTTCATTAACTTATCAACATTATTTATGACTTATCGCTTATTAATTAGGCATCAATTTGTCTTGCACATAAGTATTGATTATAGTCAATCATCGGTCATTGTAGAATTAATGAAAATTCAGGGTGTTTAGTAAAAATAGACTTACAGGTACTCAGCAAGGTTTCCTCTCATTTACAGAAACTAACACCTTAGGTAAATGTACAGAGGGAGATTAAAATGTCAGCTAACATTTTACAATACTGACATGTGACAGTTGATGTGCTAATCGCATCCCAACAATTATTGAACATGCTTGTATGCACGAGGTGCTGCTCCTGCATGAGGAGTGTGAGCCTTCCTCAAAAAGCTGCTACAAAAAGTGGGTGATTGGAAAGAGTGGGTGACAGTTAATAAAATCCAAGGGAGAAAGACATCGTAAGAATTAGAGGATGCTAGAAGATGATGGATGAGACAGAGAATGTATTATAGACTTGAAGGATTAGCTTTGATGGGTAGAAGAGGACAGCAGGAAGATTGTGCAAGGCACAAAGCCGTGGGTTAGTAGAAAGTAGAGGGGGTGATAGGTGCTTTGTTGATGGACTGAAGGATTAAACTCCCCAGACTTTGCAGGGTAACATAGCTGAACTTCAGTTTATTAATTACCAGGGAGACACACTGATTTCAATATTCGAAAATAAATATAAAAATTCTTAGTTTCTCATCATCTCAATCTTGGGCTACGTCTATCTGTGTGTGACTGCTTCTCTATGTACGTGTTTCTGTGGGATAGGAGATTGGACAAAACCTGATTATTCTTAAGTGTTTCTTAAGTTCCACAGACTTCAGCTTGTAAGGTAACTCAATGAAGTGAGTTTGAAGGACCAGAGCCAGGAAGGAAGTCTTTATTTTATGGACTTCCAGCAATAATATGGGGATATAGGGTCTAACTTAGAGGTCAAGAGCTTGATGTTTATTTATTTATTTTTTATCCCTCCCATTTATCTTTGGAGTTGAGAAGCAAGATCACTGAGTTAAAGGGCTGGTTGTTGGGTTTTAGAGAGGGGAAGTCTCAAGGAGATTTCTGTTAGGGTAGCAAAGAGGACCCTACATGGGATACAGCCCTGAACCTGGGCTAAGGCTGGGTAGACTCTTCTGATGTGATATTCTTGAAAAACTGATGAGAAGGGGCAATTTTTTAGGGGTCTGTTACAGGAGCATGAAGATCACTCCACAAGAAACCAGCACATTCAAATCCAAATGGGCATGGCAGAGCCGGAGTCCTTCGTTTGTGAGCACTGGAAACTCTAAGTCAGAGAAGTGGCTCAGCCAAGAGTCTTTCAATGAATGGCTCCCTTTTGGAGCAAAATCCTGGACCTGGTCGTAAGACACTTGGATTTACTTGTTTGGGGGAATAATATCTGAGAAGCCTTGTGCAATCATAATCACTCTTTCTGCTGATAAAAAGATCTTTATTTTGTTGTGTAACTGAGGTCCTAGTCTGCTCTCTCACCCTGACCCTTCACACTGTGGCTAAACATTCCTGAAGTTGAGAATAACCAATAGTGGAGGAATGAATGACACAGAATGGTGTTAGTTCCCAATTCCAGGAGAAAGGATCAATCTTTTGTTAGGCATGCTCTGAGAAAAGGAGTAGGGAATTCTCCTCTCATCCCAGCAATGAACAACATGAGGTCTGATTGGCAAGACAAAGGACCAAGGCTCTTCCCAACAGTGGAGTGTGATTGGTCATCACAAGCAAGTGAGGAAAGCCATCCTACCTGCGTTGTATGTGTAAGGAGTATTGTACATGTCTGTGTCCTCATCTAGAAAATGAAGCATAAACATGGTAATCCAGATGCTGCTGCCTTGTTGCCAAGACAGCCGAAGATCAGAGAAATGACAGAAACATACTAGCAAAAAAAGAAAGCATTTTGTTTTCTAGCACATAACAGCACTTTGTTGTTCCAAATATTGTGTCCTCTGGGTAGAGTGATCTTGTCTATAAAGTAATGTACCTTGCTATCCGGGTCACATATGCAAAGCTGGTCTCCTGTCCTTACTTCCCCAGGTAGCTTCTTGTGTCCTCTGCACTGTGATTTTTTATTAAGTGCTTTTAAGGAAACTTGTCAACTGTACTGAGTGGGATCAGGAGAAGCCTGATTCACCTACACTCATTCTTGTGGTAAGAAACAGACAGGGGCAGAAGGGAGCAGTGGCGAGTTGTAGAAATGGACAATACCCGAGTGTAGAAGTGAGCTAAGACTAGGACACCTGGCAAGCTCCTAGGTCACCTCTTAGGAGGCTTCTTGACAGCTCGTGGTTAAGGCAGAGGCACAGATCTGTAGCGTAGGAGGGATAGAGTAAGAACAGGAGAGATGCTGAAGAGAACGGGCCACCAAGTGTACCGGGGGCTTGAAGTTTTGTGTGGAGAAAGTCTATCTATACAAAGGATGAGTATATATCTTTCAATCCATAAGGACTTGATAAAAAACCAACAACAGAAGAACATACATACCTGGCTTGTGTACCATGTGGATTTGCTTAAACATTGTCTTGTACCAGTCCTTCGGCCGGTCAACGGTCTGTTAAAGAGAGCATTCGAGAATTATAAACTCTTTCTGTTAGGTTTAGGCAAAGGGCTACTCTGGCCATGCTCACTTGCTGCAGCCCCCCTCTCTCTGTGTCTCTCTGTCTCTCTGTCTCTCTGTCTCTCTGTCTCTCTGTCTGTCTCTCTTTCTCTGTCTGTCTCTCTTTCTCTGTCTGTCTGTCTCCGTCTTTCTCTCTCTTTCTTTCCCTCCTTCACAGACGCTGTAAAATAAATGGCAGACATTTTACAGTGACTGTGAGTCTATAATTCTCAGTGTCCCCAAAATAGTTTACCCAGCATTCTAAGTAATCAGGGGTTTTAGGTGGCACATTCTAAAAGATGGACACTCATTACCAAAGGTTCGAATCTTTTCTGCTTCCCCAGCTATAGAGTAATCTGAGACAACCTGACTGCCAGCCCATGCTATGGGGCACTCATCAGCTGTGTGGCATGGCTTTTCTCTGTGAAACCTTTACGAGAGGCTTTAATCTCGTGGGTCTGATCTGTCTTCAGAACCTCTGCTATGCTAATGTCTATGTGAGGTGATATAACTCTTCTAATAAAACTCTAGTGAATACTCCCGGACAAAGTCTTCATTGCTAATATTGGATATTTCTAACATCAGGTTTGCTTTCCAGCCATGACTTGATGCTAATTTCAGCAATTTACCCCATTACTTGTGCAGTGTGTGAGTAGACTATCCCATATTTACTGAATTGAAACATTTTGTATTATGGTTTTATTTATTAAAATCAGCTGTGCCTCGTACTAGATGGTATTTGATTAAAATTAGCTCCTTCTATTATGATGATGATGGTGATGATGATGATGAAGTGTATGTGTCTGAAGCAGTGCTTTGCCATGTATTTTGAACTGGTCTTTAACTCATGATCCATGCACCTAGTCTCTCATGTGCTGGAATTACAGGGACTCAACACTAGCTCAGCTTATTTGTGTGTGTGTGTGTGTGTGTGTGTGTGTGTGTGTGTATGAGAGAGAGAGAGAGAGAGAGAGAGAGAGAGAGAGAGAGAGAGAGAGAGAGAGAGATAGGGTGATCTCAGGTGTTGTTCCTCTAAAGAGATCCTGTTTTTCAATGGGGTCTCTCTCTGGGACCCAGGCTTTATCAATGAGGCCAGGCAGCCCCAGGGGTCCCTCTGCCTCCAGCTCTGGGTTTACCAGTGTGCGCCACTATGCCTGGCTTTTTCTGAGAGTGCTGTGCGTGGAACTCAGGTCCCCAATCACGTTTGCCGAGCAAGCATTTAACAGATCCACTTCCTCAGCCTTTTCGTTATTCTTAAATATTGAGAGTTCTATGAAAACATTGAAAAATTGAACTAGGGGATGTTTTTGACCCAGGGAGAGACATTCAGAGCAGCTTCAAAAAAGACAAAGTTAGCATTTACTTGTCTAAGTGACTAAAATACTGAGTGTATCAGGCAACGCTAAGTCATAGAGAATATATCAAAGTGCACCTAGGCCTTCAGAACTTCTTTAATAAGACACTGGAGTACATACAGCTTTCACCTTGTCAAATTATAAATTCTCTGATAGTAGCCATTCCTCACACACGCCAGGGTTCAGGTATGACAGAAGCAGCAGGTTATACCACAAATAGGAAAAGAATGTCTAATCGTTAAACAACGTTCAGATCTTTGAGCCTTTAATTACCATTTAATTCTTTCTTGAAATAGGGATCTGACTATGTTATGTATCTGTTTTATTTTTGGGGTGCGTGTGTGGAGGTGTAGGCATGTGTATACAGGTGCATATACCACATGAGCATGTAGAAACCAGAGGTAGATACGGGATAGCCTCCTCTTTTACTCTCTGCCTTATTCTCTTACAATGCATGTTAAGGGGCTTAGGATAGTCCCACAATATAAAGTGCCTGCCATTTAAGTAGGAGAACCCAAATTCCTGTTTCTAGTACCTGTGTAGAAAGCTAGGCATGGCAGTCGACTCCTGTAATCCTAGGACTGAGGAGGCAGAGGCAGCTCTGGGTTTGGTGAGAAAGCTCAGACAGCAATTGAAGAGGATGCCCAGGTTCAAACTCTAACCTCTCCATTCACATCCACCCACACATGTGCACATGTCCACATACATGCACACACACAAAGACACATACACACACACAATACTTGAACATGTATCTTTAGGAGACATTTCAGGTTCCTCTTTCATTGAGTTTCACTTCTTTTATACTTTAATGTTACGAGAGCAACAATAGAGAAGCAACGTACAACTGTGTACAAAAATAGTTTCTCACTGTACCTGGACACAGCCAATTGGGACAAGGACTCCGAATAAGGAAATACATCGCCGTGTATGGCAATGCATTGTGACAGACGGCACTGTTGTCTACACTCGCCAGAGGGCCTGTATCAGGCAGGATCTCACAGTTACGCCACCTGTTAGCTTTATATGGTGAGCACAAAGAAGCCAGGAAGTAGCCAGCTGGCTGGCAGAGACACTCTGAGGCTGGTAAAGCTGAGATGTGCGGACTCGGTGTCTGTTTCTAGAAGAAGTGCTGTGAACATGTTTGCTCCTTTCGGCAATGCCATTTTGGAGCATGATATGTCTCACATTGGGATGATGAATGCAGAAGTCCCCACTTGGGAAATTTACTTTCAGATGTGCCTTCCAAAAGCATTTGGCATGGACTATTTAACCTCTGGGACTCTACCATGCGGCTGCCTGTCATTCATGGCCCTATTGGAAGGGGCTCCAACTTTCATCTTCTAGTTATGAAACGTCGGCACTGTACACTTATTTAACATGCAGACACTTAAAAATAACCCAGATACGTTTTCTTCACATACAACAGTAAGAATCCTATCCTACTTTCCCCTGCTAGCTCTAAAATAGCCAAACAAGTATTATATTTGAACCAGAAAGAAAGAAATCTTGTGCGTCACTTAGCTAGCAGGGCTTCTTTCACGGTCTCATGGGCTCTCAGCCCTAGAGAGTTTTTGTTGCTGTTTTAAGGATATGGCAGGAAAAGGCTGACAGATATCCCAGGTCACAGGAGAAGGGACACCCTGAAAAGCTGTCTCCCTCCATCATGAGAACTCAGAAGTAGAGCGCGTTCGGTGCTTGTTTTCAGCAGTGTCTGGACCACTTTATAATATCCTGTTACCATGGTATTCATTAGTTATCTGAGAGGATTCCCTGACACGGCTCAGTGAGACAGCACTGCTTTTAATGTACACACCGAGCAGGAAGTGGAGGCAACCTGAGTCTGATAATCCTTACTTTCTACACGAATGAGGGAAGAAAATAATCTTGGACATTCTTGGCCCAGGGATGGCAGGCATTTATAAATACAGATCTATCCTTGGATGTGGAATTCGTACGGGTACAAAGTAGTTAGCATGAACAGGGTCCCTCCTGTCTTTGTACAGTTTTAAAGGCCTGAGCAAGTTATACAGAAAAAAAGAGGGCTCCTTATAAGGAACTTCTGCAGTGGCTAATAATTCACCTTTAGTTTCCTATAAGGAAAATTATCATCACACTCTTAGTGGATGTGTGTGGTTGCTTATCATTTGGCAGCAGATAATATAAATTTAATGTTACTTTTATTAATTGTGTTATCACCTCCAACATCTTGGATTTTTCCTTAAAAACACAACAAAGCAACGATTTTCAAGTAAAACATTAGAGATTAAAAATCTGTACATCAGAAAGAACGGGTCATATTAATGTGCCTATTTTTATATATCCTTTACTAACTTAAAAAAAAACTCCCTCATAGGTTTCAGACTGTAACTGCACAGAAAGCAGTGACCTCTTAGGCAACGAGTCTACCGTGTCTCAAGAGCTAACAGGCAAAATCCATGACACCATTCCTGTCTGAGTCACTATGCCTTCATTATCATGGGAAATTCAAATTTAGCCATTTCAAGTTAGAAATTCTGAAGGGAAAACAAATGTCAAAACACTGTCATTAGATACATACAACTGTCATAAAACGGAGTGTATTAGTCACAAGCCCTGGGATTTTTCTGTCACTTAAATATGACCATCATGATTCCAACACAAAATTTTTGAGCTTTATAATTAGTTACATTCAACATTCTTAACAATCTGAGAAGTCTAAATCCCAAGCTCATGCTATATGGATATACTTTTTTTGGCTTCAACTACAATATTGATGCCAAGAATAATCAATTCTGAACTTGTGTCTGTATATAAAACATGATCACTGCAAACTCAAAGACAGAAGAAAGAAACTCTCATACTTCTTTGACTTTTTCAAAATGTTTCCTGTGTCACCACTGCTTCTGGCCTGATACCCTGCCCATTCTTTTCCTAGGTTCCTCACTGTCTCTGGTCTCCTGCGTGCGTTTCCATTCAGGGGAAACCAGCTCTTCGCAGCACCTCAGCCCTTTATGTGGGTGCAGAGGCAACCTCTTTGCAGTAGGAGCTTCCTCCTCTTAACCCCCACCCCCACCTTCACCTGCAAAGACGCTGTGGCTCTCATCCTGGCTTGCCGGTCTTCCTTCTCTGCTACCACAGACCTCCTCTTGCAGTGGACTTGGTCAGCACACAGCTGCCTGCCTAGCCTCTGCTGCTGTGAGCAGCTTTGCCAGAAAGGGCTGCCCCAGAAAGGGCTGCCCCAGCGGCACACTGAGTAACGCTTTGGCAGAGTTGAAAGACTAAAAAAAAAAAAATGCCCTCAACACTTTCCACTCTCACTTATCATACAGAGAGCTCTCAGCAGGCTCAGCTGGGAGGGATGTGCAAATATTCTCCCCCCCCTTCTTTTCTTTTTATTTTTTACAGACAGCTTTTCCTTCCCGCGATATTACCTCCCTTCACTCCAATCCTCTCAAGTCCCAATTCACAGTTGCCCATCCCCTGGTGTTAACTCACATCCACTTCAAGAAACAAATCACTTGTCTTTTTACAGTGCATGTGGGAATTGCATGCTGTGAAAGGAGTAACTCGCTCCCCTCCTTCGTTCTCTCTCTAGGCTTCACCTTGCTTTGATAGAAAGTTAAAAACAAAGTGTTATTATTTAACAAACCCCACCATTTTCATGGTTTTAAATTCAAATGGAAAAAACAGACTGTGAGGTTATCTACACTGCCCAGTTTTTTCCCTCTGCCACACAGCACAGTATTCATGGGAGCTCGGATGGCTCAGAGGACAATCTTTATGCTAGAAGACTCTAGGAATGCACAGACCTATGCACAATCCATCCTTTGTGGAGTCCATGTACAGACCCAGAAAGACACATGTGCTGGCATGCGTGGCTTACCGTTCTAATGGCTGTGGGGATTCCAGACTCATCCACGGGGCCAATCCCTGGGTAATGCGGGGCTTTGATGACTGTGACTCTTTTCTCTTCTTCGGAAGATCTATAGAGCGGGATGGAGCTTCCCATGGTGCCATCCAGAGACTGGGCATGCTGGGAATATGTCTCCGCAGAATCTGAGCGGAAAATACAGCAACACGGGACACATTGGATGCACGGACTGTAAGTTAAGGGTGACTCTTGTCCATTGATTGACAACCAGCATAGAATCCTCTTGCTACCTCCGTGCCTTTTCCCGTATTTATTTACTCTGTCTCATTCAGCAGCGGATGTTACACATATGTATGGGACAGCAAGGACCTCGGTGTCTTATAAAGAAGGACGAGAGGAAGAATATTTGATGAATGACTTGTGGAACCACCGTTGAGGAACGCTGAGCGTGTTCCACCTCACCTTCCTTCCGGAAATCTTGGGAGGGACAGGATGAGGGGGACAGCAGAAGCCAAAAGAAGCCTGGTAAAGCTTACTTAGGTCACAACACATAAGGATCCTTGTGAGGCTGATGACCGCCATCATGAGAAAGCAGTAAGAGGCTGTTTTAGAGAAGCCATCGGATTACTGATCCAAAGATACGATTCCATAAAAATAAAATGAAAATAAAAGTCAATTGAAAATTATGTTGAGAACTAGACACACATAGAAAGTGAAGGCTTCTAGGTAAATCCGCGCTTTTCAGTAATTATGATTTATTGAATTTTATTTGCTACTGTTGGTTTTATGGTAAAATGCCCGTGTCATGGCTATTTATTCTTCAAGACTGATAATTGTCATGAGGATTAAAGTTACATGAGGCTTATCAAATTTCCATCTTTATTTTAAGGTTATGAATCTTTGGAATACTTTCAGAGGTAACAGAGAATTTATGTGTACACTACCTGTTCTGTTTATTCTGAGTTAAAAATGATAGTTTTGGAAACGTTATTGATGGTCTTATCAAACAATAGTGATGTGACTTCCTGCTGTTTTAAAAACTCCGTACGACCTGTTTTAGCAAAGTCAGTTCCTTTCTGTGGAAGCTGAAAAAATGTTTTGTTTCAGGATAGCATTTGGTGATTATATTCATATATATGTGTTTGTTTCATTTTCATACATATATATGATTTACAATTAATATTTATATCATATATAGATAATATAATGAACTTTTATATTATACATGCATTTTTATGATGACATTGTATAGAACAACATAAATAACCATTTAACAATTTGACTCATTTTCACAAGGGTATTTAGCATTAAGCTCTCGAGAGGCTAATATCCAGTATATTACTATATTGGCTGTAATTAAGTCCACTTTCAATTTAGTCAACAACAGAAAAGCGTCTTAAAGCATTTTTGAATGGAATGGATGAATCTAGGAATAGAACTGTTAAATGTGTCACTGCTTATACAAATCCCATCTTGCTAGCCATTCTGAATGAAGTCACAGTATGTTATTTTGTCCTGATTGACTTTTAATTTAATTCTTCACCGGCCTCAACAGGATAGCCACAATGCTAGGATTTTTGTTAGCATCCACTGTTTTCTGAACATGTAGGATATGCTACAGTCCTAGCATAAAGAGAGTATCAAGTCTGTCCCCACGTATAGTTCATGTGACTGTACAAACCCACAGCTTGCGTAATGAAAGCTAGCTCTTTTTATATTTCTCTTATATGGCCCATAAACTGTTATATTTGCAATCTTTTGTCTTAAAGTTCACCTAGGGCAGAACAGACTTGTAAATTCCACTCCCCTCCATCACTGCCTTAGCCAATTGGAACTTATTCAATGTTTATACAGGAAATTTCTTTCCATGTTAAACAGTTTATGTGTAAAATCTACTCACTAGTTAGGTCTAAAGTCAAGGGCTGTCTATAGGTGAGTATTATTTTTTATTTGGTAGACTGGGGAAAACCGTTCACTAAGACAGGCACTGGGATAAAGGGTCCTACTTAGTGATTATTTAGGAAAATGTTATGGCTGAAATAACTTAGAAAGTTTCATTTTTGTGTAATAACGCACAATTCCATTACAAAATGTTGAAATAGTGGAGTGTGTTATAAAACTGAACTGGACTGGCTGTAAAAGAGAGACATTTGGCACAAACAAGCTCTTCTTTCTTACACTCTAAAAGGAGATCATTACAAGCTCCACAAATGGCTCCCAGGAGTAGCGTTAGAAAAGGCATGAGTATATTTAGACTCCTCTTTAATGAGTCCCATGACTATGTTTAAAACCATACAGAAGTTTTGTTGACCATGGAAGCTGTGTTCTACCACGAGTGGGCTTGAAATTGACATGAAGTATTCTTCAGTAAACTTGTGGTATCACACTCTTTCTGTTAAAGAGTCAGTGTGGGGAAGAGGGAAGGGGCCTGCTATCAACTATAGAATGGTGTACATCTCTGTGTTCTAGAGTTTTCTCTCTGTTGCTGACCTGCAGTGGCTATAAGATGGGGCCTCTCTTTTTGAGGGTTCGAGTATGTCTGCTTCCTTATCATCCTCTGTTTTGTGGTCCTGAAAACTCTTTAGGTTCTCAACATCATGGAAACCTTTTCAACCTAACACGTAATGGTTCATTTTGGAATTTTTACATTGAATTTTTAGCAACTACAAAATAGTTGTTAGATTACCTTTAAGCTGTGTGAATGAATATATTTGGCTAAATAAGAAAGTTTCTGTCTTTATCAAGCATAGGACTTTCCCAGGAGGCTCTGAAGAGTTCACAAGATAGACAGTATCATATGCTTAAAGTTTTGAACAAATTTTTATATTTCCATTGTTGATGTAACTTAAAAAGATGTGCAAAAGTCAAGGGTTATTTATACTTGAGAATTTATAGTTTTAAATTGGTAAGTGAACTGTGTTCACTAAGATAGGCAATGGGCTAAAGAGTCACACTTAATGATTATTTAGGAAATAATTATTATTGGAGGAAGACTATAACTTAACCATTTTAAATTAGATTTATGTACTTTGCTTGTGTGTATGTATATGTACTATATGCTGGGTGCATTTATAGGTCAGAAGAGGGCATCAGATCCCTTGGAACTGAATTCACAGATGGGTGTGGACCATCATTTGGGTGTTGGGAATTGAGAGTGGGTCTTCTGTATGAGCAACAGTGATCTTACCCACTGAGCCATCTCCCCAGCACCAAGGGCTATGGCTTTGCCTACTTTTTAATATTCTAAGGATTAAGAACCTATATAAATTGTGAAATCTTCATTTAAGGTAGTACTTAAGTTCCCCTCGTTTGCTTCCTAGTACCCCAATGATGACAGATGGCCTTCAAATATCAGTTTGAATAGTTTATGACTGTGATCCAGGACTTTAGGATTTTATTGTGTTACTACTCTAGCCTGTCCCCTTGCTACACCATTTTAATTGCTAAACAATTTTTCCATAGGTGGAACTAATGAGTATTCTAGAATGAAAGCTCTTCCACACAGGAAGAAGCCACCTCAATGGAAAAATGCTACATTAATGTTTTCTGGGTTCCGTGAAACCTTCGTTCACTAGGTATTGTCACGTTCTTCCTACTCCATCATTTAAATATCAACTAGCCTTTTCCAGGCTCAACTATGGAAGGAATCATCACCTACAAATAGCAAGGGCGGGCCCTCTTTTCTACAATGTAAACTCTTCTGTCCCAGTTCTCCCAAGTTAGGGTCACCAGAGCATTGTCAGTCAGTCCCATGTCACTATGTCACCTTGTATTTTTCTCTTGTGATATACAGCTGCCACATTAAAACTGTCATGGAAGTCATGATCGCGGTACTTACCAAGCGACCTGCCATGCTGCATGATCACGCTGGAATTCAGTGAGGCTGGAAGGGAGTATGCAGAAGGGGAGAATGGCCTCTGATAGTAACTCACTGGACTCACGGCGCCTCCAGCGTTGCCATTGATAGTGATCTGGCTCTGAGAAAAGCAGAGAGGACCTGTCCTATCACACGCTTCCCCGTGAACATCCTATATGACGACAAGAGCCTCCAACTACAGGATGGTAATCAACTACAGGGCTTTTATTTATTTTGAAAATGGGTGTCAGAGGGAACAAAAACCTCTCCCACCCAGTTTTCTCTAGTCTTTCCTTTATATTATTCTTCCTTTATATTTCTTGTCTTTATTATCAGAGGGTATGGGGAGTGGTTAGGGAAATGAGAACAGCTAGCCAGTGGGTACAGCACAGTGCCACCTACGTGGGTCACTGGCAAATGAATGGGCAGGGCCCTGAGCTCTCATAGCCTGGTCTTAAGTAGTCTCATCCTTCTCATTCTTCTGCATGGTGGATTTGAAATGGATGCTCTCTGACAGGAAGAGAGGGCCTGGCTCACAGACTCAGTGCTCCAATGAATCAATGTTTCCAAAACAAGGTAACTGATACAGAAGACAGTGTTTGGCTTAATGAGTCAGGGAATGACCTATTTGGGCAGCCCCATACCTGGTAAACTATTATAAAGATGTTAAAACACTGGTTCTCTCTACTTCAATTTCACTTGGCATTCTGATGTCTTTAATACATCATTATTTATTTTACATCTGACTATTTTCTATTTCTAATGCTACCCGAGGCTTCTTGTTGAGACGGGTATACATGTGCTTCATTTGTAGTTGTTAAAACACGCAACTTGGTACTGATGTCCTAGTAGATAATCAAAGGGTACATGTTGTGACTGAGCTGGGTCAGCTTAGTTCATAGAAGCTGAACTCAGGACTGTCTTTGCACAGCATACCACTGAGTGTTATGCAAACTGAATAGCACATGCAAATGAGATAAAACATTAGTAAGAACAGTTAGTTAATACAGCATTACAGATATGGACATTCAAACACACATCTGCACAGACAGAGAGACTCACAACTCACAAACATTTCTACTTTTTTTAAATAACAAGATAAACTTCAGTTATACAAGTATGAGCCACAGCAGATGAATGTATATTTATCTGATCTAACTTTAAGATTATTATGCTTTCAAATGATCCAAAAGAAAGCAATTATTTAAAAGTCATATAACATGTGTCCTAAAATCAATAATTATTCAATTATAAAAATTATTCATAAAATATTTCTTTAAGGTATCAGAAAATACCTTTTTTAAACAACCAGCCATATGTTAAGGACCCTTTGAACTGCACATTTAGGCAAATATAACGCATAGTACTTCAGAGCCTTTATGTGACTCTACTGAACAATAAACAGATATTTTTGCCTCCTTGTTTAAATCAACTTTGTTTTGTTATAATAATGAATGTAAAAAACAGAATAATTCCTATTAAAAACTAAGGTTTCTAATACAGAAATGCTTAGGGGTAGAATTATTTCTGACTGGATGTAGGATATTCATGCACACATATTACATATCTTGGGGATGGACCTCAAGTCTAAATATAAAATTAATTTATTTTTATAGACAATTTATATGCATAATCTGAAGATAATTATATAAAACTTTAAAATATTATTTTATAAAAAAAATTATTTCAGGGCACCTGAGGTTTTGTTGTTGTTGTTGTTTTGTTTATTTGTTTAATCCATGTATTTTTATGTGCATGGGTACTTTGTCGGCATGCATGTCTGCATACCAGAAGAAGGCATCAGATTAATTATATCATAGAGCTGCCAAGTGGGTGCTGGGAACTGAATGTAGATTCTTGACAAGAGCAGCCAGGCTCTTAACCCCTGAGCCATTTCTCCAGCCCCGGAATTTTTTATTTTTTTATTATTGCACTTTGTCACATGAAGCCAAGAATAGAATCTTAAACTTTACAATGTCATGTCAATGCTTAAATGTCTCAAATTTTGAAATTTTTAGATTTGGGGTATTTTCATTAGGAATATCCAACTTTTTTTTTTCTAACACAGTAGGATAGGAAGGACTCAAACCAGCTGAGTACCTGAGGCTAGGTTATCTGTGGTTAGGGGTTGGTTTAGTCTGGTTATTTCTAGAAAAAAAAAAATATCCAGCCACTTGATGGATAAGTCACCCAAACAACTGAAATGAAATGTTTTTTTTTTCCTTTTCTGTAGTTGTAGAAGTTAAAAAATATGTTTTGTGGCATTTGTCTGTGCATTCAAGTTAAAGTTTTATGTCTTGACAGTATACAGCAACTATGTGGTACAGATATGTTTTCCCTGTGAGAGAACCTATCAGGATGGTAACAATTTCAGAGAAAATCTCTGTTTGCTCAAAGCTGTACATCCTTCAGTGAAAGTCACAATCTCTTTATTATCAGTGACGGAGAGAATCTGCATGATAAAAATTTGCAGCATTTTAGCTATTTATTAATCACAGATTAGTGATCCCTGAGTGAAATTACAGACATATTTCAATGATATCATGCATATGAGAACTATTTATTGTTGTAGAAATGAAAGAAAAATTGTTGATGTAAAAATGTTTTCATAATTTTTAAAACTGGGATAGCTCAGGAGAAATATTACAAAATAACCACAGGCTACATTTCTGAAAGATGAAACTTAGATTATTTACATTGCTCACTCCTACACGACAGTAATGTTCATCACAGGTGGCTGTCATCCAAAGAATAGTAAGAACAATTAGTGCTCTGCAGTCAGAGTCACTCATGGGAGGAAACAGTACACCAAGTATTAAACCAGGACACAGTGAAGGAATCTTACAGGAAAGATCATGTTCCCAGTATTACTGGTAAGCTGCAGTATCTGAAACATTTGGACTTTCTCTATAATTTCAGCATAGCAAATTATGGCAGTCTTCTTTACATTCCTGACAAAGTGCCTTATAAATAAACCAGTTTAGAGCATAGGAGCCACAGGAAAAAAAGTAAGTTAGAAGTTGAACATTCTAGAGTTACCATAAATAGCACCTAAGTGCAAGAAGGGGCGTTCAGTAAAAATTTTAGCATCAAGTGTGTTTTTATGAGGATGAAGCTTTCCCTAACAGATGGTATACAGTTAGTTTGCTAATCAACACCTATGCAAAGAAAAATGGTCGGCTACAAAACCAGAGAGCACACCAGTGCAGTCTTTACAACATGGTAGAGGCAAAGGAAGGAAGAGTAATTACACGGTGGCAGGGGTGGTGGTGGTGGTGGGTGGTTGCTAAGGTGATGACACCTGTCACAGCAGATCCTGACCCCAGCTGGGGAGGAGTCTCAGTGCAGTCAGTGTGTCCTGGTTGTAGTTGGACCAGAATGGTTATAGAGAACTCACTCTCAGATTGGGAGGTGTGCTTGCTCAGGGAAGAGTCTGACCAGAGAGAGCCTGTGGCATGGCTGTGTATAAGGCTGTTAGGAGCTAGGAAAGGATGCTTGTATACACAAACGGACAGGCCTTCGGTAGAAGGCAGGCAGGAAGGCCCCAGATCATCAGGTGGTGGCGGTGTACAAGAGCCACTGCCTGGTAAAAAAGTGTGCAGGCGAAAAGCACTCACAGACAGGCGTGAAGAAGAGGCATCGGGCTGTACCTTGCCTGTGTGTCTGTGAGGCATTTACCTCCAATACATTGGCAGGGAAGTGCTGGTGTTCAAGCTGAGGTTGAGGGAAGAGAATAATGAGAAGAGAGATAATCATTCAAGTATATAAGAATATCTATCTTACGTCATGGCAGAAAAGGTGAAGCACTGGCTTTATGTGCAAACCCTCTAAGGAAATACATTCAGATGGATTAGGTGTCAAGTACACTGTGTGGGAAAAGCATGGAAATGTGAAGGACTTGAATCCAGTGCATTTTGAACAAAGGCCTTTGCTCCAATAATATTGCAGAAGAAACGTCCTCCTCAGAAGTGTTCGGGTTTTGTCCCAATGATAGCGCAATGATGTCAGGTTGTCTGTTGCTTGGGCAGAATTAGTTTGTCTCTCAAGAAAAACTATGAAGCTTAGTTGCTTCCCAACTATCAAAATGGTCTCCCAATATAAACCTATTTTTCCCCTCACTTAATGTTTAAATTGATCAAGCTATAAACAATTACGTGGAAAAGGGATTTCTGTTCATTTTCTACTCAACAAATCTGTTCATTGCTTTTGCTATGAGATACAAAAACCATTGAAGTTTTAATTATGCTAGCATTGTTAGCTATGGTAACTGGAAATGGTAAACCAAATGGAAACCAAAATCAGCCGCTGACCATGGTTAGACTGGGTTAATTAAAGCTACTGTTGGCATTGAGTCTTAAGAAAGGAGAAAGAAACTGAAGGAGAAATAAAGGGTTTAAGAATTAAAGCTGTGTGTAATCCAAGAGTTTGAACACCAGGAACGGACCAACCAGGTAAGGAGACAAAAGATGCCTGTCAAAAGATTTTGTTGGCATCTGTTACACCTCTGATGTCAGAAATGATGATGAACATCCAACTTAATGAATGGACATGTGAAGTGGAAGCATTTTCCTCACTGCATGGTCTGCAGGCAGCTCACAACAGGTTGGACAATGTCAGTTGGGCGGAGCCTCTTCTAGGTAGCTTGGCTAGCTTTTATAACTTCCAGGTGGCCCAGCTTGCCTGAGACTCTTCTAGGCCACTTGGCTTGTTTAAGAGTGACTCAGTAGTCTTTACTGCTTATAAGCTTGGTTGGGAGCAAGGAGGGTCTGGTGAAACAGGTTAGTTTTAGGTACATCATGAAGCTATTTTGAATGCTTTATGTCCCGCCTTAATGACTTTGCCCTGCAGGATAAAAAGCTTTACCTCCCCTTGGGACATCCTGTTGTCTCATTTGCCTGGAAATACTGTCTTAAAATATCCAGTTGTTTTACATCTCTTCCACCTTGAGGGGTTTCCCTCCATGGTTAAAGGTTTTAATCTTGGACTAAATGGCTGTACCACACCATCTCTTACAGGTATCCACACCAGAAAGCAGGAGCACAGAACCACAAACATGTAAAAGAGGGATGTAGTATTTTTCCATTCTGGATTAGTTTGTAGTAGGAAAAATTCGCTTCAAACAAGAATGGTTTTCCTACCACCCACCATATTTAGTGACAGGTAGATGACTAGAGAAAGATCGGTCAAATCGGTTTGTGCTTCCTTGCATTCAGACTATGTAAAGTGAATGAGTTCAAATATTGCTCAGTAGTCACTCACATTTTATGAGTCTAAGTTGCCGTTTACTTTCCTTAGCTATGGAGGGAGGAACTAGAGACACCAGCTTGGAGCTCTCTGCTCTTCACTAAGGAAGGAAGTTCTTAAGCTCTGACATATCCAATTCCTTAAGTTATTCAAGAATAAGATGGAGTCCCTTAGTTCAAATGAATCCAATCCAGAACACTAGGAGATCTGATGATTGCCAAAGTTGAGAGAATCAAAGTTGAGGCTCTAAGGAGGCTGGCTAGAGGGTGACTCAGCAGTAGGAAAACCTGATAGAGATAAGCCCGTAGATAAGAGCGATACAGCAGAAAGGTATCCTGGAAGTTCAAATCTAGTGGATATTAAATAGCAGGAACTGTGGTGTGATTTTACATCTAAGAAGCTGTTGGATTCTAAGAACACTGACAAAGATGGAGCGTAAGATTGATCCTGAAAGGAAAGCAGAGGTGGGAGAACCAACTGTTGCTCCTCAGTGACTTGGGCAAGCTAAGGTCCCTTGGCCTCAGTTTCCCCATATGTCAGTTACAAGCATTAACATAGCTCATGTTCCGCAGTTTGGGAAGAGTGAGCTATTAAGAAGGAGATATAGGTCAGGGCATCTGCTGTGCAGTCACAGCTGTTCAAAAGCATCATGATTTGAAGAGGATAGTGCTTGGAAGGCACAGGAAAGCTTTGCACAAAGCCAAGACCAGGGAGGGGAAGGCAGTGGTTACGGGTTATGTGAAAGTTGTCATAGAGAGGGAGAAGAAAAGGTCACCTCTTTTGTCCCCTGGGATAAACATGTAGAATTGAAAGAAGGCTGATTATGGAAGTGCTTTTAATAATTAGATCTCAGAATTCTTCAAGCACTAAATTGCTGCCTTATAAACTAATGGAGTTCCCCATTATGTGTATTTGGGAAAGGGCTCACTGCCCATCTGGTAGAAGATGGAATAGAGAGGACATTATGCTACTTTCAAGTTAATACTGTTCTCTCCTACCATTCTGCACTGTTCAATTATTTGAATATACACTCGAGTTCACACACACACACACACACACACACAACACACACAATTCATAAAGTGTAGCTTACAGCCCTTGACATTTCCTATGTCTTCCTGCCAGAATTTCAAATGTAAAAACCATTGTGCAGGACCATTAAACAGAAAATCAAACTTAAAAATGAAGTATACTATGGTAGGGAAGACATGAAAATAAATGTCCGTTAGTGGAAAAATAGATAAAGAAAATATGATTTATATCACAATGAACTATCCTTTAGTCTTTGTTTTTTTTAAAAAGCCAACTTTATATCCATTAATTTTGACATGGATAACCCAGAGGATATTATGTAAGTGAAATCAGCCTGTCATAGACCAAATACTTTGTGATTCTATTTACATGAGGCATCTGAAATAGTTGAACTAGAAGCATACAGGAGTTAGGGCCAGTAGGGAGCTGGGCCAGAGGGGGCTGAGCTGCTATCTAGGGTGTAGAGTTTCATTTAGGCAAGACAAACAGATTCTAGGAATTTTCTATATGACATTATGCCTAGAGTTAATAGTTTTATATGAAAAACTTAAAATTTATGAAGAAAGGCCTGGGGGAGATGACACAATTGATGAAGTGCTTGCTATACAAACACAAAGACCAGAGTTGGGATTTTCTGAACCCACATAAAAGCTCAACATTGAGGAGATAAAGACAAGGATTCCTGTGGGAAGCTGGGAGCTAGACTAACCACAGTTGTGAGCTCCCGGCTCAGTAAGAGACTGTGTGTGTCTCAATAAATAAAGAGGAGAATAACCCAGAAAGACACCCAACACATACCAACATACATACACACATGCATGCTTGACACATACATGAATTGCAAAGATATTTTAAAGAAGGTAGATGTCATACATTCTTGGCAAAATTAAAATAAAAACCACAAGAATGTTGGCAAAATTAAAATAAAAACCACAAGAATGTATGCCACCTTTTGACAATATTATTGACAATAATATTGACAGCGCAATATAGTAGGACCCACTAGTAATTGGATGAAATAAACTTGCATTCATCTGTGAAAAAATATTGTTGATAATCTCAATTTACTTTCCCCCACTGCTGCATGGTTTGGGAAATATTATTTTGAAATAATAACAGCTTCTGCACGTCAGGGAATGACTATGTAGAAGGTTGTATGCCAAGCTCCCCATATATATTATCATACCTGCCGAGAAACTCTCTAAGATGAATCTTGTTATTAACCCCACATTAGAGATGGAGAAACTGAAGTTCAGTGATGCACATAATAATACCTTGGAAAGAACCTCGGTCTAATTGGTCTCCACCCTGTCTGTCCTAAGCCTCTTTCTCTACCATTCCCCCGCACCCCCACTTTCTACTGTGCAGTGTGCTTTCTGCCTCCATCTTACTTCCCTACCAACAATATTTGAAGTTGCTTTCCCTCTTCTCCCATGATTTCCTCCCTTGGCTTTTAGTATGGCACGCTTCTCCTTTTGGAGATACCAGTGCTAGTCTGCTGGACTGGTTCTTCCTTTGAATGTAAAGTTTTGCATAAGTTCAATTCTCAGGTTCCCTCCACTCTCCATCGGTGTTGATTACTGTCTAGTGGCTACAAAAGGCACCTCTAAGCTAATCTTTTTTGTTGTTGTTGATAATCTCCAACTGAGACCTTTCACCTGAGCCCCAAACCCTCTCATTCCATACTCCACCACTCCTCATCGGTATCTAGAGACATGCTTTCAACTGACATCAATGATTTGGTGCTAATACTTGGTCTCAGTTAATGGCACAAGCCCTTCTCAGCTGGGGTCAAGTTTGGCTATTCTTTCTCTCACATCTGTCCTGCTTTCAAAATAAAAGTCCCATCTATCAGATTTCTCACCTCCCCTGTCCGATGCCTCCACCCTGCTTTGAACCACCATATTTTTTTCCTGGTCTGGGTTACGGCATCAGCCTCCTATCTTGCTTGTCTGCCTTCCTCCTACAGCTTTATCCAAATCAAGATGCTGAAATGATTTGGTTAAAACATTAGCCGAATCATTCTAATGGTAGCCTCAAAATCTTTTAAGGAGTCCTGTTTTTATTAATCCAAAGGTAAAAAATTCTTTCCTTTACAAGGGCTTCTGGCTTTTGTTACCTCTGAATTCACTTCCTGCAACTCCATGCCCTACTTAAGTTCCCCTTTCCTCTCCGACTCCAGCCTCACAGCTTTGCCTAGAATATGCCTTCTCTCTTCCAAGTTTGTCTATCTTTTTGGGTGGCGTCTATATGACTATCCCATTTAACATGGCATACAATCTTCCCACCATGGCATAATTTCTAGTCTTTCACGCATGAAATTTTGCTTGTTCTATTACTTAAAAATTGCACAGCAGACAGTAAGCATCAAAAGATGATGATGGAAATTTCAGAACATTAACATCAAGAAATCAGGAAATAGTTAATGAATGAATAAAAGCAATGAGGTCGTAAGTCCTAACTTTGAAAACAGGTTAATATTGGGGGGATTCTTTTTTTTTTTTTTTTTTTTTTTTTGTTTTGTTTGTTTTTCGAGACAGGGTTTCTCTGTGTAGCACGGGCTGTCCTGGAACTCACTCTGTAGACCAGGCTGGCCTCGAACTCAGAAATCTGCCTGTCTCTGCCTCCCAAGTGCTGGGATTAAAGGCGTGCAGCCACCACCGCCCGGCGGGGGGGGGATTCTTTAAGGAACCCCCACTGTTTCTGGGCCAGTCTGGATACTGACAACATCATTGAAAAGGGAAATATCGATGCTGTGTTTTGAAGCATTAGAAAATCATTTTGAAGAACCAAATTAGGTTGGGCGAATCAAGTAGCTGGGAATGTTCCTGTGACGTCTTTCCTGCTTCCTGGAGTGACATGCCATGGGTCATAGATAAGGCAACTGTTGGCACTACAACAATCCTACAATAGAGAATTTGATTGATTTTGCTCCTTTAGACCTTCCTGGGCTCCCAAGGTCCAACTAGACATACCTTCCCTTTTCCGTGTACCATGGCTCACTTACTCCTAGTCGTCAGGGAGTACCCAAGCTAGTTCTGCTTCCTACCAGCTGGATGCTGTAGAAGATTTACTTTGGCACCTCAGTTACCTCATCTGTAAACTGCAGGCAGTAACGATACTGCTTGTGACAGTAAACATATTAACATAAATGTGTTAGTATAACGGCTGCGTTTGGTCAAACCTTCTTATTCATTGGTTGCTATTATTGTAATCGCCACAATTTTTAAAAAATTTCATTTGGTTTCTCAGGTTGAGCATGGTGGCATATGCCTATAATCCCAGCACTCAGAAAGTAGAGACAAGAGGATGGTAAGTTCAAGGCCAGCCTGGTATATGTAGAAAAGAAGATAGTTACTATTGTGCTATAGAATGAACTTCATATGAAATAATGTGTGGGGAGTATTGTAAGAGATTTGTAACCCCCCTATTATCTTTTTAATTATCCCCATTTAAGATATCTGCACTGTGGGTAGCTGAGGGAAACCTTGGTGTCAGCCATATTATCAGTTAAAGGTTTTTCTATAGATTGAAAATGTGCATCGCCAATGATGTTGTGTGATCTCCAATGACTCAGATAACCAGAAACCACATAGGGAAGCACTGTCTTCAGTTCTGTCATGGCTGCTGCCAGGATCCCTCTCTAGAAGCAGCTATTGATTATTGGTGTTTCCCTGCTCTCATAAGTCTCTTCCCCTGCCGCATCCCATAATTGAAGGACTAGTTACCATCGTCAGTTCTACTTCAAGCTCACAGACAGGTTACTACGGAAGCTACATCAGGTAGCCAACAATGAACAAAGCCTGGAGAAAACTCTATAGCTCATCTTTAAAGCTACATGGCCAATGCCTTTTCACTTGTGAAGAAGCTCGGAGAAGATGGCTTTCCATCCGATGGAGATGGTGAACGGACCGACAAGGTGCTATGATAGAATTTTACATATGTAGAAAATAATGACCTCCCAAAAGTATAGGTAATAAAATTTGATTGGTGTACTTTCTGAATTGACCAACCTATTGAATTTTAGTGAGGATAAGTGTCAGCTAACAAAGGAATAAGTAATGTTTGAAGTTAAGATAAGGCATATTATAATTAAGATTTTTTTCTTAAGAGATGTTGTAGATTTAAATAAGGTTAACTTGGCTCCCAAAGGTCTAACATAAAAAATAAGCCTTCGATACCTGGAGGTACTTTGTAGATGGATGTTGTTTACAGTGTCTTAAGAAACAACTTATCTATCAATAATAAAAACAAAACAAAACAAAAACCTTAGAAAGAAGAGACTCTTAGATCGTAATTTTTGAAGAAAAGATTTGTGTGCAAATAGATAGATGCAAAGAAATTGCTGAGTTCAGCCAGCAAAGTTCGAAATAGTTTCTTTCTCCTTTCCCTTCCTGTTTGGAAGCTAATAGTAAAGCATTAGGCTTAATACAAAGCTCAAACTCAAGGAGTTAGCATCTCTGCGATACACACAGAAGAAGAGATTGGCAAGTGTAATGTACCGCTGGGGACTGACAGGTCGTGGCATCTGAAGACGTTTGTCTATCTTGCTGAAGAGGCGTCTCTGCAGTCTCTGGAGGAAGCTCAGGGAACTGTTTGTGGCTTTCAAGATCATGTCCTGAACGGGGAGCTATCTGAATGGAAAGAGCTGCCGCGTGTGTGTCTGGGTTAGGGGTTGGTGAGCGAGACCTTTTCAGAAGTGATGGAACATCAGTGGGTTGTGGAAACTGTGGTGCATTAAGGGGGAAACTACTTCCTAGGTCCTGGTTAGGGGTTAGTTTCAAGGTAGCAATTCTTCGAGTTTGAGAATCTGTGTGTAGTCTTCTTGTAGAAATGGGGTGTTTATGTCTCCAAAGTGTGCAGGACTGGAGCTGGAGGCTGCTGGTAGTGGGTTAGTGATTTTCTGGGTGTAGGACACAGTTGTGCTGGATTCCTCAGAATACACTAGTGTCTGGTTAGAGTCTTCACTAAAATGCATAGTTCCTTGGAGAGGTTTAAGGTTAATAAAGTCCTCTGTACAAGATGGAGTTTGTGTGTTAGTTACTAATGAGTCTAAAATGTCACCCTTTGGTTGATTGGTTATCAAGGACTGACTGTCAAAGCTCTCCTTTCTGGTTGGTGGAAGAGGTGCCTAGATGGCCAAAAGTGTTCAGAAAGAGAAATGATATATAAGGAAAAATAGAAAGAAAAGTCCAAGTTAGTCATGAGAGGTACATTGTCAAACCTGCCCTGAAGAAATCCATACATACTGTGCCCTGAGCAGGCTAGATAGAGTGGTCAATGTCCGTCCTAGAAGAATATTTTGTACCTTATTATCAATATTTTCCAACAGGTTGGAAAAGATCTTTTAGTTTAGAATACATTACAAAGACATTATTGCCACCCAAAATTTTAGAAATTACACTAAAAATGAGTACATGCTATCTTGTCATATTTTTAGACCTGGAGGTCATTTAGACACATGGTTTTTAGCATTTTGTATGCAGGGTTTTATTAACATCTCAAAAGCTGACTGTTTGACTCATATTCATTCAACACACAATGTATCACTGACTCTCAAACTCTGAAATCCAAACAAACAGCTGCCAGAGCTTTAATAATTAGACTTTCCCTTAAAGATTACAGTAGAAGCTGGCCTACTTTTATAAGCTTTACCAGAGAATAAAGACTAAAACAACAACAATAACAAAAACCTACCTGTGTTGAGATTAAAACTCAAGCCCCGTGTTCACGTTACTCTTACAGGCAAAGCAAGTTGAGCAGGCAGAAGCATTTTTAAGCTAGGACACTAGGAGTGAGATTTCTAGGAGGATGAAAAAGCAGAGGTCTGGGAACTAGACACACAGCAGGCACCGAGCTATATTACCTGGGTTGGTGATTTTTTGTCTTGCAGGTTTGGTCGAACGCTTCTAAACCCTTTTGCTGCAAGAGAGGAATATGTAGCATCTCCGTTCAGTGTCTCTGGATTTCGATCATTGTAAGATCTCCAAGCTTTTATTAAGGGAAAACAAATCGAATACAGAAATATCTACGTTCACTTGAATTTGTTTTTCTTTTTTCTTTTTTTTTTGGTGTGTTAGAAAATGGATTTGTTTTTCTAAAACCAAAACGGTCTTGATAGAATTATAATTCGTTATGTGTAACAGCGTATGAAATTTAAATTTAACATGAATTCAATGATGTGGCTATGGATATGGGAAAAGAAAAATGTCCTTGAAACAAAGCACAATAGCTGCTCACAATATTTTTTTTTTTTCTGTACCTGAGTCTGGAGACTGAGACTCACGTCCTGAAAGAAAAACAATGTTGAAATTAACTCGAGTGTGAAGCAAACCAAACCTCCTATAAACATACTTAGCAGAGAACCACATGCATGGTTTTTGTCGACATTATCTCAGTCCTAAAACAGGGTACCTTAAATGTAGTAATGAGAGGTCTGAGCACTATTTTAATTTCAACAGCCTCACCATTTGTTACATATCTACATCTGAGGGAATCAATCTACACCTAGAACATATATCAAACACTAATTTTCACCCATAATAATATTGCAACCATGTAATTTTAAGCTTACTGTGGCCCAAAATGGATATATGAATCCTGAACACAGAATTAAAGGATTGCAAAGAATCAGGTTTGCAAACAATGAGAATGTTTTAGGGCGTTAACGTAAGCCACCAGATCTGTGGCTGACTGAAGCTCCTCTGTAACTGACGGTTTTTAACTGCGCTATTAGACAGTGACTAATATTTCAATAGCTTGTTTCTTGCTGTTGTTGTTGTTTTGGATTTTTACTTTCACAGAGGCAGATTTATCTACTGTATAGGATGATATTTTCATATTTAATTTTTCTAATTGTCCTTTCAAAGTCTTTATTCAAACAGGAAAGCCATCTATTCTTTTATCTTTTAGCTCATAAGCTGTGGAAAATAAGTTATAGTAAATAAATTACTTTTGGTACAAAACCACTTTTTTTAACCATATACTAATCATCAATTGTCTCTGAACTATATATTCAATAACTTCTTATATGGCTCTCTGAGGGAATCGGTTTGCACTGTTTGGTCTATTGGACCCATAAAGCCTTGACCTGGGAAAGGATCATGGGTGTCCTTTTCTCATTCATTATATATTATTATAAATTGGAATAAAAATGAGGGTGATTCAGTGATCCAGTAAAAATAACTTTGTAGAATTATTCATGACATATTTACTGGGTTCTATACTTAGAGTTTAAAGGGGGCCTGTAATTCACCATTTCATTTAGTTGAAAGACAGTGACACCTTTAGAGAGAAAGCTAATGTAGTGTAGTAATGCACCTTTAGGATTCTGTTTTGGTCACTTAAGGAAAGAGGTTAACTGACCACTAGGGTGTTATACACTGTGGACAAAGAATAAATCTAGGATTTGAGAAGGGCAATGGATGAGAAAGCAGTGTCAATCATGATTATGAGTATTGAAATTGTTTGCTTGAGAATAGGAAGTTTATATGACTCTTGGCTTGATAATATGTGTGGGGTGAAGCACTAGGAGCCATGTTTGTGGAGGTGCCAGGGATGTAATGTAGATGAGGTAGGGGAGAAAGGGCTATGGCGTTAACTTATAAATACTTGGGATACATATCCTCGGATTGATAGTTCTATATGGCCAGCTCTGTCTCCTCACAACAGAGATCTCATTACGGGGTTATAGAAACAGAGAACACTGTACCTAGACTCACCCATGGGATATTGACAATCATAAACTCTACAGGCAGACCCACAAATGAGACATCAAGATGAGGCCGAGCTTTGATAAAGCTTGAGTTTATGATGATTTGAGCATACGTTTCAGTGACTGATTAATTCTCTAGCAATATTGAAATATACATGTCCTGCCTTGTAAGTTCTTGTGAAAGCTGCTACACGATGATCCTGGCTGGGCATAAAGGATCTTGATTGTTTTATTTAAAATATAATTAAAATTTCTTTAAAGGCTTTATATGTCGATATATGCAAAAGAAATACTCTTTTAAAGTTAAATCAGAAATTCAAGGCACTGCTAAAAATCTTATTTCTAGTGACATAAGATAGGTAAGAGATGCTAATTGCTCATATCGCTGAAGTTTACTTAACTTCCCTTCCTCTTCCCCTTTCCCTTGGGGACAGGGAATTGAATCACAAGTCTGGCACACGTGAGTGTCTCACCAATGAACTACATCCCATCCTTCACTCTGATTTTATTATTTTAAATTTTGAGGCAGTGTGCTAGAGTTGCCTTAAACTTGCTGGATGGTCTGAGCAGCCTTGAACTCTAAGTAGCTGGGGTCACAGGTCATGCCATCAGGACTGGCTCAGCTTATTTTTCTATTCTGACTGTGAAACATTTAGCCTTTCCCAACAACTTGAATGGTATGGAATTGCTTGTAGAACAGTTTGTCTCTCTCGAATGCATTCTCTACTTCAACCCAATGTTCTCTTTTGTAGGTTATTTTTATAAATGATAACAAACAGGAATTGTTAACATGGTGTGGTGGTTTGAATAGGAATGTTCCCCCACAGACTCATGTGTTTAAATGCTTGGCCCACAGGGAGCAGCACTATTAGGAAATGTTGGTCTTGTTGGAGGAAGTGTGTCACTGTGGGGGCGGGCTTTGAGGTCTCAGATGCTCAAACTATGCCCAGTGTGGTACACAGTCTCCTTCTGCTGCCTTCAGATCAAGATGTAGAACTCTCAAGCTCCTTCTCCAGCAGCATCTCTGCCTGCTAGCCACCATGTTTCCTGTCACAATGATGATGGACTAAACCTCTGAAACTGTTTAACAGCTCCAGTGAAATGTTTTTCCTTATAAAAGCCACTGTGGTCATGGTGTCTCTTCACAGCAATAAAACCCTAACTAAGATGCATGGTAAGTCATTCTCTAGCACGTGCATCAGTGATCACAAGTGAGATCTTATTGAAATGCCAAGGAACTTCACAGTTCAGGCATTCCTATTATGTGATGTGCCTTCTTTCTTTTTTACTTCTCACTCTCATCCATCTAATGCAGCTAGAGAAGCAAGTCCATGCTTGTACAGTACCTTCTCATATTCATCCGTGCACGAACAAACATACTCAGAGTGGTTTTTAAATCCAAGTAAGATCAGACTACATACATTACAGTGTTTTGGGTTGGTTTGCTTTATAAAGAAGGACAACATGAGGTTCCTGACTTGACATTTAAACTTGGACCTTGAAATCCTTTTGAGTTGGGGAAGAATATGGAAGTTACCTTTAAAAGATTTCTTGTTTGTCTGTTTGTTTGTTTGTTTGTGTTTTCTTTAATAAGGCTAGGTAGGACATCCTCAGTACCAAGTGACCACTAAACATGTGTTTACAGAAGACTGGAACATGGAATGGCAATTGAAATTATTTAGAGACCCCATCACTTTCCTCCTTCTGTTATTTAGCTAATTAATCTTAGACTTCAACAATGTCAACCAATTAAGTAACCAGTTACAAGAGGCATGAGCTACCCTGTTAAGGGTCTAGGGACAGGCTGGACAGTTGATCTTCCACAGATGCAGGCTTTCCAGATGAAGCCTGAGTCTCAGGTGGAGGTACGTCATTACAGACACTGATTGAAAAAGAGAGATACCTCAGTGGATGCTGAAATATCACATTCTCAATTGCTTTCTGAAGGGCATTTTTATCTGTAGGCTCATGGTTATCTAAATCAATCAAGATTCTGAAATGCTCTAAAGCATGTATAGATACAAGAAGGTCTGTTCCCTGTTTGCAGTCTTTGGGGAAGAACCAAATTAATTCTTGAATACTTAATAAAGTATCATGTTACTTTAGTTCATGAGATGACAAAAACTTAAATAGTTAACACTTGCAGTTAATATATTTTTGGCAAGTGACTGATGCTTTTAATTATATTTTTAAATGTTTGTTTTTAAGAAGGTATCAGTTTCCTTTGGCCTTTTATTTTTAGAACAAAACCAGAAAGGGTAGAAGCTATTCTTGGGATTAGAAAAAATAAGATTGAGTGGGGGACTTGAAAGGCATTTAAAGCTTCTGTCTACATTCCAACAAGATGGTTCTGGAAAGAGAGAGGTGAGGTGAAGCCATTCAAATGTGACATTGTGAGTTAGTGACATTATACCTGCAGCCAATAGGTTTGGAGAACTTTGAACTCTCTTCACAGATGTTAACGTAACAGACATGGCGGCACGTTTGCGAGCACACCCACCGCTATCTGGAAGCAAAAACATGATATGGCAGAGGCCAAGGCAAAACAGAGAAAGCACATGCGATGTCATGCATTTTAAGTGAGATGTGTCAGTCATCCATGAGAAAGATGAATAGCTGAGCATTAGTAATCATGGAATACACCTGTGATTTTCACTCCCATCCCCAAACTAAAGAAGACAAACAAGACAAAGGTGAGCAGCCAGGGGTCTGCTCACAGAGAGATGGTGATGCTCTCAAATGCAACAGAAGGTTTTATGTCGAATGTTCAACGCTTGTTATCTAATGAAATCCCAGACACAGAGCTCAATTTTGTTTACACCCTTTGTATTTAATGCACACTAAGTCTAGAAACAGCACTGCTAGCTTTTGGAGTTATGGGTTATCTGTATTTTAGCCTACAGTGCCATGTTGTAATATGCATTCATATAAATAATTTAAATTTACTCTATTTTACTTATGTTTGCTAAGGATAATCCAGGTGGTTTCTAAAGAAAATCAGGGGTGAGTTATCTTGATTGAGTAATTCTGGAAGTAATATTTTTCAGCTGAAGTATTTTCATACTCATAACATTATGCAATTTCATGTCTTCCTATAGCTCTGAAATAGTTATTCTAATTGACATCAAGAGCAGCCCTGATAGTCAAATATTGAAATGAGCATATTTTTGAAAACAAAGCCATTGCCCTTATAGTTTTGAATTGTAGCTGTGACATAATCTATATATGTATGCTAAGAAAATCAAAGTGTGAAGTGAAATGCGTGCGATGGCATTGGCCATTTTCTATGCTGTGAAAAGCTGAGACTTCTAAATTTGGAAGACAAGGCTCCAAGACTGAAAGGTTAGCGTTCTATTTCTGAATAGACTCTGATTCTGCTCCCACATTCCTTGGTAATATAGCATGTGCAATAGTTTTCTGCCCTTCTCCTCTTCCTCAAATCAAAGTAACCCCAATTCTCTCTTTGGAAGTGAACATACATAAAGCATAGCGTAACTAACAATATAAGAATATAACTATGGGAGTGTGATTATTGTTTCTTATCACATGCATTTCTTATTCTTTGTTTCATAGGGAAAATACTCAATAAACATGAGAGAATTCAGATTAGTAAATATAGTTGGAATTATGAGTGAGTTAATTACTGGTAAAAGTCATAGGGAGTGAGGTCAATAGAACACAAAATTGGTGTAACTCTTCTAATATAAAATTTAACTTATAATTATAATTTTAATGCAGAAATCATCAAACAGGAAACCTGACTCGGAACACAAAATGAAAATAAGCTAAATGAATAAAAATACTATAGCTAGGAACCCAAAGAAAAAGACACAGATGGTAGAAAATAAAAACTGAAAATACCTTCAGCAGGACACAGATAGCTATTTTCAAATTTGCTGAAATCCTATGAGAGACAAGGTGTCTAGGGAAATGTACATATTGCCACTGGATACAACACAGGATCTAGTTACTACTGGCTGGCCTAAGGGCTGGTTAGTTAAGGATGTCAAAAGTGAAAAGTGACATCACTTTTAGAAGGATTTCATTTCTGGTCCTTTCAATTCTTAGTGTCAGAGATGAAAACAGTCCATCTCAGAATGAGAAGATCCAGAGACATGGATTAAGCTCAGCATGTTTAAACTGTGCGGAGGTGCCCTGCGTCATCTCTATGATCCATAGGCTGTTGGAGCATACTGAAAAACTCTGAGAAAACAGCAGGCCATGGAATGAAAGCTAAGAGTTTCGATATGATATTACAGGCTACTTTATATGTATTTTGATCACACTGTATCTCTAAGAGCTAGGTGGGTGGTTGCAATGTTAAGAAGCAAGTACCCTCTGAAAGTCATTTGGAAAGTCATTTCAGTGAACAAGAGGAGTTATGTACAATTTCATTTCATGGTCTGAGAAATCTCTCGGGCATGACAGGCTCACACATACCACTATTAAGTAATTGCGGTTCCACTGTAAGTAAATTACTATTTTTCTTTCAATTCACATGTATTATTTTGTCAAATGACTTTTGAATCATCAGGACATAAATACTTATTATATTGTTTGTACCAAACTGCTTAATAAATAGAATTATTAGATGCTTCTTTATGGCTTAGAAGCAGCATGGAAAAAATTACTCAGACATTGTCAATGTGAGACAAAGAATGTGGGAATCTTCAGGCTAAGTAAATGGAGAGTTTCTGCTAACACTTATTAAAGTGTTTATTTTCAAAAGCTGAGCTTTCTTGAAATTGGTAGAATAGGCAAACCAGAGCTAATATATACATATATGTATGTGTATGTATATATATATATATATATATATAGATATAGATATAGATATAGATATAGATAAGTAGTAGATAATCATCTAGGTGCACACCACTATGTGTATGCTTCTGGAGGCCAGAGGTCAATGGTAGGAGTATCCTCATGTCTTTTTCCATCTTATTTTTTTAAAGACAGGGTCTTTCACAGTGCTTAGAGCTCCCTGACTAGCACTGGGTAGCCTGTCCAGAGAGCCCCAGGAGTCTCCTCTCTCTGCCTCCTACACTGGCACTGTGTGTGTGTGGAGGGGGGGTGCTTCCATGCACAGCTTTTTACCTGGTGCTTGGGGTTTGAACTCAGGTGCCCACGAATGAGCAGCGAGCACTTTACTCAACAGAGCTACTGTATCAGACCTGGCATATAGAATTTTTAAAAAATATTATATATTGTTAATAATAGATAGATAGATAGATAGATAGATAGATAGATAGATAAAGGTGAGCCGATTTTATTTATTAGTTACATGGGAATCAATTATTCCTTAATTTTGTTATACAGTGACAATAATTTCAGTTGCCTAAAGCAATATGTACCTATCTTCTACCTAAATAGCACATACATACTTGTCATTTGTATTTTTTAAAGTAGCATGTTTTTATAGTGACATTGTAACATTACTTTGGAATTTTAACCAAAGGGTTTTAGCTTGTCACCAAACTTGCATGTCTGTAGATACATTTACCTACACAGGCAACCCCATTCTAGGCACATATATGTCCATCTAGAGTCAAGCTAACTCCTTACAAATGGAAGGTGGTTGTCCTGGTTTCTGTTGCTGGTCTTCAGCAGCAACTTGGTCCAGACCAGAGAGTTAAAGTAGGAGTGGAGATGTTGGAAGACTATTGTTAGGATGCAATTATAGGAGCAGGAAGACCAACTGTTGAATATATTGTATATAAGCAAGGTATGTTGTGTATAATTATATATGCATATCTATCATAATAGGTTATGACAAATAGGAAAATCCTAATTTGGGAAGCCATGTGGAACTTAAATCTTTAAAGGGGATCCCACCGAACAGTGAGTAAACCTGACTTCTTCATGTGGACAGTCTACAGGAGTGATACTGCACTCATGCTACCAGGATCCTCACAAACCATTTTCCATTGTACATACAAAATGAGATAAGAAGCATCATTAGGCAGAGGACATGAAGAAAGCAAACCGTCTCCAAGTGCCTCTACATGGTTCTCTGTGAAGAGCATCAATTTTTTCTTCAACATCCTTGTCTTGTCCATTGCTCTAAGCATCTATCTACATGTGACTTCCACCCTCAGGAGCCAGCTGACACAATGTTCTCTGAGGCCAGTTTGAGCAGGTTTCAGCTAAGCGGATGCCACAGGGAGGTGAACCAGGCACACGTCTCCACACTTGATCTAGGGATTAAATACTGGCTCTAACTAGCTAGTTGTTAATCCTTCTTCTAGACACTGATACAAGGAACTTGTTGAGAAAGAATGTCCTGGGTTTCTTTTATGCTCTGTTATGGGGTGGCTGGCTGAAACAACTTTCCAGCCATCAGCCTGATACAGTCATAAGATTGCAATGAGAGAGTTATTTTCTTTAATTACAGTATATCGGACTTTGAGGCAGTGAGGATGGAGGTGAAATTGTAAGTCAAATACATCCACTATGGAAACAAAATGATGTTTTATACATATTTATCAGGTATTTATAAACTATTTTGCAATTAAAATCTATATAACAGGATTCAGAGGCATTTGTGTTAAAATATTTAGAGATAATGTACACAAGTCTAAAAATAACATGTTTATGGTTTTATGCAAGCCGTGATGATGAAGAATGAATTGAGCTCATTTTGTGTGAGGCTTTGGAATTCCTATCTGCTCACTTTGTCAATATAAACAGTTTGTAGATTGAAAAAGTTTAAATATTGTTCACCAGAGCAACTTGCTTTTGAGCCTAACATATTTTAAGCAAGAGATTTCAAATGCATAAATATAATTTCAAGCAACTTTAGAATTAATTAAAAAAAAAAAACCAACCATAAAGGGCTGAGGTCATGGCTTAGTTGGGAAAGAGCTTTCCTATAAGCATGGGGACCCCCATTTGACCCTCAGAACCTATGTTTAAAAGCTGGGCACCGTGGAATGTGCTTATAATTTCAGCACAGGAGTTGTGGAGACAGGGGGATACCTGGGACTCAGGGGCTCCTCTAATTGTAGAGGTCCAGGTCAAATGAGAGGCCCTGCTTCAAAAACAATACAATTCCTTGTGCTTGAAATACAGGGAATGATACTGAAATGTAACCTTTGGTCTCTCCATACACACCCGCTGATATACATGTGTACCCCATACATGAATCATACACATATACATAGAGAAGAAAAATACATAACAAAAGATCAATAATAGCAGGTACAAAAAATTCTACTTCGGGCTGTAACATTGGGATGCAATGATAAGGCAACATAACTCTCCCTATGCTCAGAAACTCTGCAATACTTTTAGGATCAATGCAGCACTATGCTAATGTAGGAGCAAGGTGACTCTTAAAGAACCAAGCTAGAGAGTTTAAAAAAAAAATAACCATCTGAGACGGTGTACCTGTATTCATTTTCACCTTGAAGGGTTTGTTATTAAGGTCTTCAGTTTTCCTGCAAGAAAAAAAAGAGAGGGATAAGAGCCTGCTCACTGGCACATAGAACAGAATGCTGTATTCGTATTGTTTGGTTTTAATGTACCTATAACAGCGCCTCTCTGTCCTCTTAATGCTGTGACTCTTTAATATAGTTCATCCTGTTGGGGTGACCTCCAGTCATCAAATAATTTTTGTTGCTACTTCAGGGCTGTCATGAATTGTAACGTAAATATCTGTGTTTTCTGGTGGTCTTAGGCAACTCCTGAGAAAGGATCGTTTGACCCCCAAAGGGGTCCCGACCCACAGGTTGAGAACCTCACCTATAAATTAACACCACTTTATCATTAATCTTATTTAAACCAAAGTTTAATAAGGATGGCAGAATTTATAATTCCATTCAATTTAGGGGGTCAATCATTCTCGTCTTATGGTATTAATAAACTTCTATTTTTATTTAATGGTAATCAGTAATGTTTGAAAACAGAGACCTGCCTTCCTTCCTTTTTTTCTGGTGTTGTTCCTTTCTTTGCTCTAGACTATAAATAGCCTCATTCAAATCAAGCATATGTTCTACCAGTGAATTACACACAGCCTAAATTTCCATTTTAAGAAATTTAATTCCTATGCCCAACGTATATGAGAACCTGTGATTCAAACTCCATATACAGAGGAGGTTTGTTTGTGTGTTTTACAATTACCCATCCTGTTCTACAAGGGCAATTCATTGTTAAGTATCTTTTCCAAAATTTCAAAAAACAAAAGAAAACAAAAACAAATAAACAAACAAACAAACCACTGCTATCTTGAAATCATTACCTTAAACAGGGAGATCAAGTTTCACAGGTCAATGTACTTTCAAAAAGTCCTCAAAGGAAAGTTTATCATAATACATTTTGCTTTTTAGTTTTCAGTGTACACAAGTCAAGAGACACTATTCTGGGTGTTTTCATATTTTTTTCTTGACTGTGGCATATTTCTAAGCACTGGACGGCACAGCCTTATCGCCTGTATGGTAGGGATGCCAATGGACCCAAGGGAGAAGGCAGTGGTCTGCGCAGGAGCTTTGAGACTGTTCCTCCCAATGTATTTATTTTAATCTCTCAGAAGCAAAGCTCTCAATATGTTCCCCTTAAATGGATAAAATAAATGGAAAAGTTGCCTCGAGGGATGTCTAAGAGCATGGCTGAGGCTACTTCTAAAACAAGAAGGGGTAAACAGTCCCCAGAGCAGGAGGCCTATAAGGACATTTCCCAAACTCGACTTCACCATCCCTTCTGAACAAGGCAACATGTTATGCTGACGACTGATTCACGTTATACTGGGACATGAGGAAGACAGTGTTCACAGCAGAATAATATTTGCTGATGCAGAGACCACTGTGGAAGGGCTGATTGTCAGAACACAAAAGCTGCTGATTTCTAAACCAATGTTTCTACACCAAGTAGAGAATTAATACCAACAAGTGTCACTAGAATCCAATGCAGATATTTTCAAAACACCAGACTCTCAGACAGCAAAGGAGGATTATGTAGAACAAAGGAAGGCGCCACAAATCCTTGGGCTGTTCATTTTTAAAGTGATGTATCCTGTTACCTCTCAGGGTGATTTGTTAGTTTTTATTTTAACTTTATATTGTTTTAATTGTCAAAATGTTAAGTGACTAACTTCCTAATCAGGCAAGACACTTGGAAGTTCTTAAAGACATCTTGGTGTTTGCATGCTAAGAACAACCTGAAACCAAAAGGCTTCTTGGGTGACTAATAAAAATTCATGATTCTGTCTCCCTTGTTTGCACAAAAGCCATTAACAATTCCACCACTGAGAACTCTATTTAAGCAATTTAAACTACAGAGAATCCAATCTCTCTTTTGTTCTTTTCTGAAAAAGTGTCTTTGATTGCACTTGCATAACGGTCACAGATTATTCTGGAAGGCATCAAATTCCTGGAGTGTTTGTGTGCAGCTAGAGGGTGACAGTACTTCAAGTATTTTCTTAAATTGGAATTGAACTGGGGCCAAGATTATGACAATGGACTATGAATTGGAAATCATTTACCCAAAGAAGGTAGTCTACAGGACAAGAGCCTGGCGTAAAATAATTTTATGGGTTGTGTGGCCCCGGATTTACTTAAATCAGTTCTTTAAAAAGCTGATAGAACAAAGCGACATTATACCAATTCAGGATAGGCATGGCATCTTTAGAGTTTGTTTTACTTAGAGGTGGGACGAACTTTTGTTTTCAGTTATGTGTATGGCAATGGATTGGACTGCTTATTAATACTTCAGCAATGACATGATGTCTCATCGAATAATCTAATAAAATATAGACAGTTGTACTCAATTGTCTTTCCCTTATCATTACTGCTTTGAGGTACAGAGTTGCCTTTGCTTTCAAGGTGCATTGAAGGCTAGACTGCAATTTTTCTTTTGAGTTGGAGTCCTGAGAGGTTGGACCACACCTGCATATCAGCACAACCGTGGAAATAGACATAATTACGCTTGAGTTTCTTACTATTATTATTGTGATTAGTTATCATAAGCCATCCATTCTGAAGAAAAGCAAAAACAACATCTTTCCTCCAGTTTTACCTAGTAATTCTGTGTAAGTTATGTTATTTTTATAGAACTGAGTTTAGCCATCAAGGTCATAGATCAAGTGAGAGAGTTAAACTTGAGCTGAAATGTAAAGTGGCTTTGTTTGTTTGTTTGTTTGCTTTCTTATAGAAGAGTTTTAATCACCCAAACTGATATAGCTATTAGGAAGTAATATACTGGTGGTTTACGTATTATTTAGATGCAAGAACACGGATGGTCTACACTGTGGGAAAACACTGTGGGACATTAGAGTGTTTGGAGATTATTTTCAACATGAGGATGATCAGATGCTACACCTTAAGGATCTATGGCAGATTCTACTTTGCACTATATATGTGTTCTGTGAAAGGAGCACATTCTGTGTTCCCACTTTCTGGTTAAAAGGCCCCAAGAGATCAATGCCCTTTCCTTTTTCTTTCTGACTGTGACACGACGAGAAGTATTCAAAACTGCTAAATTGGTTCATCTCTCAATTACTTCTCAATTACAGCCAAATGGCTTAATTCAGGTTGACATTTAGCCTTATTTACTTGGGAGAATATGCCAACATGTAGCTTGAGATATTTACAAGAAAATACCAATCACTTCATTTTGTCCTTTATATTCCTGAGTTTTGAAAAGCAAAAAGTGCACCTTAACTGCCTCTCTGAACACTTCCTCTAAATTGTTCCCACATATAAGACATCAACTCCTCTGTCTCCGAGTAGGTGGGTACAAAACTCATCACAGTAGATAGTAAGGGCAGGATGTTCCCTGCCTAAGAATGCTACCTCCCACTATTACTGAGCTGATGGGCCTTGGCAATGGCTCACAGTATTAATAAGGCAAATTAGACACTGCAGTTGAGGTCAACACATTCAACATCATTTTCAGGAATGAAGAGAAATAATTACAAGTACTAAAGAGGCAAAAGGTCACAGAGTCATAAAAATAGTGATTTTATAAGAACATATGCCATTTTTTAAAATCATATTAATGTGTCTGATAGTTGAGAAAAAATTTCTAAAATGAAATAATGGATTGAAGGAATTCTGTAATTATTCTTTTTGGGTTGTCACCATGTGAGCTACTTAAAACACAAGTTTTCCAAAACACACATTCCCAAAGACATATTGAAGAAAGAAGTCAACATTAGGCAGGTAAGACTAGCTGGTAGTTTTCTAATGCTTCAGAGTCAGCATCAGGGGTTGAGGAGATGGCTCAGTTGGTAAACTGCTAGGTGCAATAACACCACAGCAGATTGTTGAGGCTCCCAGGCCAGTTGGTCTTGCCCACTGATGAAATCTAGATGCAGTGAGAACCTGTCCTTAGATAGATGGTCTATAACTGAAGAGGATACCAATGTTAACCTCTGGCCTCCATAGACAGATGTGCATAACACATTGGTATACACATGTGCACAAATGCTTATATCACATATAAGTAGATACACCCTACACACACACACACACACACACACACACACACACACACACAGACACGAAGTCAGCCAAATACTCTAAATGAATATTGATTTTATTTTACCTGGTCCCATGAAATATTGCTTCAGCATCCTACTTTCTCAGTGCCATTTATGTTTATAATCCTTTCAGCTAATTAGAGGATACCTCTAAATGCGTTAATTGCACATTTTCCCCTAAGACAACCATGTGTTCAGTTTAACAGTACAGTTCTAGGAAAATTACACTGGCTTATGTTATGTAAATCAAAAGTCAAATGGATTCTTCATGAAAATAAAGATCCCAAGGATGAGATGGTGTGTCAGGTATAGAAACATTATATACAGCGCACTAGAAAAGTCCCACTACTCAGGTGACTGAGACCTGAACAGTACTGAAAGGATGGTGCTATGGTGGCCTGTATATAGTTTGTGCCTCCTAGAGCTTCATGTATGGATTTAAAATTCATTGTGGGTTATCAACAGTGTAGAAACTTCCACTATGGTGTTTAGAGGTGGAGTCTTTAGGTGAAGTGATTAGGTCATTAGAATGGAGCTCGCACAATTGAATCCTGGTGTCCTAAGCTGAGGGAAACAGATCCGAAGAGTCAAAGACAATTCACGTAGTCTTTGTCTCTTGCCATATGTTAATCTAAGCTGTTTCCCTTAGACTTGAAACATAAGTTAAAGTAAGCACTGCTCTTTACAAATTTCCCATTCTGTGATACTGCATTGTTAGTCACAGAAAACATTCTAATACAGAGTAGACATGGGGAGGCGGGGCAAGGAGGGCTGGATTCAAGACAGGTCAACTTTGAAGCACCTATCGAATGTATACCATTTATTATCATCATCTTCACCAGATGCCATGAATCAAATCTACCCTTTCTCCTCCTGACAGGTGAACAGCATATATCCCATTCACCAACATATAAAATGTGTTGAAGCAGACCTTCACCTTTGGCTACGTTATAAGAAAATAACTAGAATTTCCTTAAAGGGTACAGGGCATGATTGTGTTACTTCAGATTGAGGCAAGCTAAATGGTTTATCAGATGATCTGTAAGCATTCTCCAACCTCCCAGTCAACCCACCTCACATTGGCAGCTTGCTGGAATTGAGAAGAAAGTCTGTTATCTGGGTGGGCAGCTTTTTCCATTTAGCTAGAACATTTTTCTTTTTAAAAAACATTGCCATAAATAAGATAAGACAAACTTCGGGAACCATTTGGAGCAACTTAGCCCACTTAGCGAAACTACAGTCAAAATGACTAAAGCCAACGACTAAAGCCACAGAATGGCATGAAAGGTAGCAGTGGTCAGCCTGACGGCTTAGAACCCTCCATGATGGCTGCAGGAGAAGATGTTTATAAACATAACATGGTGAGTTGTGAGACGAATGGAAGAGTTCTAGCTTCCTTGGCGAGACTGGCTTCTCTTTCTATCACTGCACAAGAAGCACATATTCCCTTCCTGAGGGGAGCACCTTTGATATTTTAAAATAACTAGCTTTTAAAATTGTGTACTTTGTAGAATTTCCCTCCTCTCTGAAGCTTTGCATCTTCCCTTCTGGTTTTAGTGTATTGATAACACAAATACTCTGACATTAAAAACATTCCATTTGGTTGGTTTAGTTTCCTAGATTTCATACTTTAGGGCATAAATTGAGCTAAACTAAACATTATAAGTGTTTTAGTAAGTATATATATATATTTTCCCCTAAATTCCAATCCTGTAACTTCTGTAAGAAAGGAGGACAGATCTATAAGGATTAAAAAATGATACTTCCAAGATGACAAAGCAACACTTGAGAGGCAGTTCAGTTCTCTGGAGTCTTAATAAAAATAAAACATGTGTCGTTCTTCAAGGCATCCAGAGCCGATGTCTGAAACCAAACCCAAGCCCTCCTAAGCCTCACAGCATAGTCTGAATTAAATATTGGATCATGGGGTAAATATTATCATGGGATAAGAGAAAGAACCCAGTGTGAGAGGAACATGTGATGGAGACCCAAACCAGCTGATGAATAAGATGGGGACTATTAACCTAGAACCGCAGCCTTACTCTTCTGAGACCAAGAGAGAGTAATGGCCGCCTGAGACATTACTTTTACCAGCTACTGTGCAAACCCATATGGAAAGCATTATTCTGGTTTCTGTAAGTCCAGGCCCATGGCTATTGCTACTTTTTCTATGAAAACCCCAGAAATGTAAAAAGTATGTTTCTTCTAAAATACCTCTGTGGCAATGTTATGTTACCTAATTATGATTGTAAAATAATCCCATGTATTGCTAATTGACTGTTAAAGACACAGTCACGTGTTTCTTCTGATTTAATACACCTGCTTCCTGAGCACCTGAGAAAACATTTACACGACTTGGCAATGACAAGATTTATTGTCCAGCTCCCGTATTATTATAAATGTGTGTTGAAAACCCATTTGTTACGTGGAATTTGAATTTTGATGAACCATTAGGACAAAATTAATCTAGCTGATTAGTTTTCATGTTTTAATATTGTATTTCTTATTAAGTTTATTCAGAATAAAACTATATTCAGTCCCTTTATATATATTTTTACAGTTGGTAAACTGGCTCAATGTAGAAAACCCAAGGAGGAAATAACGGGTCAAAAGCAGAGGGGAAAAAAGCTGTGTGAAGATGTATAAAAATTATTAAAATATATTTGTAATATTTTGTTAGACAATTTAGCATAGCACCCCACTGGCTCTATGAACTTGTGCCATAAACATAGATGACATTTTTATTGTCAGAGTAATTAATCTCTAATGTCAGGAATGCAGTCCTTCTGGAGTACAAGGATGGTTGTCTAGAACTTAGCAAGAAATCCTTCGAGATTCTTGTAGGAAGTCCCTGTGCGCCCTGTGTTCAGGAGAAATAATAGGCAAAGAAACACTCATTTTAAGAAGTTCCTTTTTCTGACTGTGTGATTTTGACATTCTTATTTTGAAAGGAAAAAAAATAAGGAATACTCATTGGTACTACAGAGGGACTACTCAGGAGAAAAGAAAATGATAGACAAATAATTGTGACAACAGTAAGTTTTAGCCGAAGAAAAAATTCACTCCTTCAAGGTGGCTGAAGCAAATACGATGATTTGGTGGACAAGATTAGATTGCCTGTCAAAACTGACATGAAATAAGTTCAGGGGATTTAACAGACTGTATGTTTAGTGAAACACAACTGTTTTAAAATGCAATTAAAATAATATATAAATCAATTGTGTTTTTTAATAAATCAAGATTGTGATCCTACTGTGCTGACATGTTGGGCCTGCTCACATCATGTTAAAAAGCATCTTCTTTATTTATACACAGGACATCCTGGGAGGAAAACAAGTCTAAGCAGGCTTTGAAGGTGTTTAGCAAATGCTGGTAGGGAGTTGGTGAAGCCACAGGCAATGTGGTGGAGACACTATGGTGAGCTGTCAGTCATGCTTTAGTAGTCATGGAAAACACTATGGCCTGTACTCAGACTGCATTTCAATTTCAGAGACTTCATGCCAGTGGACTTTTAGTTAGGGTGACCCTGAGTTTAAGAAATACAATATCCAAATGTGATTGTTCTTTAATGCTGGGTTCTCAGAAGTATAGTTAGCAACCTTCACTTGAAAGAATGTAAATAGGTCCATGCTAAAAAAAAAAAAAAACAAAAAAAAAAAAAAAAAAAAAAACCAAGGGCTTTAAGATTTATGTGTGCTGAAACAAAACGGGATTTTACATTTCTTGCCCTTTTGCTCAGAAAAATGCCAATCCAAGCAACCCAACTTCTAGTCCTTAGGCAGCTCATGGGTTCCCGGCATGGCTTCCTTGTTTATACCTAATATAGTCCTTCATACCTTACCACTATTTAAAGCTAAATCTAAGCTGCCTGTCACTCAGCCCACCAAAAATAGGCAAGGAAAACAACATACAAATTTTTCCTTAAATTGTGCACTGGAGAACAGTGAAACTCACTCGAACGAAGATTCATAAAACTCCATGTTGACCCGACATGATAGCTAAGAAGTAATGATCAGAAAGTTCTACTAAGGCTTTTGGTATATTTTAATATAGACAACTAAATCTTATTTGGTCTGATCTTTACTAGTCATCTGTTCTCTATCTATAAAAACACTCAGCTACTTTTAAAATTCCTTCATGTTTATGACTCTTGGAAAGGCAAGAAAGCTCGGTGTGTAGACTCCTAAATGGACGAGGCCATTAACTCTTCCCATCTGCAGCAGCCTGGTTACATCTTCAGGGGTGTACCAGTGAGGCACCGGCTCCTGAGATTTCTTATGTCTCCTGAGATCCTCAGGTGCGTGGACTCTACCACAACGTGCAGAGACTGTCGTATTCCAGGTTCACAGGTGGAAGTGTGTCTGTCGGGAAACTTGAGATAACCTGATAAACACCAGGTTATCATCATTTCATCTTTTTCTAATGAAAATACAAGCATTTCCTCATTGTGTTGTAGCAGGGAGTAATGGAAACCCAGAATCTATGTCGGGATCATGCATGCTGATACTGATTCTCACAGCATGTCTGAGGAGAACAATCACTCTTCAGAAGAACCTAGAGAATTTCTAATTTGTTCTATTATCATTAATGTGATGGCTGTCTGTACTTCTTGGGTTATGGCTGAAGGCCAGTAATGCCACTTATTGGGGAGGAAGGGAAAAACACAGGCAACTCAAAAGTTAACTCTTACAGAACCAGCTACTTCACAAATGCTAACACACACATGTATACACACATACATGTATACAAACACATTATCAGAGTTGGGCAGAATCCAACAACTCAAGTTTTAGGGAGCTTTCAGGCACATGTTTTTAATATAACTTTTTGTTTTGCTTTGACAGAGTTTCTCTGTGTAGCCTTGGCTGTCCCGGAACTTGCTCTGTAGACCAGGCTGGCCTCAAAACTGAGAGATCTATCTGCTGCTGTCCCCCGCCTCCCCAAGTGCTGGGATTAAAGGCGTGGGCCATCACCACCCAGATGTTTTGTTGTCCTACCACTAAAGTGGGTGTCCTGTTAATGTGGGGGGGGGGAAGGGAGTCCAAACAAACAAACAAAACAAACCACCACTTGTATGTACTGAACTCTTTAACAGCTTGATTACAACACAAATAAGTTTCATTGTAACATTTTCATACATTGTATTCTTTTTGTTCTTATTCACTCCCTACTTTGGGCCCCTTCCCTTCCTTCAACAGCATTGATTCTGCCTTCATGACACATGCATCCTTTATGGTTTTTTGTTTGTTCCCTACTTTGATCCCTCCTCCCCTCCCTACTTGTATCCTCCCTGGACACACCCATATACTCACAAAACTAAAACCCAGAAATTCAAGTAAATATGAATTTAATGTATAAAACAGAAGACTTATTTTAAAACTCAAAACCACAGGATTTCTATTATCTGAGATATAGTAAATCTAGGAAATTATATAGTCCACCAATATCGATGGAGAGTTTCAATATGGACCACTATGTTCATTATTGTGATTACATGTCCCAGACAGAAGCTAACTAGAAGCCAATCTTAACAATTTCTTTGCATATTAAAATTCACAAGAAAAAAATCATTGAGGATTCATATTTTGGATAGGACAGGGGTAAGGTGGGACATGTATTAATGGCAGCCTATGACAGTTAGGCTGTCCTCTTGGCTCCAGCTTAACTCCAGTAAAAAGGTCTACAGGCCACCTCTGTATATAACACATTCATATTATCTCAAGTGTCCTTCCCCTGGGGTTCTCAATTTGAGAATTTATGTCTAAGATAACATCCATTTTTTACAAATCCACACTTTAAAAAGGAACAAACTTCAGCCCATAAATTATCATTACCTTGTAAAAGCAGGAGGGATATTGGGAGTGACAGCAATTATTAATTTTCTTGGTATTCTGTTACAGTTGGCAGCAGAGTAGTCCTTTGAAACTAATAAATCAAACCACAGTTTACCACTCCAAATGCCACATTCTTTGCATGACTCCTATTTAAAGAGCAAAGTCTAGCGATTTTGAGGAAACAGGGTAAAAACATCAGAGCACATTGTACTTCTGACCAATCTTTTCACCACATCTTCTAACTGGCAGAGTCACCCATGTCATCGCTTGCTAAATTACAGCATCACGGGGAGCCTGGTGGCATTTGAAGCTATTTTTCATGTGGGTGACTGCCGTGCTAGGTTTTGGAAACAATAATCAAAGTCTGTGACACAAAAATGTCAGCGTGTTCCTCTCTTTATAATGTTTGGAATTAGACTGGTTACTTAGCACAAGTTATGACTTACTGTATTTGACTATATTTTAATGTAGTTTATTTGGTCTAGAATCTAGAGCTTTCGTAGGAGGGTATATGCATTTCTAGTCCTTTTGATCTTACATAAGTTAAACATGGATTAAGCATAATCCAGCACATGGGGTGGAAGAAATAGGAGCCAACAATCAATCAATGGTGACATAGAGCAAATGCTATTGGTTACTGCCCCATGAGAATAAGGAACACCTAGTAGGTGATCTTCTGGTTGTACATGGGGGGAGACAAGCATGATGCAAAACAGTGTAAGCAGAAGATTGTTACAACTTGTCTTAGGGTGTTCCAGGCCCCTCTTCATCGCACTTTAAGTGGCTTGGGCTCCGTCTGTGTGGTCCATCGCTAAAAGTACAACATGAGCCCTTGAGTAACCCTCGGAACCCTCCCGTGTTTGTCCCACAGCCTCCTCCCAAATGCATGGAACTGAAGGATGCACATGAATATGACTTTCCTTAATTTTGTATCTATTGCCGCACAGTCACCAGTAATCAAATCCAGTCAAACTCCATTTCCATTCATACATACAAACACAAAGTCAGGAAGAGCATAGGGCATGTCTTCACTTTGTAAGGCCCAGGATATCCAGGAACCACCCACGGTGGCTATTGATATTTTCATTTATCTTGATTCTGACCACTTTGTCCAAGGAGGGAGGGAAGGACTCCTCATACGAGTGAGTCACATTTCGGTTGTAATCACCGGAACACTCGGAGATGAAATCATTGTGTTCAGCTGGACGAACATTATAAAAAGTAGATTACTTCATATATATTTGGAATAAGGCTAATTTAGCTATTCTGAGCATTTCCTGGGATTATCTCACCCATTCTTCCCATGCTGTGTTATGCGCATGTCCATTTTTCTTCCTTTCTAGTACTTTTGTGGTCATGTTAATGAAGAGGAGGAGGATGAAGAAATATGCGGCTTTGGTGACTTTCAAATCTTATGGCAAAGAGAAAAGATGCTACAGAGGATAATATTTTAACAGCGAGCATCATTCCAAGAGTCAAGATGTTCTGAAGACCATTTAATGTTATCATTATTATGACATTTACAGTGTCCTTATTTCTTAAGATATAAACTTAGAATATTACTTCTGATTTTCCAATGTTTGTTTCTCTATCTGTCTCTGTAGATGAATGAATGTATGTATTTGTATACATATATATATACATACATGCATATACATACAGATTTTCAATATATATGAACACAAAATATAAACAGAAGATGATTTTATATTAAGCTTGAATCTCCCTTTTGTCAAAAGTTTTGATCCAGTCCATATAAACTAGATATATTTTTATCTTTTTACTATTCAATAAAAGGAAACTAACTTACAATAAAGCAGTTTATATTTTCCTGACTTGAAACGACAGATTTAAAAGAAGGGCTAACCCTCAGTATTGGCATAAAGATAATTTTTGCTGACTTTCCCGTTATAATTTGTCAAGTGTTTGTAACATAATATTAGGTTACTTTTAGAATGCATTTTTATTAGTGGTTAAATGAAGTGAAAGGAGCATATTAGTAAATTATAACATGTACACACACACACCCCCTCCCTACATTTAGAATAATGCCATAGAAAAATTGATGCACTCTTCTTTAAACATGAGCCTTTCATTCCTGTTCTCTAATCTTTTTGATGTCTCTAAGTCTTGTCTCTCCCCTCTAAATCTGATTTCCTTGCTTTCTAAAGCTCACTTCAAGCATCGGAACTTCATCATACAACTGTAACAAGATAAGCAAGAGGAATCGTTCTATTAGCAGTTGAATGTCTCCAAAGCATGTGCTTTCCAACAGATCTGCATTTATCTGAGCTTATAAAATGAACTGTGTTTCCTCTATATTTGTCCCTTAAGTTTCCCCCTCTATGTGATGCTTGTGTTTGTATTATGGATACCACAGTCTACCACTGAAGTAGACTTTCTGTGCCTTTGTTTCCTGTATGAGTGGCACAGTTGGTCTCGTGTGGGTAGAGCCTTGTCTCATGCATATGTGTTGTGCACTGGTGGAGTCTACCAATGGTAAACTGAGCTTGGACCAGTCTGCTGCCCATACTGAAAGGAATGCACCAACAGAGATGGAGACAAAGATGTCACATTGCCTTGTAGAGTTGAGAGAAAACCGGCTCTAAGGGCCAATAATGGTATGCTTTCTCAGATGCAAAACTGAGTTACAGCTCTGTTCTTAACTTGCAAATGAATACATGTAAGGTTAATTAGATACTTCGGCACAATCCTGAAACTAATTTAGTGGCTTCTACAATTAAACAAAACATTAATTGTTTAATAGACCTTGACTCTTTTTAGTGTTTCAAGTTCAGTGAGAATCATGTGTAGAAATTCAAAGGTCGAGCTAATATTTCAGTTCAAGTGATATGATGGCTGATCTTGCTAGGACTTATAATCACCATGGAAACAAACTTCTGGGTATATCTTTGCGGGAAATTTTAGACTGAGATAATAGAGATTGGTAGACTTGTTCTGAATGTGCATGGCTCCATTCCATGGGAAGGGGTCCTGGGCTAAATAAAGAGATGAGCTGAGCACAAACAATCATTGTTGCCTACCTTCTGACTTCGTATTCTTTTTTTTTTGGTTTTTCGAGACAGGGTTTCTCTGTATAGCCTTGGCTGTCCTGGAACTCACTCTGTAGACCAGGCTGGCCTTGAACTCAGAAATCCGCCTGCCTCTGCCTCCCAAACGCTGGGATTAAAGGCGTGCGCTACCTTCTGACTTCGTATTCAGTATGGCTAGTTACTTCAAGTTCCTGCAGCTGTGGCTTCCTCATGATAGGGTGTGCTTTCAAATTGTGAGAAAACAAACAAAAACAAACAAGAAACAAAAAGACCCTCTTCCTTCCTTAAACTGATTTTTTTCTAGGTACTTTCTTAGCAGCAAGACAAGTAACATATGTATGTATATATGTATTTGTATATATATAAAATTATGTAGAATTATATATATAATATATACATACACACACACAGACACACAAGTGCACATGTACACACATGAATGGATACTGGCTACACCACATCACCTCAATGAATTCTGTGTTAAAGCACCTACAAATGTGGAGCAGGGAGGCAAAGTATCCTGCTGTTCAACCGCCTTCTCTCCCATTTATACCCCTCAGCATGTTTTTCTCATTATTTCTGCTCCATTGCTCTCTTTTCTCTATCCCAATCAGTGGAAATTCTCAACATATGTTGGGGTTTAGGGAATCACACTAGAATCAGTCACAGAGTAAGGTATGTAGTTTTTTTTTTTTTTTAAGTATAGTTGAGCTAAATTGGAGCTGTTTGATCATTCATAAATTACTACCCTCAGAATGTCAGGCTTGGAATAACAGCTGCCTACTTACACAACCATTTGTGCATGCCAAATAGACACATGACCCAGATCTTTGGTCCAGCCTGCTATCTCTCTGTAAAAAACATCACCATTGCCAGATCTAATGGCACAGACTTGAAATATTAGTACTCAGGAGGCAGGGGCAGGTATGTTACAAGTTCAAGTGTAGCCTGGGTTCTGGAGTGCATTCAGATCATCCTGGGCCCTCAATGAGACCTTCTGAGTGAAAAGAATAGAGGAGGAAAGAGGAAGGAAAGAGGAGGAGGAAGAGGAGGAAGAAGAGGAAGAAGAGGGAGGAGGAGAGAAGAAGGAAGAGGAGGAAAAGGAGGAGAGGAGGAGGAGGAGGAGAGGAGAAGAAACTGGAGATGCAAGAATATAGCTAATGGTAGAGCACTTTTCTAGAATGTGCTGCCAAAAATTTTACTGCTTTCCTGTACTGCCAAAAATTTTACAAGCTTTCCAGCCTCAAAGCATTGACATCATATTTGACTCATAATTGCTATTACCATGTTCGTTTGTGGTCAAATCTTACAATGTCTTGTATATCTAGAACATGCAAACTTAATTTCTCTGTGAGCATCTTCTATCTTGTCTTGACGGTTTTAGTGCCTCATGACTTGTTTCCCTTCCTCTGTTTGTACCTGCATCTGCTGTATTCAGATGCTGGACTATTCAGAGGGGTGGCTGTAACATGATAGAGAACACTCGTTTTGTTCAAACACCTCCAACTCATGGTCCCATCTCCCATCCTCTAGGTTGATTGCTATCACTCTTGCTCCTTGTCCAGTCTGTTCCAGGATCTGGAATAGTTCATTGTTGCTTGCACACACCAAGCCCACTACTATCCAGCATTTTCCTTTTTACCCACAGTACTTCTGTCTATCACCAACTTTGTCCTTTAGTCCCTCTACTTAATGCTCAAATGCTATTTGCCTTATTTACTTTTCTATGCCTGTGATAAAATACCACGGCCAAGGCAAGCTATAGAAGGAAGAGGTTATTCGGGTCTAATGCTTCCAGAGGAATAAAATTCCATTATAATGGGACATGTGGTAACAAGTTGAGAGTTCATATCTTCAAACCACCAGCACTAAGCAGAGATAGCACATTGGAAGTAGACAAAGCTTTAAACTCTTAAAGTCCACTCCCAGGGACATACTCCCTCCAACGAAGCTGTACCTCTTAAACCTCCATAAATGGTGTCAGTAACTGGGGACCAAGTGTTCAATTAATCAACTCTAGGTGGACATTTATGTACACATCCCTATCAGAGAGCCCATTCCTGACTACCCCATATAAATGGCTGTCTGCTTTATTTCCATTATTCTTTGGGAGGTTTTCTGCAGAGCACTTCTTCCTGCCTTGTGACTTACATGTTTGTTTATGATCTCATTTTCATCACCACAGCAGGAGCCTTCACAGAGAAGGTGATTCAGAGGCAGGAAACTCAGTCATAGGGTGGAACCCACAGGGAGGAAAAGCCCTTGTTCTGGTGTGGCTCCATACCGGCAGTCATGGGGAAAGAATGAATATGGTGAAGTGCTGAAGTCAAGGTTTGTTTTCTGTTAGGAAGTTCAAGGGATAGTCATTTTTAGCACTTGGACAACTCTGGAAATATTACTGTGGTAGAGATGTGAACTACACAATCTCAAAGAGAGTAGAACGAGTCTGTGCTCCATGATGTAACAAAAACAGTCAACATTAGCTGAGCATGGTGATGCAAGCCATAATCCCAGCACTTGGGAGGTGGAGGTCTGGAGATAAGAAATTCGAGGTCATCTTGATGATATAGTAAATTCAAGCATAGTTTGGGGCTGTGAGAATTCCTGTCTCAAAGAAGCATTGTCATTGTTTGTGGCCCCACCTGTCATTAAAGTAGCAGCCTGTGAATTAAATTTGCCACATGTTGATCGTGAACACCATTATTTACCTTTTATTTTTACATTTGTGAGAGTAGACATTAATTGATCTATCTTTGCACTCTGACCAAGGGCAGGAATCCAGTCAACATTAGAACAACTCCGTGCACCCTGAAACTACCACTTCCCGTTGGGACCTTCATTTTGAATTCTGTAAGTGAAATGTTAGCAACTATCACTATCTTGAAGTATAATGAGAAATTAGCTTTCTCAGTTATAACAACTGTCATCTGTTAATTGGCTGTTTGGATAAGTTAATTGGCTATGTGCATGGGGTTCGAGCTTAGCATCTAATCTTTTAGGGGTTTTGTTAAAATTACAAGTGATGACATATTCTCTTATTAAAATAACACAATTGCAGCCGGGCAGTGGTGGCGCACGCCTTTAATCCCAGCACTTGGGAGGCAGAGGCAGGCCTGGATTTCTGAGTTCGAGGCCAGCCTGGTCTACAGAGTGAGTTCCAGGACAGCCAGGGCTATACAGAGAAACCCTGTCTCAAAAAAATCCAAAAAAAAAAAAACCAAAAAAACCAAAAAACAAAACAAAAAAATAACACAATTGCATTTTAACAGACTTTTTCATTTCTTTCAAAGGAACGTTTCTAACAATGGACAATGTCAGCAGGTTGGAACCCATGATATTTTGAGCAGTGCCTTACAAAAACTTCAAAAGTGTCACCAGTCTCTCACTTGACCCAATGATTCTAATATTTGATCCATAACAAGATCATACTTGAACTTCATGAATACATTAAGCCAACACCAAGCAGAATAACAGCAGACTGTAAAATTTTAATGCACTTCTGTCTGTATGTTAATCACTTCAGGCTTTTCCCCCCTCATGAGCACCCAGAACTTATTACCTAAAATTTTCACAAAAACAAGTTTTATGATAGCAAAAAATGCAATAAATCTTGCGACCTGAATACCTCAAACAGTAATTTTAGCATTTATCTTATGACATCTTTCTAACATTTGATTCTATGAAAAGATAAGGAACTGCATTGTGAGACTACAGATTAAAGGCTTATAAATCATCTTATTAAAGGTAAATAAATCATAATGGAATGTCTTATGACAGGCTTTAAGGCATATAAAAAATTTCCTGCCAATGTATGTCAACATTTGCAAATAAAATAATTTACTTAAATCATGATTAATTTTAGAGATAGGTGGTTCTATAATTTGTCTAACCTGAGAGAATTGATGTTAAGACTAAAAGCAAACGCTTTAGTATCTATTCTGATACAATGCTATAAGATAGGATTATTCAAACAGAAAAGGAATAACTTGGGGAATAACTTTATTTCAACATTAAATCTGTCTCCTGCAATCTGCAGCTTTTCCACAAACTACTCCTGAGTTCTAAGGAAAGCATAACAAATTAGGGGAAGGCGTATCATAAGGCCCTGCCAAGCAAAAGGCAAAGCTGGCATGACCGTCATGGGTAGCTAGCAGCTTTCTGATTGGATGAGAGGCCTGTTGAACAGGAGCAAATTTAATTCCTGGTATGGTAATCCTTGTGGATACCCCTTGGTTGAAGTCATAGGGCCTTCCGTAGGTGGATCCTACTATTGTTAGTTTGCTAAATGGTCATGCTGTCAAATTGCTTTCCAGACATTTATGCTTATATGTTTAGACCTAGGCTGCTCTTAACCCTGGTTTGGGAAGCCTCTTTTCTGTTTTCTTCAGTGAATAGCAGTCACTGGAGAGATAATATCTATATCTATATTAATTCTAAGCCTCAGGGAATATCATAGACAACAGGAAGAATGTAAGAGCCAGAGAATAGCATGGAGTTCTGTGATATACAGTCTCTTTATATAGCAGTCATAGACTCATAAAAGCTATAGTTGTTTGTGCAAGATCTTCACAGAATCAAGTTATCCACGCCTCACCCTTTACTGAGGAGCTATTGTCAATAACTGTGTGAGGAATCATCTATTGGTTTATTTTTATGTGAGTATTTTGCCTACTTGGTGTATGTGCACTACGTGCCAGTCTGGTGTTATCAGAGGTCAGATGAGGGAATCAGACCCCCTGGAACTGCAGTTACAGATGGTTGTGATCTACCAGTGGGTGCTGAGAACTGAACCTGGGTCCTCTGCAAGAATAAGAACTCTTAACCACTGAGGCATCTCGAAAACTCAGGAGAATCATTCTCTATGGTGCATATGGCAAATGGTAGATTTTCCGTATTCCAGTGGATGGCTCCACACCCATGTATACATGAGTAGTCCAACTTGACTTAGTCTTGACTTAGTAGGTTATATATTTTTAAAAAAGACACGAAGCTGCAAGGGTATGGGGGGATTGGAATGGAATATGTTATTATGTACATGTATGAAATTCTCAAAAATAATGAAAAATTTAAAAATAATATAAAAATGTTTTATCTTAAAGAAATAAATCAAGTATAGCCTACAGCAATTGAGGACAAAGAAAGATGTTATTGACAGTTTAAAATCAGGATAAACATTTTAAAAGTTGACTATTTCCAAAGACTCTAACTTATCAGAATAACAAGGCACTCCATTACACTGTAGAAATACATTAAGAAAAAACAGACTTAAGACTATTTTATGTAGTACATAAAAAAATAGTCATCTCAGTGATTTGAAATATAATTGACTGAAGAAGTAGTCTGAGCCTAAATCCTTTAAGAGTATGCATGAATGATGGTTTCATTCACACGTCCCTTAAGTATAAACAGCTTAAAGACAGTGTTAGAAAGGAATAAAAACTACTCAGTGCCCAGTGGATAAGTAATAATATACATGAATTGCTCCATGAATTTCAGTGGAGCATATCACAGAACAAATTTAAATGGAGGCTATCATCGAGAGTGGTGCTTTCTGTTTAGTGGTCCATGATGCTGACCCTGGACAATACTGAGCAAGTTTAAGGTCAATCATATTTCTTTAGTCCACTTCAAATGAGAAGTATATAGCAAGACACCCACAAGAAAACAGTCTTATCCCTCTCATAATAAATAGAAGCGGGTGCATGTTCTGTGTCATGGGAAGACAGCAAGCACAGGAAAAGCACTTCAGAACAAACGCTCATCATCCAGTTTGAGTTATTTTAAGGAATGGCAGCATCCCAGCAACCTTTAGTTTCTAAACAATAACTTGAGTAAGGGACCAAGCTGCCCACCACGTATCCAGGTTATAAGCAATAGCATCAAACCGGCAGCCCAGTCAACTTTGTCAAAGCCTCTTCTATAGTTTGCAGATGGGTAATTGTAAAAGGTTCGCTCACCCTGTCTGAGTCAGAGTGAGTTTTCTCACCTAGAGATAGGGCTGGCAGTGCAGCCAACCTCCTAGGGTTGTGGAAAGAATCTGTGGATCGAAATGCACAGACCTCTTAGAAGTGGGACTGACCCACAGTTGCCAACATGGAATCTCCTCTGCTAGTAAGAAGTGAACAACCTAGTGTTCAAGGGTGTGAATCCTGGTTAAACTATTTCAAATATGGAATCCTCCTTTGCCTTGGTCATCATTCAAATGAATTCCCCAGTCAGGGTTTCTCTTCAGAAACAATTTTAAAAGGAGTTGGATTAAGTCACGGATTGGGAGAGACAGAATAAATTATTCTCAAGCCATATTTGTTTCTTTACTGCACAGATGGCCGAATAAAGTCTGTGTTGATTGCACCTTCTTTTGGCTCATTAAGGCTCTGAGTGCTGCGGTAGCTTCCTGGGAGTGAGTAGGAACTGGTTTGATTGACTGATCTCCTCAGTACATCAGACTTCACAGGCAGAGAAGATGCCCACAGGGAGAACACGTCAGGGAAGGCCAGGTTGCTATGACACAGACCACCCGTGTGTGACAGATGTCTCTTTACATGAAAGGGGTGGAAGAGGCTTCAGCAAAGGCAGTAGTAGAATGACAAAATTATTACTAGCGACTTCTAATTGTAATTAGATTTTCAACAACAGAAAAAATAGTACAACTCTTGACTTTCTTTCACATGGAATTTCCTGTGTGTGACATTTTTTTGTGCTTGTTGGCTCAGTGGTATCATTCAAAAAACATGTTCATGTATCTGTAGGCGATTGAAAGATGTTAATGAGCAAGTGTAGGATCTGTTGGCTTTGAACTTACACGTTGCATGCACTTACACTCAGACCCATAATTTATTCCCTGGGAGTAATCTTTAGTGAGTTGCTAGGCGATGGCCAGTTCATGTTTTCCTTTGATTATAGGGCATAACTGCTCCATTGTCAAGATGCCAAAAGGAAAAACACAGTTACTTCCAGTAAGATATTAAGACTCAGACTGTTTTGAACAAAGGGAGGAGATGCAGAGAGCCAAGAATGTGTCTGGTGTCAGAGCAAGGCTGTTTTGTTCTCCAACAGTGGTCCTGCATTCAACATATATTATTAGTTTTATGAAATTATCCATTTATTTACTAATTTCTTGACATAATAGCATTACACCTGGGAATGAGAAGAAGGGTACCTTGCCACATAAAATAAGTGCTTATAGATATGTGTAGTTTTAGGTCAAAGGAGAGGACGTGGCACAAACTAAGAAATATAAGCAGGTCAAGTGAGTTAAACTAGGGAAAGAGAGGAAAAAGACCAGAGCTCAGTCCACTGTCTCCTGTATGTACACGTACGAGAGACATCATCTGTTTTGCTCGTAGTCAGTACAGTTCGGTGAATGCAGTGGCAATCGCTTCCTAGCTGGCAGACACAGAGAGAGCTGCTATATGTTCTCTGTCAGCTTCCACAGCCATAAGCAGGACAGGGTCAGAGGGAAGATGGAATGAAATAATGTATTCAACAGAAAGGTACCTGGCATAAAACAGAATAATAATAATAAAAAAAGACAGAAGCTGCTGTTCTGTTTTCCCTTGTGTTCATCAGCTCTGTTTTACCATAGTCTGAATGCAACACCGTAGTAACCAAGCATAAGGATTCATCTCATATAACTTCAAATAATGGCCTCACATGTGTAGATAAGTAGGGTTTTATTAACGAATATAGGAGAAGTTTGAGGAATCCAAGGGGAAATTGAGAACTGTTTGCTGCCTCATTAGTTTTTTTTAAATTGCTGATTGCTACTTTATTTAATAATTATAATATATATACATACATTAATATAACGTTCCTAAGTTTGGGCAGTTGTGAATGTGTGTACAAGGCTTTGTTTACTGAATCTAAAATGACTATGCTATTCTGAGAGTCAAGACCGGAAAGTGTTTTCCATGGGCTTGGCTTCGAGAGTCTGGTGCTTAATTAGGTGGGTGCCTTCAGGTCACTTTCTACCTGTGTGCACTTTTCTTCTTCATTTGCACAAGGAAAGTCAAACATTTGCAATAGTTTCTACACGCTCCTATTTATAATTTCGTAAGGCCAGTTGTGAGCGCTCATCCCCTCCCAGTTCAGCTCAGAAATGACTGACAATGTTTAAACCCCGTTACAAACCAAAAGCATCTGGATGATTGACTTGATCCTGCGAATGAGCCCAACTCCCTGCAGATGGATTGCCAGATTCCATGATGCAGCAAGTTTGCCCAGCGACTCTTTAAAAAGAATCTGGTTTTCAGAAATTTACCTTGCCTATTCTCTGCAAGATCAAGACGATGGGCTAATGCATTATGTAGTATGCAGTAATGTTAACATCACAAACCAGTAGGCAAGCTGGAGAGTTGTCTAGACTAGAGAAGAAGCTAGGACTTGCAGTTCTGAACTAAGTCAAGAATACTCCAGGAAGAATGGAGTAAGCAGGCTTCCCTGTCTTTACCGAGACTTGAAAATCAGCGTGTAGCGTACACTACAATTAATTATTCAACATTATCAGGTTAGGGCATTCTATACTAGGGTGATTTGAACATTTTCCCTTTCTCTCCAGCATTTGGTTATCAGTTTTGTGACATATACAGTAACAGTTATACGGATCAATTTCTGCAACTCCATCCCTCAACCTACTTTTTTGTCGTAAATAAACCAAATGAAGGCAGAGGGCTAGAACACCAGGCTTCAAGAACGTTTGTCTTGATATCTTGGTGACAAGTTTAATTTGGCTATGACTAGCTTAGCAGAAGGTGTTAGGTTTAGCTGTAAATGAATCGTACTTGACAAGGTGAGACATCTTCAATTGTTGAAAAGACCCAATTGACTCTTGGAAACAAAGCCCCAGTAATACAGCACACAAATTCTTTTATCAATTATAGTTGGGTTATGCAGCAGGAGAGGTAACATCCTCAGATTCCTAAGCCTTCCCTTCTTACCCTTTATTTACAGAGATCGTAGCTAGACTTACAGCTTTACCTGGGCTCTGGTTACAGGTTCTGTGACCACATTTTAGCCAGTAGATCTAAGAGGACATCATGTGGGCCTTTTTCAAGAGGCTACAGTCTTTAAAGGAAAGGCCCTGCTTGCCCACTCTTTGTCCTTTTCTTCTGGGTAGAATGTTGAATGTAGACTTTGTTTGGGTCTCAAGTGGGAGTCTCAAAAAAGGACCAAAAAGTAAAAAAAAAAAAAGGCAGAGATGAAAACTTGAAGGAGGCCTTGTCAACTGTAAGCTGCCTGCCGTGTATCTGTTTGCTCTGGGTCAGTCATAATCATCCCCTTCTTAGAAACAGAACCATTGTGGTGACCTGAGCGAAGGCCTCATGAGATTAAGCCTATTCACATTCCCCCAAAGAAGTAGAGAGTGGCTTGGCAGGCTCAGAAGACTTCATGAATCGTCAAAAGCCTTCCTGAGGCCCCTCCTCTCCTTGAGATTATATAAGAGATAAAGTTTGTCTAGGATGAGACTTTTTGGTGCTTCAGTTTTTTAACAGTTACCCATGTTCCTGAAAGTAACCCCAATAAACTCACTTGCAACTCAGAAGGATTTTGATAAAACCCTTTCTTTGGTTTATCCATGCCCTCGCTGTATGGAGTGACTAGGTATTTCTTTATACCACCTAGGAAAAGCCATACAAGGCTTGTACACTAGCCGTATATTACCCGTGTCTACATTCACGTGGTGGGCAACAAAGATTTCTCTTGCTAATGCCTCTGTGGCATTTGATGCGCAAAACTTAGCTTTTATTCACAGGAAATGTATGAGCACAGGTGGAGTCTAGAAAACTCTAATACTCTTATTAAATTTATATTTATGCTTCATTATAAGGAAAAAGTCCCCATTTTTATACTGAATTTCATTTTCCTTTAAAGCAGTGGTTTTTCAACTTTCCTAATGCTGTGACCTTTTGATACAGTTCTTTTTGTTTTTAACAAGATCTCAAGTATTTGATTTTACCAAGAAAGGCTTGGCAGCCAGATACTGGGGTGAAATCCTGCTAGATTAGATAGGTAGGGAAAGCACCGGGCTGACCCCATAGCTGACATCCCAAATGGTCATAGGCTGACTGAAGTTTTCCTCCATGCTATCTCAAAAATCCCTTAACCTCCATTTCCCTCCCTTCTGACTTCCTCTTACTCTCTCTGTTTTTTTTTCCCATGTTTACTTCCTGTCAACTGGTTGCTTGCTCTGCCTCTTGGCCTATGGTTGACTTTATTTAATCCTGATTACAATAAACAGAAAGCTATTGGATTAAAGGTGTGTACTACGACCGAGCCAACCACAACTAGAAACAGGTTTTTCCAGTAAATAACACAATCTTGGGGTTCACAGTTTAATCAAATATCCTGCGACAGGCACAGTTCCTCATGTAGAACTATATGCTCACTGCTACTTCATAACTGTCACTTTGCTACTGTCATGAATTGTAATGTTTGTATAGGACCCCTGTGGGAGTTGCGACCCACATATTGAGAACCATTAATTTAAATGGTCATAAGCTGACTGAAATGTCCACTTAGACATACTTCTGACCAGATGATCAGTTAACTGAAGGTGCCATTGTAATTACTTTCTCTGCCGTGCTCCCAAGTCATGCTACACTCTCTCCCTTCTCTCTTCCTCTCCTTGCCTTATCACACCCATCCATCCAGACTATACACTCCTTGATAAGACCTAGGTCTTAATCCATTCATGAAGAGAGGCAATGTGACATTAGCCTAAGCTTTGAAAGTTTAGGTTCCGACCACAGCGCTGACAGGGCTCCACATGACTAGAGGTACTCTGCGTTTGCCTCCTGGCTTCAGGCTTCTCGACTTCATACTGCAGTCATCCACAGATTCCCACTCGGTAGGACCTTGGAGAAGATAGTATGAGAGACGGCTTAACTGTGAGCCCAAAGGTGATCATAAGGAAAACAAACGTAATCTTCTTACTCCTCCTCCTCTCGAGCTGTGATTGGAAGAATGTTTCATTTGTTGTCACTCTGAGGATAAGATCACCATGGTGAGGGGATGGATCTTACTCTTAACTTCCTGTAGTAACAGCACGGCCAGTGGCAGGGACGTTTTTGAAGCCTCGATAGGAGATTTTTTGGATCAGGCAGTGGAAGTCTTACCTTTTCCTTTTGGTCGTTTTCAACTGGAATTTTGACCAGATGTGCAAAATGTAAGGGATTGGAAAGCAAACAGAATGGAGAAAAAGCATTTTATTTTGTTACAACCAGATAAAACCCCCAGACCATGACCTCAACAAAACTAAATGCTTTACAGTAAAGTAGAAGAAAATGCCCAGCTCTTCCTGTATGGCCAAAAGTAAAACAGACATTGTTCTGGAGACTAAGTAAATCGCTAGAGGAGTTGCTCTGTGCGGATAACTGTGGCCTTCTTAGAATTACAGGCCTTTGTTCCTTGTAATTAGGTCCTGTGTTGCTCAACTTCCAAATAATTTAGCCAACTTTTCATGTGAGAGTACATTCTCTCTGTCCAGCCCCAACAAAGCTTTTTTTATTTTTTTAGAAAAATGTAGGAGAATAAAAGATGTAGTTTTGTTGTTGTTTTGATTTTTTTTTTTTTTAGATCCTGGCCCAAACAATAATTTGAACATCCAAGTCATATATACACATGAACACCACTGGTATCTGTGAAAGGGCTGTGGACTCTGTGAGAGAGTTTAGAATAAAACTTCAGAATAACACACGAGTGAAACCATTCTAGACTCTGGCCACAAAGTAACAATGTTGGGCCCGATGCCAGATGAAGTTTACCGACTCATCCGAAAGAAACCATCAGGGCTTTGTGAATACATGTGTACTTTCTCCGCTTTACTTCAAACAAACAAACAAACACATGAAAACGCGTTTGTAAGTCTCTGGATCCTAAACTTAGTTTCTAGACCACTTAGCTATGAGAAATCACATTTCTGTTAAATTTATGTAGGCCTTGAATTTCAAAGTGGATTTCATTTGGGAGATGGTTTCTGTAATTCATTCTGAATGATTTTTACACGAGGCAGCTGTATTGCCTTTTGGGGGTACTTTTAGCAGAGTGGAAACCCTTCAGGTTTGGCAGAATAGAGTTGTTCATCAGTGAATCTGTCTCTGGCCTCTGACTGCTGCTAAGAAATGAAAAGAAAGGGACCCTTAGGTGATCTAGGACAAGATTCTGAGGAAACTTACTAAAAGTGGGATTGGACCTACCAACCGCAAGGATTTCTCTTCCTGTCATTAAACTACTTGGAGCTGGTCCCCGTCCCTTTAAGATGATCACTGATGATGCTGGTCATATTGAATGGCTGCTACCCAAAATCACAGGAAGTTTCTTCCCATTCATTTCATGTTGCTCAAACAGTACCTAATATCCTCAGGAAACTTAACTGTTTTGTTTTGTTTTGTTTTGTTTTTCTGAGCTTTAGTATAATTTTAATAGCTAAAATGATAAGACTTGAGTTGATATCATCACAGGGAAAGGAAGAAAACTATCACATTATTTCATTCATTCATTCATTCATTCATTCATTCACTCAAGACAAGGTCTTACAACGTGGCCCAGGTTGATTTCCAACTCTTTACATAACAGCCCGAGAAGGAACTCCGAATCCTGCCGCTTCAGTCTCCTGAGTGTTGGGATTACCCGTGTGACGCTGTGCCCTGCTCACTGGACATGTTTTAATGAGCAAGAACTTGAATGTGTGAATTGTGTAATCTATTTCTATGAGGAGGATTCTGAGGAAACACCAAAGGGAGTAAATAGAGATTAATGCAAATGTCCTCAATCAGGAGGAGAAGACTCCCCTTGCTTTAAGCATTGTCCTTAGGGCAATTCTGTTTCCATAGGCTAAATTCCGATGTTATCAACACATAGAACTCATGAGGCTTTAAACAGAGTACCCCTTATCCACACTGTAAATATTAAAGCTCATCATTTGAGAATTTTCTTTTTCGGCATGTGTCTTTCTAGTTCAACTGTCTTTGTAGAGCCAAGGAAACATACACAGGTCTCGTAATCACGAGGTAAGACATTCACATTGCTTCACCGAATGCCCAGGCCCTAGGTTGGAAACAGGAAGGCAGCTGCAGTGATAGAAACCCACAGACCCCAGTAACATCACAGCTATTTCCCATTGCTTTCCTTGATGTGCCACAGATAAGGCACCTAGAACTTCAATGGCTGTGGTTTTCAGCATCTGCTGGCTAACATCTGATAGGCTCAGATTATTCCCTCTCCATCCTGTATGTCATTACAGCTGGACGGCTGGGAAGACTCTGGGCTGTGAACAATTAGCTTCTCATGTATTGGACTTGCAAGTGGAAGGTAAGCATTACAAAAGTCCTGAGTTCTTAACTTGTTTTAGCCTCTCCTCTCCTTTACTTAGATCTGGGCTCTTTAGACAGTGCTAGGTGTTTTAGGAGACCGTCAGAGCTTTACAGCTTAAGCAGTGCTGGGACAAATGTATGTATTTTACTGAATGTGGGGTATGGTCAAGCACAGTGTAACAAGACAAAAGGAAAACACCTAGCTAATCAACTGCACAGCCCCTGTGTGAAGCCAGTTAGTTAATCTTCAGTATTGATTACTTCCCAGAGTGCTGTGCTATTTGTGGAGCTTGCTCCCCAAACATTGTTCTGGCGAGCCTGTGAGTGGTCAGACAGATGGTTTGCTTTTAAGACCTCTGGTGGGCATGTCCAGTCTGACACCTCCATGCTCTTTACTGTCCTTTATCCTATGCCCAGGGTTCTTCCTACATCCTAGCCCCCTTGTGCCAATCACCTCCATTCTGGTGACTCTTAAGGAATAAGCTTTAAGCAAATTTCCCAACATTTCCAACTCAGTCTGCACTTGCAGTTACTGGGTCTCCATTTGCCATAGCAGCTATTTCCACTTCTCTCCAGTTTGGCTGTCTGTCTGTCCCTTTTCAACATTTATTATGATCTCCATTTTGACTCTCTAAATTTTGACATATAATTTATGTAACCCTTTGATTTTCCCAAATTTCATACATCTTTCTTCCTTTTTTTTTTCCTGCCCTATATATTCTTTCCAGAGTCGTGTAGCCCAGGCAGCCCCCCAAGCTCTGAATTTGCCTGCCTCAGCCTCCTGACTGGTGAGATTATTGACATGCACTATGTCACTCAGCTCCTACACCTTTCAGGATTTCCTTCAATTACTCTTTATTTCTCTGCTCTCAGAAACATGTTCATCCAGCAAAGATAGGTGCTTATTTCCTTCATGTCTGCCTTCTCCTCTGTGTTTTTGTGAGATTCGGATGTTGTCTGTCGCACCATTTGTCTCTCACTGCTTCTAGTTCAGCACCTGGCATATCCTGATACGCTCAGTGCATCAAGCAATCACATATAAGAACGTGTTGTCGGTTTATATTTTAACTGCAAGCCTTTTTTCTTCCCCCAAGCGATTGCTGGGAATCTTTGACTAGTTCTATAAAAAGACTCGGATCTATTTTTGAGCATGTCTCCTGTTAATGTGTACATTGAACTTTGGCCTTTTGTGGGTTCACAGTTATGAACCATGCTCATCTGCTGGAAAATCCTACAGGCAGAAGCACAAAGCATTGGCCTGTAGGTGTTCTACTTTATAATTGTTGCCAGTGGTGATGGATAAAGCCACTCATTCATATTGACTGGGAGGCTGTATCTGGCAGAAGCTCTGTCTGTGGCTTTCTAGAACCTCCTGTTGGAACTCTATGGCAGATATACATGTATGTCCTCTGAGAGAGCATCTCTCCACTACCTCCAAAAGGAGGGAGATTCTAGCAGAACATCCTTTAGCAAGTTAATCTCTCATGTCTCTTTATGTATATATATTTCTTTATGTATAAACTCTAGTAAGAGCCCCAAGAAGATGTTAATGGAACTGTTAACTCCGTGCTTGCTCGCAGGCATGGACCATAAATATTAGTTGTGATTGCTACTGAACACAGAATGTTCACTACTGATGCTGCTGCTTTCAGGATTATGGTTCCTAACATTCTATTTTATCTTAAGTCATCTTTTGGATGCCGTTTCCCTCTCCCCTTATCTCCCTTTCTGGTCTTTCCCTCCCTCCCAACACTATAGTTCTAAGTAAATTTTCAGGTTCCAGGACATGGTCTTTTATTTCTCTCCTCACACTGGGTCTTTAGGATGTTTCCTGCCTTTCGAAGATTACAGTTCACATTTTAACCTTCATTAGCTTCTAAACAGCACACCTGGGCTGGGTACCTACCTTCTGTTAGTCATTGTGCTAGGTTTTAGTGAGTCACATTTATTCCAGTAAGTCCTGTTGAGGAGCACATGACTGTTTGACAAACTGATATGATTTGCTTGATTTTTTGTGAGTTTTCCCCCATTGGGATTCTTCCTAATGATTCTTAAAAGTGAAGGCTTGATGCTCCAGTGTAGGGGAATGCCAGGGCAGGGAGGTAGGAGTGGGTGGGTGGGTGGGGGAGCACCCACATAGAAGCAGGGAGAGGGGGGATAGCACAGGGGGTTTCTGGAGGGGAAACTCAGGAAAGGGGATAACACTTGAAATATAAATAAGGAAAATATCCAATAAAAAAGATATTTTCAATCAATTATCCAAAAAAATACACATTATTAGAAGCACATTGTGAAGTAGTCCCAAATGCCTTCCTTCCCATTCATTGTAACAGCTCCTTGCCTGAAGGCAGAGATTGACTTCAACATGCTCCTTTAAATAAATGTGTTTTCACTATGAGGCAAGCTTTGCTTGTACCACCTCATCTTGTCTTACTTTATGGTGTACATGTTTTCTTTTCTTTCTTTCTTCTTTCCTTTCTTTCTTCTTTCTTTCTTTCTTTTCTTTTTTAAGATTTATTTATTTATTTCATGTATACGAGTACATGTAGCTGTCTTCAGACATACCAGAAGAGGGCATTGGATCCCATTACAGATGGTTGTGAGCCACCTTGTGGTTTGGGAATTGAACTCAGGACCTCTGGAAGAACAGCGAGTGCTCCTAACCGCTGAGCCATTTCTCCAGTCCCCTGTACATGCTTCTTAAGAGCAGAGGCCATATTTTATTTAGGTTTTTGTCACTCTGTATTTTATATATTTACTATCGAAGGAATAGAATATTATAACTTGACTTTAAATTTAAGATTACCCAAAGTTTTCATGGGCTCCCTTTTAGAAGCTTCGTGTTCCATAGATACATAATCTATAAAGTTTGCTTAATATAAACTTTGTCTGGATGCATTACAGTACATGCAACTTTGAAAACCACACTTAAAGTGTCATAAACACACACACACATTTGATTCAACTTTAATGTATAATGAGATTGGGTGCTTATTTTCTTGTTTTTTAATAATACTTTTCTCTGTAAGTATTACTATATTAAAACCTTATGAAAGAGACACGGGAAAAAAAATAGAGTGACATAAATATAGTATGGGATCCTGGTCCTGGATCAGGACTGCAGAAATAGACGGGAGAGAAATGTATCTGGGAGGAGAGTCCATTTTTAGGACATTTGAGCATGCATCTTTAAATACGAGACACATTTCTGGAAAGAACATAAAGTCCTGAGGGTACAGTGTTCAGTTGCCTTCTTTTAAACTTACTGTGGCTTTTACAGAGAGTCAACAAAAGCGGAAGGGAGAGGAAACCTGAACGCATGGGGACAGATTAGGAAACCCTAATAGATTAGCTCCACAGAGGTCATAGCATCAAAAGAATCCACACAGGCTCATCCTTTCTCACTGCTTGACTCCCGTTTCCATGGTTACTGAGTGAGTCACTTCAGGCAGCCCTGATGTGATCTAAGTAGCTTCAGCAAAATATGTTCTCATGCTTCCTGAAAAGTGGGTAGAGTATCAAGGAATGACCACATTTTATGCTAACACCCTCTCGTTGATACAGCCGTGACAGCTAGCCAAACAAATGCAGAGTCAGCATACCTTGTTAACGTCTCGTCATAATGGTAACATTACATAGAAGTAAGCATTAGAAAAATTTAGCAAATTTATCTGTTGCTGTTTTATGGTACTTTAGTGTAGGGCATTTATAACGAGCAAATTTTACTTGGTTAGGTCGATGCTTTTTTATTTTGAAATTAATGAAATCTTAGCAGTTTTGTTGTCAAAACACCAAACTAAACCTTTTATCAGATCATTAGGGTACATGATGAATAAAGAAATATTTGAAGAGATTAACTTCAACAAGTTCTTTCAACAAGTGTATCTTCATTAGGAAGCAAATTGCTCATCAAGGTAATTAAATCATTGATACCAACAAGCATGGTTTCCTAAAACACCCCCTGACTTGCATATTTTATGATAAAATATTGTGTTTATTCCACATTTTAATGTAAAGCAAGATGAATAGCTGGTTCAGAAGAAATAATTAAATCCCAGAAAACATACCTGATCACCATTTTGAATTACTGGCTAATGTTTGTCTGAGAATATGCTTAGGATAGAGTTGATACTTTTTCTAATGACTGTCAGGAATATGATTGACTTAGAGATTAGCTTGTCCTTGTGCTATGGCCTTGTGCTTACAATTTATATGCATAACATAGTTAATTGACATTTAGTACACTCAGATGAAATAATTTCTGTAGAGATTATTGGGTGTTCAATTAAAAAAAAAATCCCACAAAACAGTACTTTGTTTTTGCATCTACGCAGGTAGACCAAGGGTGGCATCAAGGTTCTGTCTTCTGTCACAAAGCTCCAAGATTCTATAGAAGCCTACGGTGGCTTCGATTCCCATTTGTTAGGATCAGCATTTGTTGAGGGAAACTGACCTCAGTTTCCCTTGGTTTCTACCTTTGTCTTTACCTGTCACTCAGAGAGGAGCTCTTAGCTTGTCAAAGGAAAATTAAACTAATAAACAACCTACCTCTCCAGTTAAAATGCTTGTAGATGGGAATGTCTTGAGAATATTTTGCTAGGTTTGCATACATTATTGTGCTTGATACTGGAAATATGAGTAGATTTATATGTACACTGAGAAACACTTCTTACAGTCTCAACCACGGACAGCAGCGGTTGGTAAGATTCGTTTTGGTCAAAGAGTCAAGCCATGTCTAAATCTGATTAACCAAATGTCTCCTCTATTCACCAAATCCTTACAAACCAAAACACAGTAACAGAAGCTATTTCAACCAGAGAGTCTTTCCTAATCCTAAACTCACTCTTGGTGACTCTAAGCTCAGGAAGAATGTAAATTAAGATGACAACATTTCCCAGGCTCTTATGAGACCTCTCAGGTGTCTTAAACAATCAATCAAGCAGTTCATTAAGTCAAACTGTTTTGATACTTTGGAAAAAGAAAGACCAGAGACAAACCCATTGGTATGTCTGTCTGCCCTATTATGAAGTCAGTATGATGAACAGGTCCCGATGGTATCTCCAGCATTGACCAGCATTAGCCACTAACAGGAGCCTTACCAGTGCTTTCTCAGGAAAGACGTCACCCAATAGAGTGAAGCTTCCACATTTCCTACCTCGATGTAAATAAGACCCATAAGAGTAACACTTACTCGCCTCTGGTTGCTGTGAGAGTTACCTGACACGTGTAGAGCATTTACCACAGATAATAGAGTGCAGGTGGAAACTATGAATAAAAGCTGGACTCAGTGCCTCAGGCCTGGAATTCTAACACTCGGGGATGGGAGAAGATTATATTAAGTTTGAGGTCATTCTGAGCTAAAAAGCCAACAAACAAATGAAAGACAAATGAACAAAAAACATCCTCCAAACCAAACAAAAATCCTTACAATGAGGGGCTGGGAATAGCCTGGTCTGAAAAGCACTTGATGTGAAAGCATGAAGAACTGAGGTGAGGTCCCCAGCACTCAACCAAATAAGAATACCAGGAGTAATGATAGGTGCTGTCATCCCAGTGCCAGAGAGGTGGAGGTGGTGGGTAAAGTCCTGTGCCTTATATACTGGTCAGTCAGTCTAACCTAATTGGTGAGCTCCAGGCTAATGAGAAATACTTTCTCAAAGGAGGTGGCCAGCATTTGTGGGAATGGATTTTGGCTTAATCTCAGGCCTTTCTCTCTCTCTCTCTCTCTCTTCTCTCTCTCTCTCTCTCTCCTCTCTCTCTCTCTCTGTGTGTGTGTGTGTATGTGGAGAGAGACAGAGAGACAGAGAGAGAGACACACAGACAGAGACACAGAGAGAAACTGTTTCTTATTTTCCTTTCCTCTATTTTCTTATCTGGTAAAGTATGTCTTCCCAGTATTGAGCAAATAAGACTTTGTTCACGAAACATATACTTTAAAATTGTTAAGTTGGGGCTGGAGAGATGGCTCAGTGGTTAAGAGCACTGGCTGCTCTTCCAGAGGTCTTGAGTTCAATTCCCAGCAATCACATGGTGGCTCAAAACCCTCTTCTGGCATGTGGGAGTACATGCAGAAAGAACACTCACACCCATAAAATAAATAAATAAATCTTTAAGTATATAGAGTTGACGAAGAAAGGGAAGCTGGGATGAGTGTTATATGCCTAGAACCCCAGCTATTTGGCATGCCAAGGCAGAAGAAGTTCAAGTTCAAAGCCAGTTCAGGCTGCAGAGTGAACTCAAGGCCAGCCTGGGCAAATTACAGAGGCCCTGTCTTATACAAAAAAAAAAAAGTGGGGGAAAACTCTGGGGACTTTGCTTGCTGGAAGAAAGCTCATCTGGTCTGAGCAAGACCCGAAGTTTGAACTCTGGTACTGAGATATAGGGTGGGGGTAGGTATAGCTTTCTCCCTAAGAAAATCTCTTCTCCTGCACAGCACCCCTTTGTGTGCTTTATCACAGTATTTCCTTCTGAAATTTCTCCCACATTCCATTTTTCTCAATAAGCAAAGAACAGGACCCTTCCTCGCCTGCCCTGAGTCCATTTAGGACAACCCTCTCCATCCTGATAAATGATGGTCACAATTCTGCAGCCAGGTTCTCAGAGTCCAGGGAACGTGTCTCTGGTCTGTGAGCACAGTTTCCTGAGAGACGGCTTTAGGACTTTCTCACTGATCCTGTCTTAGTCTGATGACTCATTCACACTCCAGATGGGTTCTGTTCGGTTTTAGAAGGATCATGATCTACTGTGGTGGTGGTGTGGTGGGGTGGTTGGGTGCAGGACACTAGCATTTCATGTACAGTACAACTTATGTAATATCTTTTTTTCGGGAAACTCAGAGAAATATAGCACACTCAATGTTAAGAATTTCTGATGCCTTTGACATTAGAAAATATCAGCTTTTGGTATTTTACCATTGGGGGTTTACAATTTATATATTTAGTTTCCTCTGTAGCTAATGGAATTTTGTTATCGAAGAATGCTTTCATGCTATGGAAAAATAGTGAAGCAATGGGTTTTAAGTCTAATAAACTAATATAGAGAATATAATTTGAATTTTTAAAACATCCACATGAATTTTATCAAAAATATCAAAAAAGAAAAAAATATCCCCAAATACACATTTTGTCACCCAGATGGTGAGCTGAAATTTTTAAAATACTTATTTCCTTCACATTCAGTTTATATTAAAGAAGAACTCTTCTTTGGTGTCACTCACTGGATAGAGAGCCCTGAATTGACAGACTGGAGGCTTCCCTGTGAGGATACTGGACTCATGACTGTCACTTAGAAGTCATAAGTCATCTTCTTTTTATCTGTTTTGAAATATCCACTCAAGTGGACACTTCATGGTTTGGCCTTTAAATGTTTCCCAAGGGCATATCGGACAAAAACATTGGTCAGTATCCTTTGGTACTACTGAGAAATTGGTAGAAGACGCTGAAAAGATGAGCCAAGTAGGAAGAAGTTAGGTCACTTGGGGTGTGCCTTCAGACAGGACACTGGGACACATAGCTCCCCCCTTGTCCTATCCTGCATCTTGGTCTCTGTGATGTAAACACACTTCCACCACTACCACATGTTTCAACACCATGATGTTTGGCTGCAACACAGGCCCAAGGGCAAATGGCCACAGATGAAAACAGATCCTTGTAAGTTGATTAGATCACATATTTTGTCATAGTGATGGAAATCTGACTAAAAAGATGCTATCAGGATGACAGAGAAAATGTAATAAGTCATATGCTTCAGTAGCACTTACTATTTTGTAACACACAAGTAGCATTTGCATGCAGAAAGTTGTTAGAGAATACCAGTAACTCAGTTATTTTTCTGTCACTAACAAGACAACCTTCAGAAAATGACTAAAATGTCATTTTAGCCCATCTGAGACTAAAATGCCAGAGAACCCTTGGGTGACTGCTACAGCCATTGGCATAGGATCCTATCAACTTAGCAAAATATTTATAAAATAAATTTTCAGAGTCGTGCCTAATTAAGCCTCTTGGTATTCATTTTTCAGTGAGATTCTCTTGTCCTTATACTAAAAACTGTTACAATAATCAAAATTAGGAAGTACTGTCTGTTGCAACAGTTGCTTTGCACTAGCTATCCCAGAACTAGAAAATTGAAAAAGCTCAACTTTACCCTACTTCAGAGATGATGGGATTGCATAGATCCAGGCTTGACTTCACATGCATCACGGCTTTGCAGCTGGGCAGCAGGTCCTGGCCTGCTTGCTCTGAGTAAACAGGAAGGTTGGAGATGGGCCTATCGAGGGGAAGTTAGGTCATTGGAGCTGCGCTTTGGAGGGGATGTGGGATGTTAGCTATCATGGATCTGGGTAGAGACTCCTTCTTGTCCCAGCTCAAAATTCCACCCAATTTTATTCTTCCTGACAAAGATATGTTAATGTGAAAACAATCAATGGATATATTTATACTGAGCATTCCTATGGAGACCACTAAATTGGTCAATCTTCTTCTACTATGACAAAGTCAAATTATGGTCCTATCTGTTTTGTAGGGATTTCTTGTGGCCAAGTGACCATACACTAGAAATGGCTTAGAATTTGGAAAACTCAAATGGTTAATTTAAAACCCTCCTTTCAATAATGTTCAGGGTTTGCTTGAGTACACAGTGTCATCCTGGCAATTCCAATCGAGACTCTCAGCCTGACACTGAAAATAGAGGAAGAATTGGAACTTAGAATAGAACATTCCTCCAAATGGAAAACATGTCAGATGGTTAATGCCGATGAGGAATGTCAATGGGTTCTAAAAGCAGCATAAGGCAAAACAAGCACCTCACTAATAACTTCCTCTCCTATCAACTTAGCAAAATATTTATAAAATAAATTTTCAAAGTCATGCCTAATTAAGCCTCTTGGTATTCATTTTTTAGTGAGATTCTCTTTGTCCTTATACAAAAACTGTTACAATAATCAAAGATTAGAAAGTACTGTCTGTTTGTCATCTATCTATATCTATAAGCCCATCCATCCATCCATCTATGCATCCATCCATCCACCCATCATCTATCTATCTATCTATCTATCTATCTATCTATCTATCATCTATTTACCTGTCTGTCTCTGCATTTGTCTATCCACTCACTCACTCATCCATATTTTGTTGTTTCAGGAAGACTATCACACAGATTACTATTGACTATAATAATGGAAAACAAATTCCACAATCTTCTATCTGTGCCCCAATGTATGATCATTCTATAAAAATACATACATGTACATGTAAAAAGCATGACTTAATGGAGGAAGTAAATTTTTTTCCTATACAAAATAAACCATCAGCAAAGATGGAAAATTCAGTGGAGACTGATGACCTTGTAAATTGTTTGCATGACAGCAAAAAATTCCAGGGCATTTCCTTGCTCTCCAAAGTCAGGGCAATCAAAGGACGTGTTAGATGTAGAAAAACTCCAACCTGTTGGAGGATTATCTCAGATACAGTGTTTGAATAGGAAAGGCACTGAAGTATGACAGAAATAATTAAAAACAAAGTGACTAGTTACAAGGAGATTCATAGCACCTAGGAAAGGTGAGTTAGGGAGATGTTCATATATTCTTTAGGAGTTGCATGTTGTCTGAGAGCCAAAGTGCCCAAACCAAGTGATACTGCAGAATGATTAGTCCTCTACTCCCTGTATTCTAGCTCTGCTTACAAATAACTTGGAACAGTTGCCCAGTTCCAGATCCTGCAGAATGGATTAGCTGTCTGGGTGTGGAAGAAAGTGAATGTTGAGACTGGGAAGTGATGGTTAAGCTTTGAACTTGTATAGATCTTTTGAAGCTATTTTCTGGTTGGAGATGACTCTATGTCTAATAGTCCTAGAAAGTATGCTGAAGTCAGCATTCATAGCACTCAGTATCCAGAAGTCAGCCTTAACTAGAAGTAGCATCCTTACAGGTACAAAGTTAATTGAGTAGAGTACCGAAATACAATGACTATTATCCAAGGGGGATGAAGGCAAGAGATATATTGAGATTGATGTGGAGATAGTCATGAAGGAGCACTTGTGTGACCACAGAGGCAGAGACTGTGATCTTGTCACCACAGTCCTGGGATGCCAGGAATTGTTAGGAGCCACTGGAGCCTTACAAGAAGCAAAGGAGGATTTCCTCCTAAAAATGTCTTTGAGGCAACATGGTTCTCCTAACTCCTTAATTTTAGTGTTCTAGACTTAGAAACTTGGAGATAACAGTTACCAGATTATTGTACTTTGCTTCAATGCCTTAGAATACATGGTTAATACATGGCTGAAGTATAGACTCTGGGTCTTTTGTCAATTAGCAACCCAAAGACTTAACTGATTTAACCCAAGGGGTATGAAAATTAAGGAAATCAACACTGGGTGTGTGCATATGAAGGTAGATTTGTGAAGATTACTCAGTGGTGAATTAGGTAAGAGATTTCAGAGGAAGAGAGAGAGACAGGAAGCCAGGTAACTAGTAAGTAGTCAAGATGACCCTAGTATCCAGAAGCATGGGGTTGTGACACCCCAAAGAAATGAGGTCCCTGTGCCTTTTCAATTCTTGAACCCAGTTGAGGCAAAGATTGAAAAACCAGGAAATTGCATTAAAAGCTCTATAAAGGGCTTCAGAGTGTTGACTCTAAGTGTCTATGTGGTAAAAAGTGCATTCTGTCTACTGAGAAGTACAGCATTGCCATTAACAAGCAGAGAGTATCAGGGAATGGTTGCCTGAACAAGTGATGAGAACAAAGACTTTTAACATTGAGAATAGCCCACAGAGTTTTATAACATCACTACTGAAATATGTCTCGCTAAACTCTGAACATTAAAACGTTATATAATACAATATAAGTAGGGAATACTGGTGCATATTCTCTAAATCTACAACAATTTAAAAGTACGTCAGATCATTAATGATATGAAGAGACGTATTTGGAATTATTCTCAAATTAAAATCCTCGTGGTTGTTCTTCACTGAGGGAGAGCTCTGAGAGGGTGATGAGGTCACCAGCAAGGGAGAAGTTTGTAACATGATCTTGATGTCTGAGTCCCAGCTGAGTGTGGGGACCAGTGAAGTGTAGGCCAGGCTAACATTAGACGTATCTCAGAAGTCACCCAGATCTGTGCAGGTCGTTTCCTCTTTATCTCATTTATATTCACAGTTATTTACCAGTCTTTCCTTAATATGGATTCTTGTTAGACCAGCTACGTTGTAAAATCTTCAGCTAAAGAAGTTATGTTTTTAAAAGTTAAAAAGAAAGAAAAAGGACTAGAGAGGAGGATGTTAGGCTATGGGTTGTAACATTTGTGGTTCTGAGCAACAGGGAGAAAATCTAAAACTGGTGATGTTAAGAAAGGCAAGAAGGGTGGATTCTAGTTTTTGTTGTTGTTGTTGTTGTTTGTTTTTCTTTGGTTGGTTATTTTGTTTTGCTTTTGTTTGTTTTAGTTTTGGTTTTAGTTTTGTTGTTCAGATGCATGCCACTGTGGAAAAGGGCAGCAAAGGAAGCATACGACTGGACTATCTCCCTGTTCTATTTGAGTGGAAGATAGGTCAGGCTGTTCATTTCTTCTAATGTTGATAGGGAAGAATCAAGCAAATTACAATACACATTGTATTTTCTAACAGTTTGTAATGAAGAACATGGATTAAGGTCAGATGGAAGTTAGTACTAGATATTCAAATGGCCTTTCAGTGAAAGAAGTCACATTATTCTAAGTAGATCTCTAACTAGGCACGATGTGTCATATTTCATAAATACCCCTCAATCAGTAATTGACAACTTAACCTCACACTGCCTTGTGTGGACAGGAAGCTGGAACTTGGCATTCCTGATGACAGTGAAAACCTTCCTTCTTGTTGGCATCTCAGTGAGAATGAAGACATTTTTAGGACAAGGGTAGAATTCAGTTACTCTTTCAGTGCTTTTAAGACCCACTCAAGATATTTCATCGAGTGTGCTTGGGATGTGAGTTGGTGGCCAAGTACTTGTGTAGCATGCACAAGGTCCTTCCTGGATTCCACCCCTAGTACTCCTAAGTAAACAAACACAGTCACTAAGCAAAAAGAAAGTTCTCTTGAGATCCTGTCCTTGCCTCCCTTCCTCTGCTGTTCTCTAGGGGCTTCCTCTGAATCAGCTTAAAAACAGTTGTCTGTGCAAAATCTCAAGGTAGGCGTTCTTCTGGGAATTACAGCAGTAAAGGTCAAGGAGAGATCAGGGCATGCGTACATTCTTTGGCCCATTGTCTTATATCCTTAACTTCATTGAAGTACCTTTTTACTAAAATACATGTATTTAACTTCTTCCCAGCACCATAAACCCCAATCCCAGGCCACACAGGTTCCCCATGAGGGCAGCATACCTTCTGAAGAAATGCACCCAGATCAGAATGGTATATGAGTCTGTCCTATTCTGGCTCTAGAAGAGAAATGTTATAATGAATAGGTGGGTGGGATCTGCTCGTCAACCGCACAGTCACCAAAATAGCACTGAGATCTAACCAAGCAAAGCCTAACTTTATCAGGGTGTCTTTTATTCATTACAAAGCTTGATCTTCACTTCCCAAAAAAAAAGACAAAAAGAAATGTTGAGAGAAAATTGTGCGAATGCATTTGTTATTGTGAATGTGTCACATACGACAGCTCGTCTGTACAGATTCATAGTTATATGAAGTTTGTAAACTTGCTCTGTTTTACTCTGGATCACAGTAGATGAGCATGAATCAAGCAGTGTTGACTGTCTTAGACCCTGGCATGTTTTACAGATTCCTTTCCTTTCTTCTTGATCATTATTTAATACCACATTTCTCCTCACAAAGAGTGATATGACCACTGCTCAGTGTTTTAATAAAATGGAACCATGGGGTGTAGTAGCAAGGACCATACTGTTCATATACACTCCACATTCCAGACCTGCATCCCAGACTGAACTTTTCTAGTCCATTCTAGACATGTGTAGAGTAGGGTAGGAGAGGAGAGAAATACAGAGCCAGAAGAGAGAGGAAATTTCACAGAGCTTGCCTTGCTGACCGCACTGAGTGCTGTCACTCCTCCCCACTCCTTAGAGCCAAAGGGTAACTTCTTGTTCTTTGTCATTAGAAATACCTTTCTTTTATTACTACCCATGTCTGCAATGCATAAGAGTGCTGTAGCTCATCTGACTATGTAAGGTTTTCTGATGTACTAACAGGGGCAGAAAAATCATTCCTTTCAAGGAAATCATAAAATATTTTAAGCAAATGTCTAGGTTTTCTAAATACAATGCTTACTCCTGTAGTAGAAATTCAAGACAAAGGAGGAAGCTATGATTATAGGAAGTGCTGTGAGTACTTTGAGCTAGGGGAAACTTCTTTGTGGTCTTCCACACTCAATGTCAGCCTGTTTTAAGGGATGACGCTGATTCTACGGTGAAAAAGTCATATGTGATTCTGTAGATAGACATTCTTGTAACAGTAGTTCATCATTTGGACATCCTAGGACTCTTGCTTCAGATGAGTCATTGTAAATTATTTCTCCCTTCTGGATAGAATACTATTTGTAGATAGCTGTGAATTGAGAAGAAAGCATTTCTTTCCTAAAGGGAACCATTCTGATGAGGAGAAGGAACAAATGATCTAGGTAGGCATGTAGTTGCCACCCTGCCCCAAGTCCCCTCCAGTCTTCAGTCTATTTAAACTCTCTGTTTGCAAATAGCATTGGGTGATTAATTCCACTGAAAACTGCATCTGCTTCTACGTTAGATGCTTGTTAATCCCTAGACTACCTTCATGAAACACTTGACACTATGTATGTCTATCGGTGGGTGTGTGTGCGTGTTTGTCCCTTTAACATAGAATAGTCAAGGTCTACTAACACATCTAAAGTTCTGCACATACACCTTGATGAAGTTCTACTCATTTAACAGCAATGATTAATAGACAATCCTGGAAAAATATTTAGGCTTTAGTATTTCACTACAATTTTAATGTTGCTGAGTTCACCCTAAGATGATGACAGCATCCCTGCAGCGAGCACTTACCGAAATTGCTGTCATAAAGCTCTTTCCCAAGTTGCTCACATTTAGCCAGGTTATGCTTCCAATTGCAGACAAGATGGGGCCTGCCATTGCCCTCTCCCCATTTACAAATTGGAAATAGAGTCACAGCCAGGTGCCATGTCTCCTCATTATACAAATTGGAAGTAGAGCCCCAACCAAGTGCTAACCTGCTAAGCTGCTCAGCTGCAATGGTGGGACGGATCTCAGGCACAATAGTCTAGCTCCCAAGTCAGTACTCAGATAAGGAGCCATTACCACTACCATATGAGGGACCCGCTGCAACAGTCTTAAGCAGTTTCTGCCAACATTGCTTCTTGAGAGCTTGGCTATAGAGACAGCAAAGACCCAATTTCTATATATTTTGAAGTTTATTGTCCTCACAAATCTGACTGATCCTGAAGATGTTGTGGTACAGGTCTAATGTTTTATTAAACAACAACAAGGCATGCTTGCACCTAAGGCAGCCATGCGAGTAAGAAATGGGTGTTCCTGTTATGTGTACGTGAGTCTTGAGAGCATCACAGAAGCTAACTTAAGAGGAGCGAGAAGGAAGGTAGATTTCCCAGTGATTGTTCTAACTGGCAACTGGCCTTAGAATTTCCACTGCCTTTGGGTTTCAGGTTTGGAACTTAAAACAGCTGATGACAAAAGAACTGTAGTGCCCCAAGTCTGACCTTTGACCTCTCCCCAAAACCAATGGAGAGAGGAAGATGGTGGAGGCAAGTAGCCCACCCACAGCCCAGAGCCCAGAGCCTGGGATCATTTCAATGTCAAGCATGCATGCCTTGGCTTTCCATGCATTGCTTGAGCTGTTTAAGAAGAGCTTTGGTAATATAGGAGCAGTTGAAAAGACTTTAGATTCAATTTAGAAATGGAGAAAAGAGAGAACTCTGTCACACACATACCCCACAACACTTGACAACAGTCTGGTCAAAGCATCGATGTCCTAAAAGACGAAAAGCGTGCAGCTGTATTGATTCTGATATAAGGAGAGAGACCCTATGTATGTGACCAAACATTGGTGAAGTTCTAACACCTTTGTGATGATTAACATTTTATACAGCCAGAAACAGGGGTGAGGGCAGGTGAGGAAGGGAAAGACTTTCCCCACCAACAGAACATTTCTATAAAATCAACCTCTATCCACTAGACTCACGCTCAGCTCTTAAGAAAACAGAACATGTGTTAACAGTGCAGAAGCCTCTTTCAGTCAACAAGCCTGCCCGTGTTCCTCCTGGTGTACAGAAACAGTCTGTGTTGAGCCTTGAGGAGACACAAGCCCAGTTGTTTACTAATCCAGAACAACTTGACTGGCTCCCCAACGAGCTCTGGGAACGTGGCTTTAAGCTCCATTCTACACTGTAAGATAAGAGGCACCGAAATAAGAAAATGACAGGCTGAAGAGGGAAACTGAGGCACGTTCTTGTGGTCTCCATGTTGTCTCCATCTCCAGGATCTGTCTGTGCTTGTCCTTGACTCAAGGAGGGATGCTTAGGTACAATATTCAGCAAGGAAATATTGTGCTAACCTGGATGAACATGTCATCCACATTGTGGACAGATATACTGATATTCTTTGGCTCACCGTCTTACGTCCTTAATTCCACTGAGATACTTTTACTAAAACACACATGTTTAATTTCTTCTCAGCACCATGAGCCCAGGATACCAAGGTTCCTCATGAGAGAAGCATTCCCTCTGAAGAGATGTACATGGATCAGAGCATAGGAGTCTGTCCAACTCTGTCTCTAGAAGAGAAATTTAAAGCAGTAGTGTGTGTGTGTGTGTGTGTGTGTGTGTGTGTGTTGTATTTGTTTGTGGTGTGTAAGTGTATATTTGTATATGTATGGTGGGTATATGTGTATGTGTGTGTATATGTGGTATATGTATGCATTGGTGTGTATGTCTGTGATGTGTATGCATGTATGGGTAGTGTCTGTGTGTGGTATATATATGGATATGTGTGTGTTTATGTGTATGTAATATATGTGTATATGTGTGTATTTAAGTGTATATGTGTGTATAGGTGTAGTGTGTGTAAGTGTTTATGTGTATGAATGTGTCTATGTATGTGTGGTGTGTGTGGGTATGCATATGCATGTGTGTATGTAAACGAATGTGTTGCTAACCTTCAAGGGTTATTCAAATATTTTTTGAAAATTAGCTGGTTTTGATTTTCTCTCTCTCAATGCCATGTGTTTCATTTCGATGCCGAGCTGATGACAGACTAGACATTCCAACAGGAGTTTAGTTAATTTAACCAATTCCTACCAGCAGAAGCACAGCAATGGGACTTAGCCCATCCCAGCCAAGGGATTTTCCTTCTCCCATAGCAGAGAAAGCAAAACAGTCTGTGAGGTTTTGCAAATGGACAAGTTTAGAAATTGTTCTGAGATTCTGCCTTGCCAAATGTTTCATAAAAAAACTCTTTCCTTTCTACTTCATGCCAAAAAATGTCACCCCCCTAAATATATTTTTCCCATATCTGGCCCTATGTCCAATATTTTTTTTTCTTTTCCAAGAATAATTTTTTTTCTGGGCTATAAAAATGTCACTTGCTCTATCAGATTAAACACATCTTTATATAGAAAAGATATTTGAAACATCCCATCAGTGGGTCTAAGAAGGAATTCTTGCTTGGGATGATTTTGTGAAATCAGATGAAATGACAAGTTTTGAATTCCATGTGAGACTCTCAATGGAAATTTCTGGCTTCTTACCTAACACTTCTTCCTACTTTGTCTCTCAGTATCCTTTTACTAGAAAGCATTAAATGAGAATTAAATTCTGTCTTTGACCATAATAATGCCTGGGCTAGTGCCCTGATGTCAGGGCATTCTTTGAGCTCTGTTTTCTATGTGCATAGTTGGGAGGGTTCAGCTGCCAGAGTTTCAAGAACCCTAGCTTTTAATAAGTGTGAACTTGCAAATTAGCTGTCAAGTTTAATAGAAAGTGAATAAAGCCTCCTAAAGCTGACCTGATTCCAATCCCCCCCTGGTGTCCCTTGATCCTTCCTTGAGGTGAAGCATGGAGCACTGGAAACAGCAAAGCCAAGGAGTTGACTGAGTATTTTCTCTTTGTCTAGCTCAGTTTGCTAATGACATTTGCAAAGTCAAGAAGCTGAGTAAGGAATCTTGAACAGTGGAAACAGGGCAAAAAGGAAAGATGCTTGAAAAAGCAGTGGTATTTATACCTTGAGATGTGCTAAATATTCATAGAGAAATAAACCAAATGCGTTCTATCTCCTAAAGTTTAACACTTGTTATTGATGACAAACCACCCTCAGCAAGCCCATTGCAGACAAAAAGACTTTTAAGTTGGAATAGGTTACTACCAGTTAGCAGGTTAATTTTTAGTTACTGTTGTTCTGTTCGTGTGTGAAGGGATATGTGTAAGAAGGGGGGAGGGAAGTTTCTAGTTCCTTACAAATGGTTCCTTTAAAATACCCTATTTTGAAGGTTCTTATTACCTCACTTTAAGCCTAAAACTACAGGTCTATTGTATTTAGAGAGTACATAAAGATAAGAAATACAAGCATTTCTGAAATAGCATGGCAATCTGTTTTTGAAATACCACACAGATGCTTCAGGCAAACCAAGCATCTCTCAAAAATTAGTTATCTATTAAGAAACAAGAGGACATGACAAGTTATTCTGCTTATCTCCATTCTTCTGTCATCCTGCCAGAAGCCCCACCAATAACCTTAGCATCCGACTCTCATCTTACTTTGACATAGTCCTTTCCCCACCATGCAGAAGAAATTAAGCGTTTATGTTATGGAAATTATCAAGCACCTCAAAAACACTTACGTTCTGATGAGCCAGATCTCCCATGACAAAAATGATAAAAACCCAACTCAGCGAGTGTGCCTCCTAGGAACAGCAAATCAGCATGTTGATGTACCAAGCCCGAAATAATAGCCTTCATTTGCTCCAACTGGTTTAGTGTCGGTGCTATAAAAAATAAATGATGGAAACCCAGAGCTTCAGACAGAAACACAAGTCCTCTGTGTGTGTCTTATATGGAAAGGGAAAGAAGTGTGGTCCTGTCAGTTCATCAGAGGGGGCTTGTCCTGTGTTGACAAGTGGCTACGCGTGGACTGCACATATGTTGTCAGGGCATTCATCACCAAGGGTACAGGGCAACGCTTGGGTCAGTTTTCATAAATGGCAGGAAGCTAAACATATGCACATCTGCTAGAATTCCTCGAGCACAGAAATGTGACCCCATGAATGTCACTGCAGAGTGGGCGAGCTGGGTTCTTTATGGTGTTTGCGTTTTCTTTATTGCCTTTGCCAAAGGATAATTTTCAATACCAGGATGTCCTGTGGCAGAAAGGAAGCTAGTAAGTGGTGCAGTAAAGACTAGAAGGTCATCCAGTCTGTGCTACAGCAAAGAGTGATCCTAAGAAGTGTATAACAGCAGCTCGGACGAGAACCAACTGTAAATACTGATATTTTGGCGTATGCTCTGAGCCCAAGATGCACAGAAAATGTGTGAAAGCTACAAAGCTGACATTGTGGTCTGTTTCTTGCATAGATAAAACAATGTTCATGATCATATGTATGAGAAATACAAGACAAAGTCACCAAGAAAAGCATCATCTCAGGGGCTGAGGATGTGAGTTTATTGGTACAGTGCTTGGCATGCAGAATGAAGAAGACCTGAATTCAGATTCTTAGCATCCATGTACGAAGCCAGGCAAGGCTTTGAGGTATCTATAATCCCTGCATGGGGGGCAGACAGGAGGATCCCCAGGGCTTACCAGCCAGCAAATGTAATCTAATTGGTGAGTTCCAGGCTCACTGAGAGGTCTTGCCTCAAAAGTAAGGTGGAAATGAATTGAGGAAGACATCCGGTGTTGACTTGGAGCCTCTACATGCACGTGCATAAACATGATGCAATCCTGCACACATACACACACACACACACACCAACCACACACACATACACACCACACACACATATACACCACACACACATACACACATACCACACACACATGCACACTATATACACACCACACACACACACCACACACAAATGCACACCACACACACACACACAAATGCACACACACACACACTTGAAACATTCAGCACTCTGTAGGAAAGTTAGAGGCTCCTTTGCTCCTTTGTGCCTCTTACACTAAACAAAAGCCTTGCCTGAGACTGGCTTTTCCTCTCACCTTTCATTCTGCTCTTTAGTTTGCAGTCTTCTCTGGACACAGCATGAAATAAACTGAGAATACATTTCTGTTTTCAGTATCTGTTTTAATTACTAGCCACAAATCATACCCTGGCAAGTTGACAGGAGCAAACCCAGCTTGGCCTTCCCGGTATTATTAAGATGTGCATCTCCTTCACACCACCCTGTGCTCCACTTGATCCTGGTCTGTATCTATTTGTCTTCAGTTCTGCTTTTCAGATCCCATTTGCCTTTTCTCCTTCCCAAGTCAGAGGCTTGTCCCGACTTTCTCAGCTTGCCTTCCTTGGTTTCTTAGCTTCTTTGCTTTATTTCCAGTTTAACCTGTCCCCCTGGCTTGTTTTTCCCATTAATATTTGGTGAAGACAATAATGCCTAGTCCTCTGGGACCTCATGCTGGGTCAAACAGTTTTTGTATTGAGTTTAAACAACACCAAGGATCTTCTTTTTCAAGCTAGTTGGCTAGCATTTTATGGCTACTCAATTTCTAAGGTAGGCAGGAAATAAAAACCAACTGATCAACCAAACAACCAACTGACAACACACCACCACCACAAAGCATAAACAACACGCCATCAGCATGACTGCATCTGACCTGACTTGGATCTCTGCTCTGACTATTCATTGGCCACTTAACTTGACACAATGGTAGTATAGATTTTGTACGTTGCTTTTATTCAGTCATTGACCATGCATTCACTACTTTAGTATTCACTGAACTCTTAAAAAATTCCCAAGCAAAAAGGATGAGAAGTGTCCAGAGAAAAACAGGGTCCGTGCGCACATTCAGTTTACTTTAGGGAATCATACAATATCATCCATCAAACCTGCATGCCATAGTGCCTCAAATGTGGAAAATTCTCCTGAGTTTTTAGTTAGTACCGCAGCTATAAAAATAAATGTGTAGCCCATGATTTAACTGGATTAGGCTACAATAATAAATAAAGTCTGGGGCTGAGGCAATGACATTGTTTAGCATGCAAATATGAAGACTTCTGTTCAAATGCCCAGCATCCACGTAAAAAGCCTGTGGGAAGAATGTGCCTGTGATCCCAGAGACATGAGACAGAGACAGGAGGGTTCCAGCCAGGGCTTGGCAGCCAGCCACTCTAGTCAGTGTGTCGGGTCCACGTTCAGTGAGATACTCTGTCTCAACAGAGTGGTGGAGAGGTCTTATATGTGCTGACCCCACTTCTGTACTCCAAGTGTGCATGCATGGGTGTGAACACCATTCCCACATTCCCACAAAACATAAAACCTGCTAGAGTAAAACAAAGAGAAAATAAATGAAGTCTGGGGAAGAGGAATTGTTTCTCATGGACTGATATTAAGTAGACTCTGAGTATCTCCTAAGCCTTGACCCATACTAGTCTATGAGTTGTTGCATATCTAGGCAGATAGAGAGTAAACCTGTCTACCGGCTCTGCACATCTACACAGCCTCAGCAACATTGGCTGGCATCCCTTTAACAGACGATCTTCACAGTGTATGGCAGTTTATAGCTTTCAGCCCTTTGGCCCTGCCTGTGGGAGCTCAGTTTCCTGAAGAGACATGTTGTTTACACCCATCTATGAAAGCAACCTAGATCTGAACTTCAGATCAGAAAGACGGCAGGACGGAGGTTCTCTGTGCTTCTCTTTATTGGGTACACTGCCATCTTTGAGTTATGTTTTCTTAATGTTTCATAACATCCTAGTGAGGTAGTCTAGTTTTGCAGCTTGCAGCTTAGAGGAAATTTGTCATCAGTGATGAATTAGATCTCACTGCACGCTAGAGATTTTAGGATCTTTTTCAGCTATCTTTCTCTTTTGCATACCCATTTCCTTATTAATAGCTCAACTGGGGATCAAGCTTTGGTTTCCCTTGGGTTTTGCAAGGATGTCCCAACTAGCTTCCCAATGGCTACCAAGTATGATCAAACCAGATAATCCCTTAGCATGTTACCACATAAATTGGTATTGCATTTGTTTATCCCACAATAAACATCCTGCTTTGGTGATGAGTATAAAACCATACATATAAAAATCATATGCAATGGTTTATTGCCTCCCTTATGTATAATCACAATATATTATAACTCTGTAGCTTCCAAAGCATATTAATCTATATGTTATTTTCCATAACTGTCTCCCACACCCCAAAGATTTTATGCTGGACAGGGTTCAGGTGTCCATGCATGGTTGGACAATGCAAGCTTTGAGATGTAGATTTCCCCTCTTTCCCCTTATTTTTGTTATGCTATCTCCAGCTTTTACTTTCTAAAAGTTCATGAGATTGAATGCTGTTATACTTGTATGGTTATACTGTGATCACACGAGGGATGGTAGTTTCAAACAGTGTGTCCCATGGTATAAGATATTGCATTCATGTGGAACTTGGAATCCCAGTAAGTCCAATGTTGCCCCTCCCAGATTCCTTAAAGTAACTGGTAGGTTTTGAATCTAGCTTTGTTTCATTACATCAGTAGATTATCAGTCCACAGGTTATGACTGGGACTGAAATAAATGATTGGCTACATCAATTCTGTGCTACTAAACAAAACCTGTGGTTTAGATTGAGATAGGAGAGACTTGATAGATTGTCATTGCTTAAGTCATCATTCTCTTGAGCTCAAATCAATCAAGAAGTTGTGTCACCTTGAAACCTCTGCAAACAAGTGACAATAAGCCTGCTGTACTGAAATGATTTTTAACTCTCAGAAACCCAGAATGAACACACATTACAAATTCAGTAACATTTTACACACGGGCAGCATGGACTTGTTACAGGTAAAACTACAATGTACAACACGCTTGATGCTGTAGTTAATGGCTATTATATGCTAAAGGCTGCTAAAATCAGTTCCTAACATTAAGACTTCTCTATACTGTGAAGTAAGGCTTTCTTCTTAACCATTGGCAGCATGCTTTGGTGATTTGTATTTAGGAATGAGAACTCAGACAGGAGAGACAGCTTAGGTGTTGGGATAGCCACCACAGGACTTTTGATAAGCATCGATCAGTAAGGAAATGGAGTAGACATGGATAGATATTAGATATTTGTAACCCAGCTGAGGTCAGAGAGTATCAGGTTCTAGTTGTTTTGAGATGAGTGGGCATACAGAGTGTATTTCCTCATGACCATTTATGAGTGGTTGAAGTGGGAATGAGACCTGAAGGATGAAGTAGCTGCTCCATAGATGGCCAGGTAAGTGATGTCACTACTGTCTTGAACATGGACAGATAAGAATCCAAGTCTGACCAGAAACATCCCTAAAGCAAAGAGGAATCATAGGTGCCTACATTTTGGTTATCAAGCATTTTTAGACAAATATCTTGAAAAATAGACTGTTCAGTTCCATAGTAGAGTTAACTATCTTCTAAACTAACATTCATGAAGGCAATTATGAATTAAATTAAATTCATGAAGGAAGAATCAGGACAGGGTAAGCACTTCCACATAGCACCTCTGTCCTCAAGTAGTACCATTCTGACTTTATAGTGGTAAGAAATTCCAGGTCTGCTTAGTGAATTGCTACTCAATAGTTAATCGCCGTGTCCTGTTCAACATTTGCTCAGTACTTGAGAATAGAGTTAGATGTTATTATCAGAGATCAAAAACTAAACAGTAGTAGCAAATAACATTCTCTTTTTGGTTTTTATTTAACATGTTAGTTTTTAGGCTAATATAAAGATTTCAGCTTAAGCTGCATGAAGAACACCTGGATAAAAACCTGTCCTACTGGTTTCTATGGTTACTGTCTTTTGGTCATTACTGTCACATTTCAGCCTTCCCATTTCTGACTTTCAGAAATATGTCTTCCTGCTCTACTTTTGATCTTTCCACAGATCAGCGAAACCTTAACTACATCTATCTCCACTGTAAATATGGCAAAGGAAGCCCAAGGGAAATCATGGAAGAAATAACAAGCTGACAGACACAGAGAAGAGAAAGAGCAAGTGGCTTTCCATCAGGGCTGAGTTTCTGTGAAATTTATGGCAAGCCATGTTTTCTCTACATTTAGGCAGCTTGAAGAGTTATAGAAAGATGAATGCCTAGTGAGATGATTCAAATACATTTGCTTATGTCTGAGATTACTCTGGCGTGTTTATGAAACATGTTCTCAGGGCTGTTTTACACAGTGTGATAGATTTCTCTGGTTCTTTGTAATCTCTTTGATCTGATTAGAGTACATTGCTGGGAACGGAGCCTGAAGCTAGTAGCTGGGACAAGCTCTGAAAGCTCAGATGACTAGCCTGGGATTGATGGATGGTTAGGAATATGAAGGCTGAGATCCCAGTATGAGGTGGGTTACGCTTTCTAAGGCTACATTACTTCCCCTTCTCAATCAATAACTTATATTAGTGGAAACCTCATTAAGGACTAACTTGTTTCCTCTCAAAATTCCTGTGATGAAGGTGGGGGAGATAGCTCAGAAGGTAAAGTGCTTGCCATATGCAAATGTGGGCCCCCTTAGTTTAGTCTCCCACAACCTATAAAAGTAAAAAATAAAAACACCTAGGTGAGGTTGATATACCCATAATCCTAGTGCTAGTAAGATTGTGATAGGTGGATCCCTAAGGCATATTATCTGGTCAGTCTACCCAAACCAATGAACTCCAAGTTCTTTACATGTACACCACACACACACACACACACACACACACACACTTTCTATGTTGAAGCCTTGACTCCACTCCTAAATACCTCAGAATGTGACTATAGTTTTGGAGTTAGGTCTTTTAAAAAATAGTGCAGTTCAAATGAGGCATCGAGGTGGGCCCTTATCCAATTTACCCAGACTCCTTATAAAGAAAGGAAAGGAAATGTGGACATACAGAAAAGACACCACAGATGCAAAGACATAGACAAAGACTGACCCCATACAGCGGGTGAGAAAGCGGCAGCCTAGGGTACATACACAAAGCAAGGAGAGATGCCACAGGGAAAACGGGATCTGCTAGAGCCTTGATCTTGAACAACTTCCTTCTGGCTTCCAGAAAAGTGGAGAAATAAACTCCCAATGTTTAAGCAAAATAATATATTTTATAATTTAAGCTCTAAGTATAAGAGGCAACTATATTGTAGGTGTAGAAAGTTGAATTTACATACCAGTGCTTGAACGGAAGCTCAAACCGGCTGTGATCTTACTGGAATGGACTAGAAGACTCTCATCCATGGATAGTAGAGTCAGGTTACTGGAATGGACTAGAAGACCCTCGTCCATGGACAGTAGAGTCAGGTTAATCAAACTCTGTCCCTAGAACCATGGTTCTCAACCGTCTTAATGCTGTGACCCCGTAATACAGTTCCTCGTGTTTCTTGCTACTTTATAACTGTAATTTTTCTGCTGCTGTGAATTGCAATGTAAATATCTGTGTTTTGGGGATAGTTTTAGGTGACCCCTTTGAAACCCCTTTGAAACCCCAAAGGGTTCTATACCCACAGGTTGAGAGACATTGCCCTAGAGTAAAGGATACTTCTGTCATCTTTTGAAGGCAGCTAAGGGTGCTAGGATCATTAGTATTTGGCTGGAGTCGACCATAGCCACATGACTTAGAGCCAGGTGTCACATCAATGGTGTCTCTTTGACCTTTGGTACCACTTGCTCTCTGTACCTGGAAGATCCTGGCTCTGTCTAAGCTGTCATAAGAGCTAGCAACAAAGCTTGTTTTTCCTTGAGGCACACTCCGTAAGTTTTGAGTGGCTTGCTTTGAGGTAGGAAGGACTGTTCTCACTTGAACTCAGAAATCAGCATGTAATCATAGACTACCGGGACACATGACCTTGGCCTCATTAGTTGGTGCCAAAGTTTTAATGAAGGGAAATGCCATGCAGGGCCTCAGTGTGTGCAGAGCGTAGTTTCTGGGAATAACTGCTGTGTTCCTGGTCCCTCCTTATTCTCCAGGAAAATGCTTTAATCATGCTGACTTTGGCTTAGGCAATATATTCTTGAAAATATTTTCAGAGCTTACTCTCTATTAGTCTCATATTTCCATGTTTACATCTGTTATAGAAGATGTAATATAGCATGCTGAGTAGCAGGATTCTAAAGTCCTATTGATCACTCAAATATCCCTGTATATTAAAAGGAAAGTAACCCCCATAGTTGAGCCAGGATCTCCAGGCAGACCCCAGGGACAATCCTAAGGAGCCTAACACCTGTGGTAAGAGGAGGTTTAGTGTGGATTTTGTATCTGTATTTCATCACTAATGCGATATTAATCATAATAAACTAATAATTAGTAAATTATTTTAAAATAATTCTCTCATAAAATGAGATTTGGCTACTCAAAAGAATCCATCAGTTTTGGTAACAATTTGGTGAACAATAATAGCTACACTAATGAGGTAGAGCTGCCTTTGATAACCATGAGGTTCCCTTGGCTCCTTATGAAGCCCCACTCAGAGAGGTAACACCATATAGTCAATGAGAATGAGACTCCGTACCTACAGTGTTTCTAAGAGGAAAAGCTTGGGGGGAAACATAGGAGAACCCGGTTTGGATGCTATTCTGTAGTGATATGATAACAGGAAGGTTGGCTGTGTAAAGCCTGGCTTTATGGCTACAGGTATAGCTTTATATTAAAATGCATCTTTAAGGGACTCTGAGCAAGATCCCTTGGGAAAACTCACAGAATTCCATAACTACCCAGCAAGAATCACTGCAGTTGGCTACCCGGTGCCCTGGGAGGATTATTCCCAGATACAAAAGCTGGTCGGGAACTGAAAAGAGAACTATAACAAAGACAGCTGAAGTTTGGGAATGCCATAGCTCAACAGTCTGAGGACGCTCTGATACTGTTGTTAAGAGCAGCCCTAGGATCAGGCCTGCTCCGAGCTGCCTCTGGCAACAATAGAGATTGGCAGGGAAGATTTCATTGCTTTGACCTTCCTGCCTTCCTGATATCCTGTGAGTGTCAGCCTTCAGGGAAAAGATGAGGAGCTGTCATTTTGTATTAAGAATAGGTGTGAGACAGGAAGGAAGAAGAAGGAAGGAAGGAAGGAAGGAAGGAGGAGGAGGGAGGAGGAGGAGGGAGGAGGGAGGAGGGAGGAGAGGGAGGAGAGGAGGGAGGGAGGAGGAAGGAAGGAAGGAAGGAGGGAGGAGGGAGGGAAGGAAGGAAGGAAGGAAGGAAGGAAGGAAGGAGAGGGGAGGGAGGGAGGAAAAGAAAGAAAGAAAAAAGAAAGAAAGAAAGAAAGAAAGAAAGAAAGAAAGAAAGAAAGAAAGAAAGCTTTTCATCATCTGAAATCCTGATAGAACTGGAAACCAATTAATCAATTACACAGACCTCCAATTCCTGCCCAGTTTGACTCACAATGTCAGAGATCAGCATATTAAATAGTGCAACCTTACAATACAAGGGCTTTGATACCAATAGCATTTTATGGAGGAAAAATACCTGTAGACAAATTAGTTCACTGACTCGTTCGTATATGAGGAGGTGCATCTGGCGATTCTGAGAGTTGAGAGCAGAAGGCTACAGAATAGTTTACAGATAAATGGAAGAGTATTAATTGTTCTTTTAGACAAACCAGCATAACTGGCGATGGAGTCCATGGCCTCAACGCAAAGAGAAAAACAGTGCATGCTTACTAGCCATATTCCTATCAAGTTCCTTAAAAACACAAAATAAGAGAAATTAATCTTAAGGGATTGTCGCTCATCTTCTTCGAATCCAAGCCTAGGGAATGGTACCACACTTTCTTTAGGGTGAGTCTTCCAAGAATCTAACCTTAAGTGTCTCCCATATTTGTACCTGGAAGCTTGTCTGAGGTGATTCCAGATCCTGTCAACTTGACAGTTCTAACCATCACACATTGCCAAGCACAGAAACAAAACAGCACCAAGCAACATCAAAGAAGGTTGACAAGCATTAACACCTGCTGCAATGTGAAATCGGTTTTGCATTAAGGTGAAGTTTATGAATATTTATCATCTAAGATAAGGAGGATCGGCCACTGTGACTTTGCTTTCCAGGGAGCAAGTGACATCTGGAGACAGTTTTAATTGCAATTACTGGGCTATGGAGAGGTGCTAACTGGCATCTCATAAAAGACAGGATGCTATTAAATATCCAACAGCATGCCAGAGAATCCACTCTAACAAACAGTCGTTCAATCAAAATGCTAATAATGCCAAAGATGAGAAACTTGGTCCAAAGGATCACCGTGGAAACAGAGCAAGATCTTAAAGATAAATTATGTCATCTAGTTGCAAAATAAAGTGCCTAGTTGGCATATGCTAACATTGTGCCCTTATTAAAAATGCAATTAAGTAACAATATTATTGTAGTCAGAATTCTTTTTATCTGTCTATATAGCACAGTAGGCTTTCAAAGAACATAGTCTCATCTTTCTTTCTTAGTAAATTGAAGGGGACAACTATCAGAACCCTGACCATGGAAGGCAATGGTATGCTGGCACAATTCTTTTCAGAAAGTACCTAGCTGCTGTGAATAAGGAATGACCTTAGACTAAGACTAAAGGAAATAATTTAATTAAGTTTGGCTGGGGTTCCATTCTATATTTGTCTTTTCAAACTGTTAATGAATGCTGACCCATTTAGCCGTGACAAAATGTGTAGCCCGAGGAATTTGTGTCCTTTTTGAGGTACCTAATGGATATGTTTCCGACAAGAAACTATCGCTTGTCTTGCAGTCATAACACCCAATGTTTAAGTTGGCATCAGTATTCCACATTTAGGAGTACAAGGGAACTTCAGCCCTATGTATAACGCAGCCACTGAGATGAAAGGCATTCCTTTAAGGGGGCACTTTCTCGGAGTCACTTAACAGAACCATGAGTATTGCATGGGTTGCTACACTACATTAGCTACAAACAATCCCATCATAGGAAGGATGCTTACTGCAATTACTGGTGCATAATGAATATTTGATCCTAATTAGACCTAATGGATAAATTATAATTCTGTATTTACTGTGGTGTTTTCTAGGACACTGACCCATAAATATGGAAAGCAAGGGTCTGAGGAAATTGGGTTTTGAATTGTAGTCATTTCACAACGACATCGTTCATTTCTAGGAGTCAGATTAACAATGGTGAAGAGTTGTCCGGAGCCTTAAAAGCTAGCTGTGGTTAAAAACCACGGAAAATTCCAAATGGGTGTCAGTGTGACAAATTTTCACTTCTCTGCTTACTTTATTTCTTTGGAAAGTTCAAGGTTAAAATGTACTTTGTACAAAACATAATTTTACAAATTCTAACAGGGATACTGATTAGAAATTTGACTAAACAGATTCACAGCTATTTTTTTTTCAAGATTATTTATAAGAATTCCTAAGAACTAAACAAAAGCCTCATGCAATACTCTTCCTTTAGTTTCTCTAAAATTACTTCCTCCTCAGAGGCAGAAATACTCAGCAAAGAGAAACTGCGCATGTGTAACTAAAATGCTTTCAAATTGGAATAGGAAGGCTCAACCCTCTGATTTTGATTTTTTTTCCCTAATTTTCTCAAAATCGTAGCATTATAGTATAAGAGTTTTGGTTCAATGTTATTCATTAGCCTTTTAAAAATTTCTCTGTGGGAAATATAACTTAATGTATAATCACAAAATCCTTTACAAACATTCACGATTTACATTATAATCTTGTAATTGTAGTTTTACCAACTGTGTAAAGTTATCCAACTTCTTACACTCAGGATTTCCAAATCCTCGTGGCTGAACACCAGAAAAATAAAATATCCACTGCAGGTCAGGTGGAGGTTAGAAGGCCTCTGTCCCTGGTAGTCATTTAGGAATAAGTCTTCTTTCACACATTGCTCTAGCATTCCATACGATGCTCAGAGACTACCGCACTAGCCGAACCCAAAGGCAGATGGGAAGAGGGGCAACATGGGCATTGGGAGGCAGACTGATGACCGAATGGGCCATTTTCACTGGCTGGTATCAGCTATAAGGGTGGACGTGACCTGGCTGTGTGCCCAGGAGGAGAGGAGAGGGGCTTCATTTAAATGCACAGCATCATGTCTGGCAATTAACTCACAAGGACAAAAAAGTCATTTGTCGTATACTTGACAGTTATAGAACCAATGCTCAGGTCTCTTCCTTAAGAGAATGCTGATTCGAAAGTAGGGTTCTGGCTCGGCTGCTGGTCAAGATGTATACACATAGCTATCCACGAAGCCAGCCAATCAGACGTCCTGCCTAGATTCTCTTCCTGCTCGTCCAGAAATCACGGTCTTTGTTCCACTTGGTGATTGACAATTCTTGCTTCCCCTCACAGTCAGAGATGAGGTTTGATTATTGACACCCATGCTACATCTTTACTTGGGGAAGAGTCACAGTGACCGGAATGAAGCCATGGATTCCACTGTCTCCATATATTCTTTGAGACTAGTTAGTGATTCAACCTTTCTAACGCTGTGACCCTTTAATACAGTTCCTCATGTTGTGTGAGTCTCAATCATAAAATTATTTTGTTGCCACTTCATAACTATAATCTTGCTACCATTATGAATCATAATGTAAATATCTGATATATGACCCCAGTTGAGAACTACAGATTTAAACACTCTGGAGGGAAAAGTCTCAAGAAAACAGTAGAATCTCGGGGCATGGACAAATGTGAAGATTTAGCTACAAAAGATATCTGTCTAGCCACAAAGAATAGTACTTAAAATATAAAAATACCAGATCCTTAGTAGTGCTGGGCACATTTTGCAGCAGATATAAGGCAGAGATGACACAATAAAAATGTCACTGAATTCATAAATAGTGACAAGTTTGAAAAGCCCAAATGTGATTATCAATCAGGGGCTCAACTACACATTAACCCAGATAACAGGGGCCAAAGTTCTCATTTTAATGTTCTTATTGTTTGGTATTAGAACTAGAGGGAGCTGCATAGGTTTTTTTTGCTGATTTGTTTTCTCTTAAGACTCTCCTTTTGAAGGAAACATGTCACTATCTCAGTAAGGATAACTTCTAATGCTTGTTCATCTCACTATTTTATGTATGTATGTATGTATGTATGTATATATATATATATATGTGTGTATGTATGTATTTATTTATTTTTGTTGTGTATGAGACATACATATATGGTATATGTGTGTATAGGAAATGTGCTCCTTTGTGCTACATGTGTGCATGTATGTGTGTGTGTATGTGCGTGCACACGCACGCATGTAAAGTCAGAGATTGACTCTGAATATTTTCCTCTATCACTGCCCATTTAGTTTGTGAGGCAGGGTCCTCACAGAACCTGGAGCTGATCATTTGGGATAGAAAGGATGAAAAAAAAGAAAGGATGGCCAGCGAGTTCTCAAGCTCCTCCTGTCCTGCTTTATCATACTTAGCTTTGAAATCAGGTCTGAGGATTCGAACTTACGTTCTCATACTTGCTCAGCAAGTACTTTATTCACTGAACCATCTTCCTATGCCCTGATTTTTATCTCGATTGCACACCTAACCCCATTGATTGAAGGGATCTAACTAGGAGTGTCAGAGAGCAGATCTGAAATAAGTTTATATCAGTTAAGATGCAAAACCAAAAGGTCCCGGAGCTTTACAAATGTTTGAAACAAACTATTTTAAAAAATCCTGGCAGCTTGATAGGAAACAAATGAAGACATCCAAGTATTTTAATAGTGGGCAGATTATCTGGATCATTGGTTGGTGAAATAGACAAGACATCCCTGGGTCTCTTCATTCACAGCCTCTTAGAAGGGAAGGTGCTCAAGCAAGTGCCTCTTCGGCATGTAGTTATCTTGTTCGTGCTGCTAGAACCATTACTCAGATTAGGACATGTAGCTCTGTACAACTGAAAGATGATTCTTAGCCATGCTAAGACTTTTTCCTTCCTATAGCTAGAAGCTAGCTATTTACATTGTACGGACTTTTGATCATGCAGACTTTTCAAAGTCTTGAACAGAATACTTCTTGAAGTTTTGTTCTTTTGATTGAGGGTCTTGACTTTAAGTAACTTATTGTCTAATCAGTTCACACAACTAAAATTATGCTTCTTTAAGTTACTCCAGACCTCAAGCACCATATCCTGGTGAGTCTTGCTGGAATGCTGCATAGTTTTGTGGGATGGGCCTGCAAAATTGTATTTAGTGTATAGATTTATCACCTATGGAGGCCCCATTGGGGCTAGATTCTATTTCTCCCACTGTTGTTGGATTTCAAAGAAATCCTGAGGAGACGCTAGGAAGCTAGTTTTTAAAGAAGGTCCAATTCACTAATGTGTTTCAAGGTCATTCTAGGTCATTTCTTCCCCTTTGATCTCAGTGGCTTCTCTTAGGACCTCAGATACTTAGATGGCTCAAGTTTCCTTGAACATGTGATTTTTATTATAATGCCAAGTTGATCTTAATAGTTGGTTCATAATTACTCTCAGAAATGAGATGAACTATTCATTCATAGGGAGAAGATAGACCAGAGAATTTCCAATTTCTTGCTTGTTGTTGTTTGCTTGGTTTTAGTTGGTGTTTTTAGAACAAAACGCATATAACAGAGGGCCAAATTTCACTCTCTGTGTTTACACTTCTGGAGCCAGTGTTCATATTCCTTCTACTAATAGCTTGATAGTGTTTCTAGGCTTTCAAAAACTTCAGGGACGAAGTCTTTCTATTGGCGTAGCTATTTGATATGTTCCAAGTCCTCAAGCAGTACTTGGACTTGGACAATTCTCAAATTTGGATGTGTAGGAGGGAATGACAAGGACAGACGTCAGTATTTCTAAGTTTAGAAGTAAAGCGTATCCATGGGACGTCAAAAGCCTGAGGGGAAAATAGGAGCTTCTTTCTTAAAGATTTGAAGTAGAATAGGACAACACTATTTCTGCTTTATACAATGACATTCATATATCAGCTTCTAAGAACTGACTGCTCTTCCTTTCCTCTAATTCTAACGATTCCACTTGCAGTCAGGTTCTTCTATTCTGTTTTTATACGTAAGGGGGTAAGGTGTTTTATCTGGCACATGCAGAAACAAAATGAAGTTTGTGTGTGCGATGGTGGGAAATGGTGTTGTCCAGGGGCTATTCTGGATGACTGACTACATGGAGTTCACATTTAATGGCAGTGGGTAGGGAGAACATTGGATCAACAGTTCACCTAAAAATCCCTGATGATGAATGGGTAAAGAAGACTTAAATTCCGGAAGGAAATGAGTTTCCTGGAGACTGATAGGGTTTTTCTCACTGAAATTTAAAAATATGTAGAAAATAAACTCATTCAACAAGATCTGATTTTGTTTTAGGTAATTACAAGTTATTTAAAGCAATGAATATTCAGAGACCAAATGTTATTATGGACAGAAATAAGTAGGAATTGTTATTGTAATTCTATTATTTGCATCCATCTCTCATATCAAGAGCAATGATCATATATGTATATTTGTTTATAGTATATATATTTATTTAATTTAAATATATTTATAAGATATAATGTTTACAATATATATAATATGTTAGTTTCCCAGGAATAGAAAATGACTTTTAAAAATTACTCTCCATGGTTTGGCAAACCATGAGGAAAGAATGCTCAAAAAATTAACCAAATGCCTAATAGACATCCACTTTCTTTAGAGTGGGTCTGTGTAGATGGTGGGACCTTCAGCAAGCATTTACTAGAACAATATCAAATGCTGGATAAGAAATAGCATGGAAGGTTTCAGCTACCTGCCAATTGGGAGTTCCTGAGAGGACCCAGAAAGGTAAAAAAAAAAAAAAAATAAAAGGTCAATGCAAGAAAACAAATCCCTCTCTAGCTGCCTGTAGGTAGTTTTAGTTGAAAACACTTGACATCGTTAAAATAAGTCAGCTCACTTGTCAGTTACAGGAGTGGGAATGGCAATATCAGGAGCAGAAAAACTGTTGCTTTTGTTCTGAATAATTTGTCACTATACCTGAAAAGCAGAAAAAGTTCATTCAATGATAGCTTCTTTTGACTGAACAGTAAAAGTTAGTAGTTATAACACCAACACAATATTAATACACAGAGAGATGGGGGATGGGGATGGGGAGGGGGAGAGGGAGAGGGAGAGGGAGGGAGGGAGAGGGAGAGGAAGACAGAGAGAGAGACATTTATATTGTTCTACACAGAAAAACCTTTTATGTTTTACAACTGTGCATTTCTTAAAATGTATTTTAAAGTAGAGCAAACAAGAAACATTTTCTTTCACTCCTCATATGACCAAGATAAACATCAGAACATAGGTTAAAATGCCTGAGTTCATAGCCTCAGCCAGTAATGCCCTTACTCATTGAGAACTCTTGTTTCAATACTCTCCTGTTGGACTTCCTTCTTTTGAATGTTTACCTTGAAAATTCAAACTGAACGCCTTCCTTCAAAGACATCCTTTTCTTTTTCTCCTCACAGATCCCTGTAGCAATTATACTCTGATACTTAAATAGAAACAAACAAAACAGCATCTTTATGATCCACAGATGAGTTATATATACACTGATATAAGCGGTCATCACTTTTGAGATATTCCTGGCAAAGAACCAAGTCCATCAGAGATATATACTAGACTCAAGGAGTGGAAGCCTGGATGATCAGAGGACCTGATGATCTGCTTCAGAAGAATTCTATTTCCTTTATCTTTCATCTCAGTTGATGATAAAGGGCCTCTTATTCTAAGTGTACAGCACTGCTCCACTCCTTCTCACAGTAGTTGGGAAGGGCATGAGACAGTGTCTCCTGTATTTTAGGCCAGCCTTGAACTTAGCTTATAGCTGAGGATGACCTTGATCCTTCTGTCTCTGTGTCTTGAATGCTGAGATTATAGGCATAGTCACCATTTTATCAAACAGAGGTGAAGATGGGGATTGATCTCAGGGAATTATGTATGCTAGTAAAGCTGTCTTCCAACCTACCCACATCTTCAGCCCCCTAAGTTTTTAAACTTAGTAGTCAACCTTCTTTATGAAGTCACTCAACTCAAATATGGAAATCATTTTTGTGTGTGTCATTTACTTCTAGCTCTTTGGAATTCAGCTTTCATAATTTCCCATGTCTTCCTTCTGTGGCTCCATTACAATTTTAATCTCTTGCTTATTTAGGATTGTATCATGCATATTATATAAAGTTATATTTACTTTATGGTAATAATTTGAGAAATGAAAACTTTATGCTATTGTAGCATATGTCTTCATCCTTTCCTCTTTTATGAGAAATGATCTCATAATGTAGCCTAGGCTGATTTGAAACTCAGAATTCTCTTCTACCTTAGCCTCCCAGGTACAGGTATAGCCCCAGGTCTAGAATATAACTGTTCTGAAATTATTAAGTATAGCAATGTTTTAAATACAAGAAGCTGTAACATTCATGAAACAAACAGAAACAATGACTAAAGGTAGTCATTTATTCTTATAACCCTGTACACCTGGGAATAGTCAGGACACTACTAAGAAATCCTAGCCAAGAGAGATGCCAGAGCCTTGTAACTAGGGTAAGGGCAATACTGAAGAATCAATGAATGGTGAGTGACTAAGGAGGAGTGAAGAAATCTTTTCACACTTGTCTAAGATTCCAATCCTGTGTAACTGGGTGATCTCATTAAAATGATACATCCCTGGGTGAGACAGAGTAGGGAGGGAGGGAGAAGACAGTACATTCTAAGCGTGCTGAGTTTGAGGAATTCGGGAGGCACTCATACAAGAACTACTTGGAACTGTGAGTCTGGGTCCTATGGGACAGACCAGGGAGAGAGGTGTAAAGCTGGGAGGCATTGTGGATGAGCCGCTGAACTCAGGGATAATTATAGGGCTGCAGGTAAAAGAGAACCCAAGGGAGTAACTGTATGGTTAAGGAAAGAAAGGCACACCTGAGAGTGGGATGCAGATCCTGTGATCAGATCCCGAAGGAAAATCAGGAGCTCTAGTGATACAGAAAGTAGGAGCAAAGAGATGTCAGTAAAGGGCAGGTACTCACCAGTGTCTAATGCCAGAAATCTATGTCTTTCTCTCATTCCCCAAATATTATTTCTTATTATGTAATACTCGGTTTCTTGGTGTTAATGACAGCAGCATGAGGATATTTAAAGTTACTCTTCACTTTTATTGGAGCTGTATGATTTCTCATGTGTTTGTTGTTTGTTTTAAAAATACTTTTAATAAACTTCATGAATATTGCCTATGAGGGAATTAAAAACATGCCCACTCTAAATAAGCCCCTCTGGCATATTATTTTGAATTACAGGCTCTTGAACAATGGCAGATGCAAGATCACTCTGACTTTACTTTTATTTCTTAAAAGCAAAACATGTCTATTTGCAGATGATGTGATAGTATATATAAGTGACTTTGAAAATTCCAGTGGGGAACTTCTACAAGTAACAAATACTTCCAGGAAAGTAACTGAACACAAATCTAACTTGCAAAAATTAGTATGTACCAATACTATAGACCTCTTATATACAAAATGCAAACAGTCTGAGAAAGAAATCAGGGGAGCAACATCCTTCACAATAGACTTAACTAATATGAAATATCTTAGGGTAACTCTAACCAAGCAAGTGAAAGACTTGTATGATAAAAACCAACCCACCAAACCAAACCAAACCAAACCAAACCAAACCAAACCAAACCAAACCAAACCAGCAAAGCAAAGCAAGCAAAGCAAAGCAAAGCAAAGCAAAGCAAAGCAAAGCAAAGCAAAGCAAAGCAAAGCAAAGCAAAGCAAAAGCAAAGCAAAGCAAAGCAAAGCAAAGCAAAGCAGCAAAGCAAAGCAAAGCAAAGCAAAGCAAAGCAAAGCAAAGCAAAGCAAAGCAAAGCAAAGCAAAAGCAAAAAACCTTCAGGTCATTAAAGAAAGAAAGAAGATTCAATGCAATCCCATCAAAATTGCAACAGTGAATTTCAATGATTCTCAGATCATGAAAAGACAATAGTCAGCTGCACATGGAAACACACACACACACACACACACACACACACACACACACAGGATAGTTCAAACAATCTAGAATAATAAAAGAACTTCTAGAGGTATCACTATCCCCAATTTCAAGTTGTACTACAGAGCCACAGTAATAAACTCAGCATGGTATTGCCACAAGAACAGACATATCATTCAGTGGAATCAAACTGAAGATGCAGACATAAATTCACACACCAATGGATACCTGATATCTTGTTTTTATAACAGAGCAAGAAATATACACTGGAAAAGAACAAAGCATCTCAACAAATGGTCCTGGTTGAACAAGATGGCTTCCTGTTCAAAGGACTGCAAATATAAGCATTGTTCTTGCCAAATAGTTATGAAAAGTTATCATCGTCTCCTGTGCTATCAAGAAGTGTTGAGTATAAATGTTAATCAGCATCTGTGTTTATATACACTTTGGTGAATAAATTAAATGATAATAAATATGTTAATTGCTAAGTGAAGTCTTTGTTAAACACATTTTGTATAATGTACGTGGTATTTCTGTGCATACAGAGTCACACCATTGTGTTTCATAGATTTGTGGGAGTTGATATATAAAAATAATTAGGATTGTTTGTGTGTCCTGGTCACTTTTAGACTTTTATCATAGGAGTTCTCTCAAAACAAGAATCTATGCTTTTTATTTCATTACCACAAAAGCAATGTTAAAGAGCAAAGAAAATACATACTCATTCGCTCCCAGATTCAGTCTTTGTTGCAAAGTCTCATGAAACACAATGGCTAAAGAATAAATACTACATTATAACAATACTATCTAAAAAAAAAAAAAAAAAAAAAAAAAAACGAAGAAGAAGTAACAAGCAACATAATTGATCTTGAGTGCAGAATTTCAAAGCTATCTGCCTGCTCTACACTAAACCTATTTTAACCTCAAATTTACCATCTACAGATGCTTTGCACCCAAGGTAAAAGTCTAGAGATACAAGCTAAGTGCTGCACTATCTGTGTGCCATTTTGTTTTTGTGAAGTTTCAGAATCCTTGGGATGCTATAAGTGACAGTAAACTGACATGCTCTCTCACCTGAATTTGTTTCCCTTCGAATTTGTTTTGCATTTAAGATACATCTGAAACTTAAGAAATGTAGCTTATAAGATTTTTTTCACATTTTATTCAAATACTAAGCATATGAAAAAGCAAGAAAACAAGTATGTCTATATGCCTATATTTATATTGATGCTAAGATACAAGATCCTATTAATTTAATTAAAACTCAATATACAATTCTCTAATCATAATCTCCTCCTCTCCCCAAAGGCATCCTTTGTATAAATTTGCTACTTGACTATATATTTCTTTATACTATATTGGTGTAGGTTTCTAATAGATAATACTTTCAAATTAAAGTAATTCTTCCCTGTGCCTTATAGTTTTTAATCTTAAAAGGCTCTATCAGGTTTTATTAATTTTTCCACATGTACTGAAACATTTCTTTAGTCAGGGCATAAAGTTTTAAATTGAAAATTGTATGATTTAGATCAATCAGTAAAGAACAAATTTTACAAAAATTTTGTGATATTCTTTCAATGAATACAAAATTTTAAGATATTAAAGTAGCCATCTGTGGTCACTTAGAACACTCTTTTATTAATTAATTACTAGTTCATTCTTGAGCTACAAAGCCATTCTTAAATGGGTAAGTACAGTTGAATGCTAAATATACTTGATTTTAATATTCATTAACAGCATGAGAAAGTCTGCTGTGAAGTGTGTCCTATGATACATATGTCCTTATTCGCTCTGAATATTGATTAGAAAAAAGACATTTTGGATGCATATTGTGTATTATGTAGATGTAAATGACTGGTAGCCTTCTTTTGAATTTCTGTAACAGAAACAGATGAAATTCTATAAGGAGGAAAAGTATCTCACAACAGTCAAGTGTTCTCGCCTCAGCCAAATAATTATCACTTTGTTTTGGGCTCAAGATTTTATAAGCTGGGACCATCCATCCAGCGATGGGGCTTCCTGCATAAGACAAAGAGAGTGAGTGTCAATTTTAAATAAAGGCCGTGAAATGAAATACATTCATGATGCTGCTCAAAACCAGGATAAACAGTAACATATTTTATATATAAATAGCCTTCATAAAGTAAAAATTAAATTTAAGAGCTGGAGAAACTACTCCATCCACTTCAGTTGGATCCTAGAACCTATGTAAAAAGCCAGGCACAGAGGGAAGCGGGGACAAGAAGATGCCCGGAGCCTGCCTACCAGCTAGTCTTAGTCAAATCTAGTGAGAGGCTTCGTCTCTAAAAATAATGTGAAGGGCTCCTGAGGAATACTAACTATGGTTGATCTCTGGTCTCCACACATAGGCAGCCACACATTACACACGTGCACATGGGAACACACATGTGTATGCACAAAGTAAGTAAAGAGCCCCTAAACTGTTAAAGTAACTTCTATTTCTCTTTTCACAAAATATGCCCACTCGATTTGTTTTCATCGTTTCATTAGTTCCTTGTAAGCCACATACTTTCCTTTATTTCAAAGGAACTTTTTTCCTGTGAAATTTAGGACTTATTGGCCTCGAATGAAAATACTCATAACGTATAAAAATAAAATGTCGATAATTTAATTTTATGTCAGAAACACAATTAGTATTCTTCCTCAGACTCTATGACAAAGGGGTGATTTTTTTGAATGCTCTTTGCCTCTCACTGAAGTAGATGTGTCACAAGGGTCTTCCTTGAGCTGGCAGTAGAGCCATCTCCAATTCTTTACGATCTTGAGCTCAAAGTTCAGGCTCAATCAAGGGCATGTTCTTGAGTAGAATGCAGATACATGCATACATGCCATGTCTCCGAATCCTCAGCCCTGCTGGCGTGCAGTGAGCTGGTTTCTAGTCTAAGTGCACCTTTGCAAAACAGAATTTGTTTTTAGATGACTTCTCATACTCACCCATGGTATAAACATTTTAGTGAAACCAGGGAACCTAATGGACATATCTCAGTGGTAGGACATATGTTGATATGCTGGGAGTTGTCTGTTCAATCACAAACACACACATGTGTGTGTGCACACATACACACAAGAGTGCTTGTGAATATGAGCTAAAAAATATTTTTGATCTATAGATAAAACTATATTTGGAGGACTGGTGTCTTGGCTCAGAGGGTAAAAAACCACTTGCCACACCAGGTGGTTGACCTGAGATCAGTGGTCAAGCCCCGAAACCCACAAAAAGCTAGAAGAAATGCTACTACCTGCAATTCCAGCACTCCAAGAGGAAGACGGGAGGAAGAAACAGAAAAATAGCCTAGTAATTTGTCGGCAGGCCAGTTTGGGGTAAACAGAGCTGTGGATACAAGAGAGACTCTGCCTCAATAAAGAAGTAGATAACTGACTTCTGAAAGTTGTATGTGTTCCCCACATGTGTTCCTTGCCTGGGTCCACCTGTGTGTGTGCATGCATGTGCCTCTGTGTGTGTGTGTGTGTGTGTGGTGTGAATGCTCTGCCACATCATCACACACACTGTAATACAAAAAACAAACTAAAAAAGTGAAAAGCTTGTATTTGGAAACCATTTGATTCTCTGTTTATTGAGGTCTTAGAATATATATACCCTCATATAATTTTTCCAACATTCCTGGGTGTTTTTCAAATTGAACATCTGAAAGGTCAATTCAAACAAAACCAGGAGGACCATTTATGACTAAATTCTAAGCCAGCAAACATCTCAGATTTACAAATTCGGATGAATAAAGTACCACTGAGCTGAATGCCTATCAAGAGCAATTAAACCAATCGGAAGTTTGATTTGGAGCGACATTTTTCAATGGGTTAAAATAACCAGAGTGTGGTGCTGTCAGCATATATGCCACACATACCCCCACCCTTACATACGTGTATATGTGGTATGAGGGTGTGTCCATGTGTTCATATGTGGTTACATATATTTTCGCATGTGAGCGTGTGTCTTTGTGTATGAGGTTTTCATCAAGTAACTTCCTGAATATTGAGAAAGGATCTCTGTTGAACTGGAGATTGGTGATTCATCTAATCTAGCTAGCCAGCTCATTCTAGATCCCTTTTCTCTGCCTCCAGAGCACTGGGTATACAGGCAGGCTGCCTTGCCCACTTAGCACTTATGTAGGTATTGGAGGTATGAACTTAGTTCCTCCCACTTTCTTACTAAGCATCTCATGGGCCCTCAAATGTTGGCTTTTACATGCACATTCTCCTCCCTATTAAGTCAAATTCAGTTGCTGTCATTAGAGTTCAAGTGCAAATGAACTTAAGAATGGGGCAGATATGGCTGTTCCCACTCTGTTCTTAATACTAAATTGTCTTTTCACAAGAGTACAATTTTTAATATAAACTGCATTGAGTTTATTAACTCTTCTCTTTGCTGCACTGACAGGTTGTTTTAGCTGGCCTAATCATAACCTTTGGTTCTTAATAGGTATATTTGTGTCTTTTATGAACTCCTTCTGTTTCGTACCTGTATTTTCCTTTCTATGTAATATAAAAGTTAAAACTGGTAATAATTTGTAAATATTTCACTCAAAAGTAAAAATGAGTGCACTGGGTTCACTAACACTATTCTTCAGTAAAAGTTAACAGATCATTGAGGCAATAGTGGTTTGGGGATAGGAAAATATGTCAAAGGAATATGGAGCATCTTGGGGAACCAGAAAAAAAATCCTTAAAAATGATAGGAGTGTGTCAAAGAGATATGGGCATCAATAGAGCCACCATGGTCCAAAGTGGAACAGTGAGAAAGAAGGAGACATCAGATCGCCTTGGATTAACTGTGAACTGGTGAGTTATTTATCTCAGTCCTGAGACAGAACACCGACAAAAGCCACTTAGAAGCCAGAGGTGATAGAGTCCATCAGGCGGGGATGGTGCGGGGATGGTGCGGGGATGGTGCGGGGATGGTGCGGGATGGTGCGGGGATGGTGCGGGGATGGTGCGGGGATGGTGCGGGGATGGTGCGGGGATGGTGCGGGGATGGTGCGGGCAGCAGCAGGAGGAGGTGCTGATCTGATGCATCTATAGTCAGGAAGCAGAAAGTGATGAATTCCAGGCCTTAGCTGTCTCTCCTCTTTAGGCAGTCTGTGATCGAAGCCCGTGGCATGGTGCTGTCCACATTTAGAGCTGGGTTTTCAAACTTCATTTAACCTAATCTATACAATGCTTCACAAACATGGCCTGAAGCTTGTCTGTTTAGTGATTTTTTTTTTTTTAAATCTCACCTATTAATATTTAGATCTTGATATTAAGCATCAGATAACTCAAAGTATAAAACAAATGCCCATATATGTTCATGATGACATTAGTATATGAAGTAGATGTAAATTAATGGAGTAGAGTTACAAATATTCACGGTAGAAGAAAGTCAACCTTTGGGATGTGGAGCCTAGATAGTGACATAAGGCACTAAAAATGGGCCTTTGAAGGTTTTATCCTCTGGTTCAAGTTTGGCTCACTGCTTCCTGGTGTGGTCACCATGTGAACAGTAATGGGCAAATGTCCCCACCATGGAGCTGCCTTCCCTGCTCACATGATATCTTGATCCACTGGAACTGTGAGCCAAGATTAACTTTTCCTCCCAGATGTTTTTCTATCCTACAGTTTATCACAACAATATTGGGGGGGGGAAGCTAAAAGTATAATATAAAAAGGGGATAGAAGGCACCTTTATAGGAATGAAACCTGTTGCATGCTGCCTCAGCCAGCGGGTCAAAGACAGTCTCAGCAGCCATATGTTCTGTTGACACCATGTGCTCATGTGATCTCATGAGACAGCGCTTGCTCTGACGTTTCCCTCTCCCAAGCCAGTGAGTCCAGGTTAGTTATAAGGAAAACATAGGTGAGAAATTTCAACAAAGCAGTCTACAAAATACCTGACAAATATTCCCCAAACTGTAGCAGCCCTCAAACAAGAAAATAAACTGTCATAGCTAACAGAAGCCTGAGGAGGAATGAGTAAATGTAATATGATAGTCTGGAAAGGATCCCAGGACAGAAGAAGGTCATTAGGTAGGAAGGAGGAAAAAGCATAGGGTTTAGTTATAATACCATTATCAATGAGCTTAATTATAGTGGGATATCATCTAAGTTTTACTAATAAGCATGAAACATAAGATAATGCTTGTCTTCATAGGTTTTCTCAAAGTATCAAATTGATCTAAAATAAAAGGTTTCTTGAAAAAATAGAAATAGAAATCTTGTTCAGTCTATTTACATTTTAGGGTGAATTAGTCAACAGTAGTAAAACACAAGTCTCCTGTAATGCATGCGTGATCATCTTCTAGTTCAGGGGCTGTGGGCTAATTCTGTAGTGTGTGTGGATTTTGCAACCCAGAGCTAGCTATCTGAACTTCTTTTCTCATCATTAGCAAGAGGCGAGTTTGCCATAATATCTGTTAGAGGTGAACATAAGAGAAGAAAGCTCTTACGAGAAAGGAAAAAACTATGGTGGGACTTGGACACTCAAGGGTTCTTCCAGCCAAGTTCAGGAGAGAGAGCAGTCTACTTTATCCTCCAGTCTGGTCCTTTTTCTCTGTGACTCTACGTGGTAGACCAGTTGGCTTACACTGCCCGATGAATACAGGACTGATTCAGAGGTTCATTTACAGCTCTTACTCCATGATAACTCAGTAGAAAGCTCAAATATAAGAGCAGCAATGAGCAGACCCATTGTATTCATAAGTCATCCCTGTGCTCCAACACCAGTGTGAAAAACTGCCTTAGAGAGAAAGGCAGACTGTAGTATGACTGTAGGGTGTGGGTATTGTAACAATTAAAGTGGTTTTTAATTCCTCCTCCCCCTTACCCTTCTTCCTCTCCCCCACTCCTCCTGTGATAATTTCTGAAGATTGAACTCAACTCAGGGTAACATGCATACTTGGTAAATGATCTATCATTGACTTTGCTTAGCTCCCTGTACTCCTCCTGTTTCAGTATTTCTTATTTCAAATATCCTTATTTGGTTAAAATTGATGACTTTTCTGTAGATGAGTGCATTAACTGTGCTGTGCAAATAACCTCTTTGCTTTACTAGGCAGGAAGGACACTCTGATCTTGACCTGATCCGAACCACATTTTTTTTTTTCAAAGAAAAAATGTATTTTATATAAACTTAGGCTATTGTGATATATCCTTAAGAAATATATAAGAATGAAATGGCTTATTTCTTTCCGGTAGTAAATTAAGTACAGAAAGATCAGAATTCAGACTTTAGTTCTTAAATGATAAGTGAAGTAATTTGTAAATAAGCCCTTTAATGACCCAGAGAATCATATGTATGTGCATGAGTGTGGCATTTATTTTTAGTGTGGTATCTTTGCTCTTTTCCTTTTGAATATTATGGATGATGGAACTGCCTGAAAGACTAAACTCCTAGGCCAGGGTGCTCTCTAGAGTAAGATGATTCTGGATTGCTTTGTGTTATTTTCTCTAGGACCTAGATTTGAGCATTTTCTTTTCATTTTGCTAATTTGAGACTATTTAATTTTTATATACCAATAAATATTACATTGAGAACAGTGAAGCTGGTATCAAACCAGCTTCTACAGATATTAACCCCACATTTTGTTGCTGCTATCTTGCAATGCTTTATGTAGTGTGGAGTCAAACAATAGTCACTTTACAAGTTATCTACAAACATAAACTTTATTTAATGAAAGTACACATTGGTAAATTTAAAACAGACTGTAAAGTTTCTAGAAGGAAATTTTCTGGAATTTCATCTCATCATGAATCTGTATTCATAAACGCCATTTAGTTTAGTCTAACTAAATCTTTCCTGAGGTTACCAATTAATTCTCTGAAATGTCTTCAGACTGGGTACACACTGTTCAATTAAGAAAATGTCAAGTTGAATCTTAGTGCTCTGGGTGACTTTGAATCTTATGATGGCCTCAGAGTCATGATGACTTTTCTGAGACCAACCTACGGAAGTTCTACAAGCATGTACGTTCCAATATGGTCCTATTTTCATTGGAGATTATTTGCTATGTCTGGAATCCTAATGTTTGATGCTTTTGATGAGAGGAATAATACCGAAAGTATTTTGATATTCAGACAACAAAATTTCTATGAGCCACCGAGGAAGGTTTTTAGATCCTGACCTTGTCAGTTTTGTTTCTGAGGTCGCAGATTTGCTGAAGAAAGCATTCCAAAATCCTTCTCCCCCTCTCCTCCCTCCAGTGTCCTGCACACGCCCGCAAGCACACAGCCATACAGACACTCGTGCTCGCCCTTTAACGACCAGCTCCCGTTAAACTGTTCACATACATAGCAGCCCGGGCCTGCAAGTCTTTCTTAGGGAAGCTCACTTCACGGACTACTCCTTTATTCTCAGTTTACATTATAAGGAATAGTAGCAAACGTTTCAATGCTTATAATGTTCCCTATGAGTATATCAATTGAGCAAGTAGGCTGGGCGGGGGAGTCTGGGGAAGTTTATTATTTTTCCACCAATATATTTGACACCACCTTTGGAGAGTGAACAAAAGGCACACTGTCAAGAGGACAGACCTGGACAAAATGTTACTGTTTGTTCCTCACAAGCACAGAGGTATATTTAAGCAAAGAAAGACATTCCATAGCTCTCTTGGGACTTCCTTCCTTTGGCTGAATTACACCAGCATGTTCACGCCACTCTGTCCAGACCTTGCCAGAATTTAAAATGCAGACTACTATTTGCCAACAGTTATATACTGCATCTACAGAGATCCACATCAGACTTCCACTTGTCCTCAAAATATCATAGAATAAATAGAAAGAAATGTGTGTACACATGAAATGACACTAGAAATCCTGGAAATGAGAAGTGCCCTTGTTTGACAGCTTCTGTACCTTATACAACAAAGCCTCTAAAGTCCAGAAGTCACCTGGTTTGGGATTAGGTTTCCAATCCAGGCTTACTGACACGAACAGAACTTTTGGCAAACATGGGCCGGGTTTCGAGCGAGGCTGGGTAGAATGCTTCATTCTTGTGGAGCCTATGTGAAACTCGGCGGCCTCGGCTAGGCTCCTCCTTGAGTTTCACGTTCAGTCCAGTGTTTCAGAGTAAAGTTAAAACAGAGGGGCATGAAAGAGGAGGGAAAACAGGACATCGGATGGCTCGTTGGGATAGGATCGCAGTCTGCTGTCTCACAAACTTATGCCTTCCTGTGTCTTTGATTTTTGCATCTATACTAATAGCGCTACTTATTGCAGGCTGTAGGAACGAACGTGCACCTGGCATGCTCACCAAGCCTTCCCAGTGCTAACAGGGACCATTCCTGATCTTCAGAGGTCCTTGGAAGCCACGAAGTCCTCCCTCAAAGTAACAAGGGTCCTGTTCCAGAAACAGATGACTGGTATGTTCTTTATAATGTAGATTCCAAGAGGTGAAAGAGCAAAGCAGTGTTGCCGACCCTTTCCCAGCTTTTCCTACAATAATCCACATTCTAGAGGGGAGAACTCCATGTGCTCCTACTTGAGAGGAACATTCCTGAAACATTCCTCCTCCCTCGGCCTCCTTCAAGTCCTGTCTGGTGGCCACTGGCTTCCTTCCTTTACAGGGCAGACTGTCAGCTCTGTGGAGTCACAGCCTGGGACCTCACAGCCTTCTTGGCTGGATTAGGCTCCTAGCCTCCAGGAGAAGAGGGACACTCTTCAGTTCTTGGAGGAGAACTGAGGAGGAAGCAAACACATATATTATGTATGAGGTTTTGAATGTGAAGACAATAGTGAAGCTGACTGATGATTAGAAAACATGTTACAGTTTTGTCTGTTTCAGGAACCACTTCTTATTTTGTTTTCTTAAATTCTTTATTCCAATTCATTAAAAAAAGTTTCACTAAAACTTTTGGCTACTGAAGATTTTTTTTTTTAATTTAACTTTTGTTTTTCTTCTGCCTTTTTCTTTTGTCTTACTGATTTTGTTACTCAAAAGATCACAATGCCATTTAAACACTTGGGTTTTTTGTTTGCTTGTTTGTTTGTATTTGTTTTGTTTGTTCATTTTTTTAACCGAAACTCTTTTGGTAAAAAAGCATCTTGAATGCTAAGGATTTTAGTACTCATAAAAAAAGCAACAATGAGGCCTCAAGGCATGTGGTAATTTGGGGAAGCGGGGCACTTAAGTAGGGGTTGACAGGACTGGTTCTGTGAACTGTCTTTACTACTTGCTTTTAGACATCTTGAGTTGTTAGGTCAGCAGCTCTCGACCCGTGAGTTGTGATCCCTCTATGATGTGGCCAACCACCTTTCACAGGAGTCGCCTAAGACTATTGGAAATATCATTATGATTTCTAAGTGTAGCACAATTACAGTTATAAAGTAACAAAGAAGAAAATAATTTTATGATGTGGGGGGAGGTCACCAGTTGTCTTTAAGGGTCACAGCATCAGAAAGGTTAAGAACGGCTATGTTAGAAAGTCAACATGGTAAAAGAGCTTTGCCAGAAAAAAAAAAATCTTTTTAAATTAAAGGTTCCTTTAGAAATGAAGTCTAAAGCATAACGGCAGGAGAACCCAAGCCAGTAAATTATCTGAAGGAACTGCTATCAAAGCATTGAGGAAAAAAAAAAGTCCCTTTTACTGAACATAGTAAATACTCACAATCAAAGTAAATGGTATGCTTGAGGTTAAAGTCCACAGATCAAAGTACTTTGCAAAATGTCAAGTGTAAGCATAAGGAGGTGGGATGGGGGAGAGCCAGAAAACTATCTATAAAAGAAGTTTACTATGGCAATAGAGAAAAACCTGTGAGAAAATCTACAAGAGTAGTCATACAAGAGTAGCTTAGATAAGATTCAGCTTGGGTAAGGGATTCTCAAAATCAGTCACCCCAAAGTGCACTAGACATATAAAAACTCAATAACGATCATCATAATGAAATCTCCTAAATAACTTCTCATTCCACAGTAGCAGTGAGTAAAATAGTGTTAAGTGGGGAATGCACTCTTCCACACCAGTCTTGCTGTCCGGCAAGAGCAGTCATTAATGCACTGTCTTTACCCTGGTGGGCTCTGTCTTGTTGACTTTACAGCATGTCTTTAGAAAGTTAAAATAAGAAAGCAGTCTAAACAACGGAATGATGGTGTCTACAGGTCCTCTTGACTCTGTGGCAGTCACGCATAATGAAAACTCTGAGACAGTGCTCAGCCTCGGTCAGGTCTGTGTGCTCACGGCTGCCACAGGGACAGGGGGCTTTAGGCAAAGTTTACAATCACACTCACAAAATGCCTGATGCTACTGCCGCATCCTGCCACACAGGGCACACAGCGTTTACCTGGGAATCCCTCGGCCTCCTCCTATGTTTACTGAAAAGTCATTTTAGAGACACTAGTCACGACCACACCAGAAAGCAAGTAATTCCCGGATAAAAACCTTACCTAGAAGAGAGGCTGAACTTTTCTCAGTTGCTTCAGCAGAGGAAGTAGGAGTTGCTGGCCTTTTACATGTAGAGACTGTTTATTTAGCCCTTTTTAAAAGGTCTTGACCTCCAGAGGTTTAAGATGAAGTCCAATCCAAGTGTCTGCAGGGAGGAAAAGGAGACTGGGGGTCAGGAGAGAGCGCAAATGAGAGAGGCAAAGAATCTCAGCTGCTGGGTGGTACTCCCAGCCTGGGAGCATTTGAGCTATTTTCAGCATTACCAGCAGCTGGACTTGTCTGCAAAGGGATGAGAATGCTTTGCTCAGTTCACCACCCCACTCCGGGGGGGGAAACCAACACAAACCAGGAAACCCACAACAACTTGGTTCATTGTGCAAATATTCATTGAAATTTTGAGGAAAACTGCCAGCGCTATTGAAAACACCACACACACACACACACACACACACACACACACACACACACACTCACTCACTCACATACACACAGAAACTGAATCTTAAAGGAACACTGTACCTTGTTCCAACCATGATGTTTTCAAAAGGGTTTACCTGATCAGTAGAAAGTAAGATGTTGACAAGGGAGACTTCTGACCTTGCTTGCTCAACACTGGTCTTAATGCGACATTTTAGATCTCAGGTAGGTACATCAGCTCCCAGCCGCCTCTTAAGACCACAGGCAAATGGTTTCTTTCTAATACACACCTACATGTCCACTTTAACTATGCTATTTTTGAAAGCTACTGGGTTAAGCTGATGACATTTCTTATCTGCTGGCTAAGACTGGGGACTACTCAGTGACATGATGCAGAGAGGCTTCTGCCTCCAAAAGCCCAGTGGAAAAAAAGTCATTCACACCAGGTCACCAACCATGACAGGTAAACTTAGGACATTTACTTGGTTTTCAGAATGAATAGCCACAATCTAGAAGTTGTATTTGTACCTTTCCTCGTTTAACAGTTAAGTGGCAAACATCTCTCAGCTCACCGTATAACTGGGAACTCTGGGAATACAAAACTGGGCAGATAAATGTTGCTTCAGCTTTTAAGGATTTATTGTACTGAGATTGCAAGAATAAGTAAAAACAGAACCAAGGTCCCTTTAACATTGTTTCATTAGGCCCTGGCTATATCACTGTCCTATCTCGTTTTCTATTGCTGTGAGAAAACATTATGACCAAAAGCAACCTGGAGAAGAAAGGGTTGGTTTCATTTTATGGATCACAATCCTTCACTAAGGGAAGTCAGTTCAGAAACTCAAGGCACGAACCTGAAGCCAGGAACTGAAGCAAAGACCAGAGAGGGAAGGTGCTTACCAAGTAGCTCAGTCTGCTTTCCAGGACCACCTGCCCAAGAGTAGCTCCACCCACAGTAGGCGGGGCCCTCCCACAAGAATCACTGATTGAGGAAATGCTCTACAGGCTTACCCACAGGCAATCGCTCAACAAGAGGTTTCTCTTTCCAGATGCCCCTAGCTTGTGTCAAAAACCTAACCAGCACAGCCATTATGAAGGAAAGGCAGTGGCTATACCAAGCAAATGTTGCAATTTCTTTTAAAGCTTTGATTCCATGAAGATGAATTCAACACAGAACCATATGAGCAGAGAGCAGTGTTTTACTCAAGAGCTACAAGAGGACTCTCCAGTTATTTGTACTTTGTTTTGAGACAAATGCAAAACCAATTTCTTCTTTGCATCAATGATATCAGGATTGATTTTTCAAAACATAGTGAACCAAGCATGGTAGAGAATAAGAAATGTCATGTGACTCTTTCAAGCAGTATGCTATAATGATGAAATCTTTTAGCTGAGTTCACCTTACCCTAAAATGATGCGGCTATTCTAAACACACACACACACACACACACACATATATATATGTTAAATTGGAGGTATCTAATTATAATCTTAAATAAGGTTAGCTTTGATTTTCAAAGTACTTACCTGTTTTAAAATATCATTATAGAATAATGCATTTTTCTATTTGATTAAATAGTCATATTTTATTGAGCGTTAATCACCTACCAGCTTAAACTAGATACTTGTTTTCCTTGTTGAATGATAATTCTACCAATAAAGACTTGAAATCTATTCTCAGACAAGTTTCTTAAAGTTATTTTTGCATGCTCCTCCATTTTTAAATGTGCTTCCTTGAGAAGCTATGAATGTCAATGAGAGAAATAAGGATTGGCTCTCTGACCACTAAGTCAGTTATTCTTTTTCATTCCTGGCAGCCAGCTTTCCACACCAATCCCATGGGATGTGCACTGCCTCATTTTCACCTGCATGGTCACGTTACCTCAAAATCCACACTCAAACAAAGAGGTTATGGGTCTGATCCCGATTCCCTTTAATATTAGTCCTGTTGTACACTGTGTCTCACCAAAGTCTTTTTTGTTCCCAAAGATCCTGAGCCAGGATCCAAATAGCTCCTTTCAACAACACACTCAACATCTCAGAGAACAAATTAGACTTAAGCATATTTTAAAATGGTAAAGGATGGTCAATTCTGACTTTTCTACATAACTAGTGAGACTTTTATCTCAACAGCAATACTCTTTTCTTTTGTAAATACTGTAAATACATCAGGTTTGAATAATCCATCAGTGATTATATTTCAGTAAGCCCCTGACTTGTTTTGGAGATGTGAGAACAGTAGGCAAAATATCTGGCCAGAGATGTGGGCTCTAAGAAAGAAGGTAGGACCTAGTCATGAGAATCCTAGTTGAAATCCAAAGTGAGAACAGTTGCCTCGGTAGTAACTGAATGTCATGTGTTCTGTATAAGCACAAAATAGGTTTCAGACACTAGAGTAAGAAGAATCTTGGATGGAGATTAGTGGACACCAAGTAGAAGAATGTTGAAGGGCAGCTCACTTGTGCATTTTCTTGTCTCCCTCCAAATACCTAGCAAGAATCTAGATGATTCTGAGGTCAATGTTGTATTAGAACAGTGTTTACTAAGACACAGTTTACGTAGACCAAACCATCTAAGAGGGTATTTACATCCCAAGGGAGGATCTTGCTAAAGCAAATAACACCTCAATTGGAACTGCTGGTAAGACAGATATATGATTTGGTGGAGAGAGAGAGAGAGAGAGAGAGAGAGAGAGAGAGAGAGAGAGAGAGAGATTTCTGTTATTCTTTCCTATGCCACTGTCCCACTCTAAATAAATGAATATGCCAGTAGTTTAGAGTTTAAATAACTTCATCAGCCTTTCAAATACACTCCTCACTGTTGCAAGTGGCCCCAGAGTGCTCCATGTTCCACAGAACTTCATAAAAATAAACCTCACTGGAAAAGAACATCTGGGCTCACATTGGCAACCTTCAGGAGTTTCCACTCAGGCGGTAGCTCTGTGGTGAGGCACTCAGGTGGCTTAGGGTCCATCCCTTAGCACAACAAACCAGACAGAGGCAAATAAGAAACACCCTCCTACCCTCAGCCTTTCACTGCTGGCCTTGCTTTTCAGGTGGTTTGTTTTTTGTGTGTGTTTGGGTGGGTAATTTTAGAAAAAACGTTAAAAACATGTAATGACCAAGACTCACCAGCCAACGTGTGTGACTACATTTAGCGATTATTTTTAGATAGCATGACGATTTCCAAGAACTTTCCTGTGCAACTTGTTGAATTCCTGTAGTTTAAACCTGTAAAAATTCTTTTCTCAAGAGAATGCAAAATTCCTAGTCATCATTCATCATTTCCTATTATTTGGGGTGAATCTTGGGAGGAAGGAAGTGAACAAGGTTTTCCCAGGAATATTGTTTTCAAGAGTTCACCCCCAGTGAAAAGTGAATCGTGCTGCAGCCACCTGAAGGCTTTCACAGCCTTCCTCAGCTGAGTGGCATTGTCTAATCCGGGAGAACAATGTGTCCTTCTCCTAGGGGAATACTTTAGTGTTTGGGGCAGTGAGGTCCTCCAAAGCAATGGCAGCGATTTCAAGGAAGTATTGAGAAGGACGTCAATCAAATTCTCCTACTACAGAGACTACAGAAATCCGATAGAGCTGAATTAAAGGGGGGGGGGCATGCGAAAGAATGGAAAATAAAGTAGGAGTTAGATGCAGTTGCCTGCTTCAGCCATCCTCATCGAAGTGAAGAGTGTGCAAGAAAAACACTGTTCTTCATTTTATACTGCAGTAAGCGTCCGTCAGGCCATCCTTGGGTCTGCTGTGCACTGAACCAAGCATCAGTGGCCAGAGTTGGAAAACTGAGGCCCAAGACAGGGGTCTGATCACTCACAGCGCCCTCCTTGACACTTGCACCCTGAGCTAAACTGTAAGTCATTACCAGCCTTAGAATCTGTTTCTATTCAGGTTACATAAGTTCCTCTGTTTGAGAGTTACCACATACTTCTAATTACTTCCACCGCCTAGTTGTGGACAGTATGGTAACCTATGGTTTTCCGAAGATTATTTTGTGCCCATATGCACCATTGTGACCTGAGACTGGGTTTTACCAAGTGAAGCTAAGATCCTCTGTGAAGAGTTTAATGAGCTAATGTTATCAGACACAACAAGTTTTGTAAAAACAACTTCTTAAATTTTTGTTAAAACTCAGTTTTCTAATGAAAATGTTGCTATTATTAACACTACTACTTGAGGGGCTGAAGAGAGAGTTAAGAGGTGTCGCTGTGTGCAACTGTGAGACCTGAGTTTGGGTCTTGAAGCACCAACCTAACAAGCTGGGCATGGTCTCATCAGTGCTAGCATCCAGATCTAGGAGAGAAAAGACCAGAGACAGGAGGTTCCTGAGGCTTACTGAGCTCAAGGGTCAGGGAGAAACCCTGACTCAGAGCAACGAGACAGAGGGTGATGGAACAGAACGCCCAGTGCCGTGGCATACACGATGTCCTTGGATTGGAATACCTCCATGCCCTGTTCAACCATCAATGCTATACAGAAGTCACCATGCCCTTCTTCAGAAAGGCTTTCAAAGACCCACCCAGATAGGTAAAGGTTCTTATTTTAATCCTTCCTTCCTTCCTTCCTTCCTTCCTTCCTTCCTTCCTTCCTTCCTTCTTTCTTTCTTTCTTTCTTTCTTTCTTTCTTTCTTTCTTTCTTCTTTCTCTGGACAGTGTTTCTTTGTGTAGCTCTGGCTGTCCTGGAACTTCCTCTGACAGAGCAGGCTGGCCTCAAACTCAGAGATCTACCTGCTTCTGCCTCCCAAGTGCTGCGATTAAATGATTAATGCTTGTTCCATCGTCAACACCACTTGGTTCCTTTTTAAGCTTAAGGCTTAAAGAGCCATATTCATCTTCCCTTCTAGGTCAAATCATTTATTTTAGGGATTGACCTATTGGTGTTCTCTGCTGCATTTTCTTCACCTTTTCCTTAGTCAGCGTGATCACCACAGGTATCAGATCTGTTCCTGGCATAAAGGAAGTCCTCCACACTACTTAGATAAATAAGTGATGTAGTAAATTCCTCAAAATATTAAGCAGCACAGTACATTTTTCTTATATCTGCCAGAACTTGTAAAATGGTTTCTTAGGAAAAACACCCCTACCACTAGCAAATCTTACTGGATATTTTAATTAAGCAGACGTTTTCAACTACAGGGACTTTGGGGAAGATTCTTTATACCTGCGTATTTAGTGAAAAATTTGTTGGGAAAGGTAAATATCATGTGTTTCCCTTGGATTTAATAAATTATATTGTCTACATAATCTGTATTTATTTTAAAAATAAATCTGTACATACATAAATCATATCTCCAGTTTTTTCTAAGAAACATCTGACATTCTGTTGAGGTGGATGAACCTCTCAGATGAGGTTCCTAAGCAATATTTATTCTGATTGAGAGAAAGATCTATTATTCTTTGTTTTATTAGGTGGTTATGCCTGATGTTTAAAGGGAAGTTTCTGAACATAGGTTAAGTTGTACTAAAATGCTACCAACAGCAGTCATATCAATCTCCTCATGGTCTGAAACCCTTTCTGATTTGATTTATACATTGGTTAGAACCACAAATGAATTAGTAGCCAAATCCTTAGAAACCTGAGGACATGAAATTTTGTCTTCAGGCAAGGGGGCAAATCAATTACTGCAATGCAGGAGTCAAAGGTTCACCAAGGTCATTCGTGGAGTATGGCAAAGGGTCTGTGTGAGCTTTTGTGTCACTGGACTCAGGAATGCTTGGCACAGGCTAACAACGTTTTAAAATCTTTTTTTATGTTCTTTGATAATATGTAAAATATACTGAGATCATCACATGGCAGGATGAAAATATATTTCTGAGTCATTAAATAAATGAATAAATTAACTCAATGATCCATGGCATATTCCAACAGTTATCATTATGGGATCATATAGGTTCATTTTGCGTGTGAAATACAAGTGGTTTTCTACCCTGATATGTGGCCACTAGTCCTGAGATCCTTGGGATCTCTTTGCATGCTACAGAGGTGACTGATGTCTGTCTATCACTGGGGAATTTCAGCATAGGGGCTTCTCATGTAAAGACCATGCCAAGGTTAGAGGATTGGACCATAAGCTCCATTCTGTGATCTTCAAGGAAAGGAGAGGGGCTAAGGGCTTAACTGATCACCCACCAGTAGCCAATAATTTAATCAGTTGTGCATGTATAAGCAATGACACCTCTGGCAGGGGTGGGGTGGGGGAAACAAAGTTCAGAGAGTTTATGGATAGCTGAAAAAGGGGAGGTTTCTGGAGGGAGTATACTTTCCTAGCTATCACTCTGCATGTGTGTCTCCTCCTCTGTATCCTTTTTATATCACTCATAATAAACCAGTTAATATGTTTCCCTTAGGCCTTGATTCACTCTAGAAAATTAACTGAGCAAATGCAAGGGAGGTGGAGATCCCAATCTGGAACTGATAGTTCATAAGCTGGGTAAAGAAGTATGGGGCCTGCAACTGACGCCTGAAGGTTAGAAAGACTGGGGACTGAGCCCATAGCCTGTAGAATCTGATTCTGTTGTCTAGAATCTAGACTCTACATAGTGTCAGAACTTAGAAAGGAGGATGCCTGGGTGGCATCCACTATAACCTAGCTGAGTGCTTGCTAGTGAGAGAAATTCACAGTTCTTTTGAAAGAAGTCTCAAAATTTTTGTGTGTTAATTATCATTAAATAATGTTTAGGAGAAACTGACACTGACTTTTCCCAGTATACCACAGACACATATAATATACCGATAGTCTCTCTCTCTCTCTCTCTCTCTCTCTCTCTCTCTCTCTCTACACACACACACACACACACACACACACACACACACACTACACAGAATGCTAGAAAATTGTCCTTGTAACTCATAAAGATGAAGTATAAAGAATAGTTGACCAGCATTCAACAGTTAGCCAGGCTGGGGGTGTACATGGGAAGACTTGGAGGAAGAGCAAGTTCAGTGCCAGCCTGGGTTACATAGCCAGATCCTGTCTCAGAAAAAACAAACAAATAGACCCATTTTATTAAGTATATAATAAAGCTTCTCCCCATGAGTGTAGGTTGGACATGTGAGTATGGTCTATGTTGTGACTTCACTTTACCAAAGCCTTCTACCTGTTTCTGCAGCCTGTTGTCACACCTATCCACCCAGGTACAGACCTACCTGTGGCCCAGTGCTGCCTATTGGTCTCATCGTTCTCAGATGAACAGACAGGGCTCAACCAAGTCACTTGTGGCTTTTTGCAAACTCCTTTGTTTACTGTGGCATGCCTACAAACACAATCCTGTTCCTGACATCATTACACAAAGAAGTTGGGGAGGGCCAACACTAGCCAGCAAAGCCAACCTCCTACAAAACCAGCAGTGCTTCTGTTGCAAAATGAAACAGCAGGATTGAGATGTATGGTGCTAAGAAACTATTAATTTTAACTCACCTTTACAAAAATAATGGAGTCCTTGAATATTCCTTTATATTCTCTGGGTTGAACTAGTTTAGACTGGTTTAGAGAAGCAGAAAGGGAAGGGCTTCCAACTTGCTTTCAGTGGTGTGTCCAGACAGCAGGAAGAGGTGACATCTTAGTTTTAGAAAATGTTGCCAGTTATACCTGGCAATCCAGTGCCTGCATTTTCTCATCAAGTGATTCTTTCTCTAAAGATGATTTTGACTGAGGAACCCTGGAGTCATTTTATTACAATCACGTCAACACCCATGTTTATTATACTTTAGAATAATTACATTATAGAGCCTGCTTGTGGACCACACTGCTTTCTCACACGGAGGACCTGGTTTTTGTTTTCTCCTTTGCAAAGGAGTCTGGAGAGTATGCCAGGTTAGAAACTTGCTTTCCCATACTTCCTTGTGCTTGCCCTGTCTAATAAGCTACAGGACACAGAGAGCATCACACACACAGTAGCAACACGAAAATCTCCCAGCAGGCTGCTTTTGGTCCTATGCCATTTTGCCCTGTACTCCTACTATGAACTGAGATGAGCTGCTACCCCTGAAAACTCATGCTAAGGGCCAGGTAATGGAGGTGAGTGCATACCAGGCTGCCTTTGTCTGGTTGCTTGTGTAGAGCAAATCCAGCCTCTCAAAGGCTTTCATAGCTGCATGGAGTTAGAGTGCTTCTTAAAGTTAAAATCAGTGAACACAACCATCTAAGAACAACTTTATTACATCAGGTCGGCTGGAAGATAGCAGGGACTATTAGGCCTGCCATTAAGATATCAGGTAAAAATAGACTGAGAAGGGCAATGTCTAGATATCAACACTAGCACTGACAATCGCTACTGCATTACGTCTCAGACCCACTGGCATAAAGAATGCTATGGAAACAACCACGATGGAATGCTGTAGGAGGTTCAAATGTGATGTCATTTTCTTTTTATTTCTAAGCACGGTAACGAGGGTGGCACTTCTAAAGACTCAACAGTTAGTGATTATTGATGCCAAGAGGACTAAAAGAACACGGCACTAATTGTCAGGAAACCCCAGAACAGGAACCCAGTGTTTATCATGTTCTTGGTGAACATGGCCAGATCATTGTTCAGAAAACTTTGAACGGGGTCACTTATGTAGCTTACTCAAGCTTTCAAAATCTAAATTGAAAGAATTTGTCCATGTTATGGAAGAGATAGTTTGACAACTTACTCCAGGTCCGCAGGAACAATTCCACTAATGTCTTTCTGAGAGCTGCAACTCATAGCTGAAGAAAAACTATGTTGGATTAGGAAGCTCACTGTTTCCCATCAGTAAATGTGATGATGTACATGGGATTATTCTAAGGAGTCTTGGGTCTTGTTTGTTTGTGTTTGTTTGGTTTCTGATTAAAGACCTTAACTGAAGGAATAAGGATAAATTATGACATATCTGACTGTGTAGCATGGAGTCACAGATGGGTTTTGGTTTTTATATTTTTTTAAAAGCTGAAGAACCTGGCTGCTACTATAGCCTCCAACAATTGTTTCTAACTGTTGTGACTTGTTTGATACATGCACCATCAACGTTGTCTTAGGGTTTCTATAACTGTGATGAAACACCATGACCAAAAGTAGCTAGAGGAGGAAAGGCTTTATTTAGCTCACATATCCTGAATCACAGTCCTTTGAGGAAAGTCAGGGCAAGAACTCAAAAGGGTCAGGAACTGGGGGCAGGATCTGATGCAGAGGCCATGGAGGAGCACTGCTTACTGGCTTGCTCCTCACGGCTTGCTCAACCTGCTTTCTTATATAACCCGGGACTTCCAGCCTAGGGATGGTACCACCCACAATGGACTGGTCCATCCCTATCAATCACTAATTTAAAAAATGCCCTACAGTGTTGCCTGTAGCCCTCACTTATGGATTTATTTTCTCATTTGAGGTTTCCCCCTATGAGGTAACTCTTGCTTGTGTCAAGATGACATTAAAACTAGCCAGGACATATCCTTAACAACAGATAAGGAACACAGCAGCATTTTACTACTTTGATTTCTGTGCAGTGAGAATGAGTTAATATATGTGGAAAGCTGTTCAGACAGTGTTGGCACACAGTAGGTGCTGCCCAAGTGGTGTTTGTTGTTGTGGCTTCTCTCCATCCACTTTGGTGATATACAGCACTGTAGTTAAAAGGCTTGCCTCTCAGCAGAGTTCGAAGATAAATTCTTCCACACTTGTTTAAACTCCTAGTTTTGGGCACATCTGAGCCCCAATTCCTTCACTTTGGAAATGGGCTACCATTCCCGACCTGAGAGCATTTTATAGAGAACTGAAGAATATCGTGCAGGGGAAATCACTCTTGGCACACAGTAATCATTTGACAGCGATTTTCAAAAGCTACATGGAAAACTGCTTTCTAAATGTAATCATTTAGCTTCAAAAATTCATGCTCTTTTAGTTTGCTGGAGGGAAAATGGATTGGACACACTTGAATATTGAGTTTAATGTCCTTATCATTTATTTCAGATAGCTCACACTCTGGGTTTTGTTTTGCTTTGTTTTCCTCTTTCCGTTTTAAATAAGAGTTCATGGAGTTGTAGGACAATCGGATTAAGGCATTCTCATCGCCTCCCTAGTTTTGTCCTGGGGTTGATGGGATAACCTTTTTTAAATTGATGACTTTGTCATCTCATATGCTAAGAAGGCTGAAGTGGAACACTGTTGGTATCAAGGGGAATGGCTTGTAGAAAGCAGAGGAGAATCTATCATACCTTTTGCGGATTTATAGCCCTTTGCATATTGTTACAAACACATACTACTCTATGTTGGTTGACTGTAATTATAACTAAGATAGCTGAAGTCCAAGATTTACCTACTAAAATTGTGATTAATTTCCAAAAGCAAGTAGCCTTTTAGAATCAGGTAGTGCTGGGCTCCAGGCTTTGCTTCCCAGTGGCAAACTATGCTATTTCAGGGAGAGTTACTTGATAAAATATAAAATGCAGACAACTGTGTCTACCTGTTTGAGAGCCCTTCGAAAGAATTAAATGAAGACTGTGAAAAGTGATTCTAGGAAAATGTGTGTTGTAGAAAGAGACGCATCATCACGGTAGTTATTTGGCTGTGTTCTAAGAGACTGGAAACTCTTTGAGGAGAGGACCTTGTGTTTGAAAACTTGAATGGAGACCAGTGAGATGCTTGGCAAGTCAGCACTTGGTACCAAGCCTGACAATCTGAGCTCTGTGCGTGGTACCTACATGGTAGAAGAAGAGAACTGAGTCCTGTAAGCCCGTGTACATGGGTTGTAAGCATGTTTACTCATACCCCATCCACAAATAACAAATAAAAGCAATAAAAAGTTGAATGCAGCTGTCTCTGTGAACAGGGTCTGGTCGCTAAAGGTGATGAGTGAATACATTATCGAATAGAGGGTTAACATGAAAGGACCATTCAAATGCCAGAAATAATTAATAATGAATAAAAGACTTAAGTGAAAACAGATGTTGGCTAATTGAATAGATATACTAGAGAAGAGATCTAAATAAATGGTAAACAAAAACCATTTTTCTTCTACAGGACTTAGAGAGGAGTGGTCGTCTATAAAGAGCAGAGAAAGGTTGTCACATCAATGGTCATACTATCTGAGGGTTTTATAAACAACATCGTGAAATGAGCTTATGATAACACACACACACACACACAATATATATATATATATATATTATATATATATTAATATATTATAAAATCACCTGCATTTTTTTTTTTTTTTTTTGTAGAAAGATAGAAATTACCTTAGGCCCTTGATTGCTATGAGTCCTGTCTGCTTTAATTAAATTCAGAAGCATTTCATATGAACCTCACTTCTGTCTACTCCTCTACCCCTATTCTATGTCTCCCCTGCTAGCGACTCCATGTTAGGAACTCATGTTTGTTTGTTTGTTTTAACTGCAAAATCCAGTGAGACACATCCATAGATGCTCTTAGTATGTTATCCCTAAATACAGCACATCACAAACCTGACACATTCTGGAGACTCTCAGGACCAATTTTGACTTTAGGTATCTGTCACTTTTCGTGTATTCTTAAATGACACTTGGAGGAAACATCTGAGGCCAGTGAGGTTTCACATTTTGGGAACTGGAGTATGAAGGATGAAAGCATAGAAAAACCATTACTGAAGGAGGGGATCAGGAACATTGTTCCTGTCGGAGACAGAAGGCCACAAACAGCACCGCTCACTCATTTGGGATGGGCTAGCATTCCCACAGGCTCCTGTGGATTCAGGCCAGGTGCACCATGGCTGCTCCAGTGCCAAATGCTTCTTCTTCTTCTTTTTTTGCTAAGAAAAAGCCTTGATAGAGACTTGCTGTTCAAACCCCGATGAACTCACTGGGCACAACAGCCAGCTCATTTAAGTATCCGGTGCTAGCTTCGATGGAGCAATAAAAAGAGGCTTCTATGGAGAATGGAAAAGAGATACCAGCATAGAGACAGTGAGAACTGCAATAATTTGAGACAGGAGGAATAGAATGTCTTCTAAAGAGAAAGACAAAATTTGGAGCGCTGAAGTTGAAAACGAGGCACATTTAACGAAGGCATTCAAGTAGGGCAAAATGATTTCAGAATCAGGTATCACATGAGAAAATTTTATGTGGGAATAATTAGAAAAAAATGATTCAAGAAGTGAGGGAGTTCTCAGAGATACATTAATTTCTGTTAGTGTGAGGGATACTTTGTCAAACGCTTCTGAAAAGAAGCCACAGCTGAAATCATCTATTTATGGATTATCTATTGGTAAGTCTAAAAGTTATACCGTGCAATGAAACCTAGCTGTGAAGACCGATATAAAGGTCAAAATTCAGGTTGTCCTTGGACTTGCATATACGATGTTGGGTAAGGAAAGGAGGAACTAGAAAAGCCAGGACAAATGGTACCCATCATTTCATCCATCCTGAGAGTACACTGTGGAAGCTCCGTCATCATCCTGTAACGTGAACCCTATGTTCCTGTTACTAGATTAGGATCTACCCACTTGGCCTCTTTAAAAGACTCCCACACATTTGAACACACCTTTGGATCTCCAAAGTGGACCAAGGCATCACCTTCTATTTTGGGTAGCTACAAAGGTACTGGAAACTTCAAGCTGTAACAAACACCATGGCCTATAAATGTAAGAACAGGAGCCAGTGGATACAGGAGTCCAGGGTTACAAACTCCCAATTATTCTCTCAGGTGTTTGACTGACTGATTCAGATCAGGTCAGGTCATCTCTGTTGTGATGGTTTTCATTTTGTTCTTTTTTTTTCTTCCTCTTTCAGTAAATATAATAATTGCTGCTTCTTCTAATCCTTAAAAATCAGATTAAGGTCTATTTTTGAGGACTACTTTTATGCTGCCCTGAGATGACTAATAGATACTTTTTTTTATTCAGAGGAAATGAATTGATTTCCTTCCGCTTCCAACCAGCCCTGCAGAGAATGCCTGTTCTCATTTATCTCAGTTTAGCCAGATGAACAAACTACGGGGGTACTCGGGGTTTTCAGTTTCTGTGATGGAGTTATTAAAGATAAAGGCATAATATTTTCATTATTTATCCTCCCTCAGTTTGTCAACCGAATAATAAAATAATACTTATAATGATCCCTTGCACTTTATGTAACTACACAGACCATGGTATATATTATTTAGTGATTATATATAATTAATAAGATAATTAAATCATTTCATAAAGAACTATGCAAACTAGCTTAACAAATAAACTTATTATTCTCTTTTAGCTCTTCTTTTAAAGGGGTTGACTAATACAGTGTCTTCAGAATAGAGTCACTTGTTACAATAGAGTCATTCAAAGGAGAAATAATAATATATCACCCTGATTATGAATGTAATACTTGGTGGCATTCCTATTTTAAGTATTTAGAGTTCATAAAGATGCTTAAGATGAGGGCTTGTTTCATCAATCTTGCTTCTGAGCCATTTCTCACTGTTCCTCAATGTATTTAGGAAATTTCATTTGACTCGTTTCTTCCGACATAATAATAACTAGATCAAACTTGAACTGCTTTAACGTCAGAGTGAAAACTTCCATGACACTAGCTTCATTTGCTGTTTGTGCTTTGCCGAAAAACAGTGAACTTGTCATACTGCAGCAAAGGGTTAGGAATGGTGCTTGCTAATTTTCAGGCCGAGGAAGCAGGTCTAATTTTACAGCTTCCAAGGAGATATGGAGTTTTATTCCTGATTACATGTATCTCCACCCACTGCTCTAGTGGTTTTATTAACTTGTCCTGAAGGAAACTAGCACTGAGATTAACATGTAAAACTTATGAACAATGAAGGAGGTATACCAGAAGTCTATTGAGGAGGGAACTAAGAACTGTCTGTACTCACAAAGACCAACTGAAACATTCCGAATTCTCTTACTTACGCATTACTCATTGTGGCTTTCCAAGTAAAACACAAGTATCTGTGTCATTTTATCTATTGGATGTGTTCTAATGACTTGCCTCAAATGGATAAGGGCTAAAGAATTCAGAGATTATTTCAAGGTACCCAAAGAAACGGATGCCTTTAAAATTGCAATGGTTTTCACATTAAAAAAAAAAAGAGAGAGAGAGACAATACAAACTCTCATTTCATTTGTGATTGATGCAGCCAGTTACACTTAAATAAACCCTGTCCCCTCTTTTCCCAGAAAAGGAATTTTAGCATCTGAATGTTAGGAATGTTAATATCCCTGTTCCTACAGCAATCCCTTGGGCTGACAGAAAGTGTCTCTTGGTTCTCAAAGACTCTAAACTATGTTTATCCCTCAGGACCCAGTTAAATGAGGGCTCACATCAGCTGAAATGAGCAGTATTTGTTACCAGGCTTTGACTCTGTACCAGTGAAATTGCTTTCATCTCAAAAATGGGCAGACAGGATGGCTCTGGTGCTCAGTATGAATATTCTAGTGTCTGACTTCTGAAAAACTTGAGTAATCAATTGAAGGCCATGAGAGGGACACAGAAGCAATACAAAAAACTGCTGTACTTTCAAGGGTACAAAAGGTTGGTGCTTATTAAAATAACTGTCTTTGTAAACAACTTCAAGGTCTTCTTTGCTAGTTCTGAGAGCATGCTGCTTTTAACACAACTTTAAAACTACACACCTCTACTCAAGTTAGAAAGAGCAGACCTTTGCCGAATGCCATACTTCACTACCTTCCATAGGCATGAATACATCTATCACCTACAGGAGATGGAAATAGTGGAACCACATTTGTTAACACAGTAAACACTTAGCAAAAACGTTTTGCTTGTGCAGACTCATCCAGTCATGAACCAGGCAACTGAACTGCAGATACAAAGCATAAATAGACCTTAGCAGAACAGAAGCCCCACAGGGGCATGGACTCTCACCTCCTCACGTAGTACGTTATCTTAGTTTATGATGAAACTTAACTTGAGATGATGACAAATAAATGGGGTATGAAAGAGGAAGACAGCTAGCCACGGCCATCCTTATAATGTGAACTGTGCACCAAAACCTTGTGAGAAACCCATTCAATTACTATGCTTTATTTTATTATTTTATTATTATTTTTGGTAATGGGGATTACAGCCAAAGGCTCATGCATGCATACGAGGCAGGTTTTTCTACTGAGCTACATTCCCAGTTCATTTTCCTTCCAGTAAAGGGGAGGGATGAGTTCTCCTCCCCAACATAATAGTACTTACCTGAGTAATGAAACTTACAAAAGCTAGTGTTCAAATTTGCTATTTGTAGTAATAGATACTGCCCTCAAAAATGTGAAGACAGTAAGAAGGGTTTTCTCCCAAGACACATGCTTTCCAGTGCCCATTTCTCTTCCTTAGATTGGTCTTCTATGCTCAAGAAGAGAAACGTTTTGATGTGTGCATCCGTACAAGCTGTTGATTGTTTCTGAACTCCATTTGAACTTACTCAGCTCCAAAGTAGAACTAATCATTGTTAATCCAGGATAAATCTTCATTGCCAGCAAACACAGGGGTCTGCTGACATTGCACACAGAATGTCAAGTTAGCAGCTATCAACTTCCCAGTGGTACACATAATCTCTTAAGTTACAGCAGATGCCAATTTTAAAAATAAATGGAACTGATAAAGCATTTACATGTTTAACCTTTTTTTTTTCTATTGCTTTGTCTTGTAAATTCATAATTAGCTACCTAAATGTCAACTGGAGTCTCATATATTCCTTTGGTTATTTTGGGTGTATCTCCTTATATTTTTAATTTTTAGAACTTGAACTAGATTTTTTAAAGTATGGACAAGTGGGCTAGGGATATAGCTCAGTAGGTAGTTATTTGCTTAGCATTCAGCAAACCCTGGTTTTGATCTCCAGCAACCCATAAAACTGGGAGTGGTGGGACAGGACTGTAACCCCAGTACCTGGAGGAAATGAAGAAAGATGGGCTGGAAATTCAAGGTTATCCTTGGCTACAGAGAATGTTAATAGCCAGCCTGGGATATGTGAGACCCCTCATCCCCAAATATAGACAAGCATTAATATAAAGGAAAGAAAAGTAAAAATCATCTATAACTTCAGTATATAAAAATTAATTATTGACATCTTCAATTTGATTGCCTGCCTCGTTTTATTGTTGTGCTATTTGAGGTCTTTCAAGAGGAAAATTGATATTAATAAATATTTCTTTAAACGAATATTTCTATAGAAATCATGTATAAAACCATAGAGAGAATGATAAGATGTAAATTGTAACATTTTCTTTTGGTTGCCCTGTAGTTCCCACAAATAGACAGCTTTGAAAACCACTAAGAGCACAGGGTTTGGAACATCAAGGATCCAAGTTTGACTCCCACTGTCCCCATATGTGTGACCCTATGCAAGTCGTCAGACATCTCTGAGACCATCCACTTCTTTTTTCGAGTGTTTTTGTGAATAGTCAATGAGAGATGCTTAAAGAATTTGCCATGCTACCTGACGCAGCATCCAGTGGGGGACAGCCATTATGATAAACTATAAGAATAGTTGATGTAATGTTACCTCCCCAACTTTCTCTGAAGATCACAAAGCTCCAGTACTGTGTGAACTGAAGACTAAGTTTTAGATCAGTCCAAGAAAAACAGAGTTAAGCAGGAAAGTGGACTAGACATGAGAACAAGCATTTGTAAGCAAATTGTATGGGCTTAGATTCTAGCTTCTGTTAACGTATGTGATGTCAGGTCTTCAAGAGCAGTAGTTGACTATGTTCTATCTCAATATATATCTTCTTTGTCTCTCTCTCTCTCTGTCCTTTCCTTCCTTCCACCCCCTCCCTTCCTTCTTTCTCTTTCTTTCCTTTTGGTCTGTCTTTTCTTCTTCCTTTCTTTCTTTCTTTCTTTCTTTTTTCTTTCTTCTCTCTCTCTCTCTCTCTCTCTCTCTCTCTCTCTCTCTTTCATCTGTCTTTTCTGTCTGTCTTTCTTTCTTTTTCTTTTCTCTCTCTCTCTCTTTCTTCTCTCTCTCTCTTGCCTGTCTTTCTTTCTTGTCTGTCTGCCTTCCTTCCTTCCTTCCTTCCTTCCTTCCTTCCTTCCTTCCTTCCTTCCTTCCTTCCTTCCTTCCGTGTGTTGAAAGAACAGTGGGCCTTAGTGAGGAGAACAGGCCAGTTGGAACCAGAAGACACAGAGATGTGCAACTGCACTCCTGGAGAAGTTTCTTTAAGCTTTACAGTAGACTATAGCAATCTAAGAAAAAGGTGATCATCGAAACCGGGTTTATAGTATTGCTTTATTTATTTCATTAATATAGAAATGCATTTTTAATTTCTATGATGTAGCTATTTTGGTTTAGTCATTCATTCTGAACCTAGCCAAACTTCATTATGTATGCATGACCTCAGGAGAATGACTGGTTGGTAACAGGTCTTGACTGAATGAATCCCTGCTTCACAGTCAGTCATTTTACATTATGCATTCTCTTTACAAACATCTCATTATGTTTCAAACATATGTCTTCATTATGTGATGCTAAAAGGTAACTGCTAACATCCATGAGGAGGGAAGAAACCTAGAGCTGTCCAAGAATCAGTTTGCATACTCTGAGTTAACAATCAAGGGGCTGGAAAGAATTCCAAGTTCATGTGACTGCAATGCCTTGGGTTCACTCCCACAACCCACCAAGCCTCATTTACATTTTTGTTCTTCAGTCAGACCCATCCGTCAACCTCCCATGTTCTTTCCATGGCTTGCTCATCAGCATATAGACACGAAAACCGTCTTTGCCTTTTATTTGTCTAAAGCAGTTCAGGTAAGACCAGACATATTCTGTTCTGTGTGTGCCCTCTGAATGGTTGGTCACTTCTCTCTGATGCTGTGTGACTGCCCACGTGAGTGTGAACAGTTCCCAAGAGAAGGACTCCAGCTAGTCACCAGGTAACTCACATAGCCAAAAGAATCAATGTCTGTCTTCCAATGGACTCACTTCTATAAGGATGACAGAATAATTATTATCCTCTCCCTCTCTGCCTCTCTCTTTCCCTTCCTCTCTCCTTACCTCTTTCCTTCCCTCCCTCCGTTTTCCTCTCTTCCTTCCTTTCTCCTTCTCTCCCTCCTTTCCTCATTCCCTCCTTCTCTCCTTCTCCCTCCCAACTTAATTTCTTTTTTTTTTATTTTTAGTTTTAAAATTACATTTATTTATTGTACATGCATGTTTTTGTGAGTGCACATGTGAAGGCATGCACATATATATATGTGTGCTGCTGCACTACATGTGGAGGTCAGAGGATAAGATTTAGGAGTCAGTCTCTCCCCCACTGTGTGTGTGTGTGTGTGTGTGTGTGTGTGTGTGTGTGTGTGTAAGACAGAATCTTGCTATGCAGCCCAGGCTGGGTTAACCTTGTGACTGTCCTCTCCTGATTCCTCCCAGGTCTGCACCACCATGGATCTTGCCACAATTAACATCTCAGTACCATTTTATATGCCAGTCTCAGCTGTACACAACCAGAGTGTACGTTCCATTTGATTGCACCAAATTTTTTGAACGAGTTTATCATTTAAATCTTTTCATTTCTTCTTTTTTATTTTATTTAGTTTTTGTTGATTTTTTTTTTGCAAGATGCATAACTTACAATGTTAACTTCAGTGGAAAAACAAACAACTTTTGTCCAACATTTAACAGCAAACTAACTAAAAATTGGCTAATATGCTGATTTTGTTAATATTCATTATTTCTTCACAGTTATTGCATTTATCAGTCAAATTCTACGCTTTTAAAAAAGGAAAGAGTATTATCATTTACTTTAAAATTATATGGAGGGAAATGGGAAAAGTGGTGTCAATTAGAACATATGACTTAATTAAACTGAACAAGTATATTTAATGGCAGGCTGCATTTACATAATTATTTGTATATGTATGTAACCATAATAATTAAAGAAAAAGAAGCTATGAATTTGAGAGGGAAGTGAAGACAAGAAGGGTCAGATAGAGGACAGGGAGGGGAGGACATTATGTGATTTTACTTTAATAAAAAAATTTAAAAGATAAAGAAGTGCAAAAGTGTGAATTGCTTTTTAGAGAGGAACTAAAAAAGCTTATTTGCAGGTGTTTGTTGATTAAGCAAGCATTGATGGGGGAAAATGTCTCCCACAGAGGCAGTAGGGTCAAGCTATATGTGGTCAACAGTGTATTTTCTCCTCTTACATGATCGGATCATCCATGAATCTTTCCTTTCAACTATCCCAGTGATGCATTCTTAAGAGGAGTATTGCATAGCCGTACTGGGGTTCATCCATGGACCTCATCAAATAGGGGGTAGAGGTGGCCCTTCATACCACCTGCATGACTTTGCAAGACTGTCAAGGACCAAGAGGGAAGCAGAGTCTTTCTGTAAGCTTCTAAAATCAGCTATAAATGTGTCAACCACATTTATAGAATATAAGGCCGCTAATATAATTATGGCAGCTAACACGTATAGAACTTTCCCTGTGTCAGATAATACTACTATGAATTACATAGAGTCTACATCTTTACGATCCTCACAACCAAAGTCTTGCTTACTTTAGAAGTGGTAACTAAGTCCTGTGGTTTTTGTTCCACTAACCCCAAGCTGCATTGTGACCCTTCCGATAAACAAGATGGGGTCGTTGTAATTTGTTTGAAGAACTATTAATCTGTCTCCCACTATGGTTACACTGGTTTACAGTCTCTTTAGGATATATGAAATGCTATTAAAGTCAGGCCTTGATTAAGTAAGGACTTTGGCACTTTTACTTGGAAAAGTAAGTATCAAGAATTTCCTTAACAGCATTAAAGAGAGAGAGATCATTGCTGACGTTTATGTAACACTCCCTCCTTGTTTTCCTATGGATGGTGGATGCATCAATCCTGTGAGATGTTCCCTGTTATATTCTCAGAGCTTCCTCCCCTTATCCTCTAAGTCTCTCTCCTCAGAGTCTTTTCTTCTTGTCTCCTCTGACACAGAGTTTCCATGTGTTACTTTTGTATCCTTTGTATAGCAGGCTATCATCTTCTATATTCTATTGCATCATTAGCATTCCTGTTGTACTGAATTGAACTCCTTTAATGGACTCTTAGCTCAATGTCTCATCATTTCCTCTGCCACAACACATGGTAGTTTCCCTGATAGGAATACAAGGAACAAACAAATTAATAACGTGGAAAATATTAACATTGAAACACAGTTACAGCTGGGCATGGTGACCCATGCTTTTAATCCCAGTGTTTGAGAGACAGAGTCAGGGGGAATCTCTGAGAGTCTGAGGCCAACCTGATCTATATAGTGAGTTCCAGGACAGCGGAGCTACGTAATAGAGATTTATTTCAATAAATAGATAACAACAACAACAATGTAATTATAGTCTCAGTATTTGCATTTCATCTGGTGTCTCCTTCAATTTAAACCCAGAACTTAGATTTCTCTCATTCTCCACTTTTCTTTATTGATTATCTCTTTGCAGAGCTAAGAATTGAACCCAGAGAGCTTGAAGCCAGCTCCTTAGTGCATGTCCCCAGCCACTGAGGTCCTGCTTTAATTACTTCCCTTTATTGAGAACCTTTCAGTACAAGATAGAATTAGAAAGGGCGTGACTAGACTCACTTGTATTAACTCAACAATTGAGACACTAGCTTTAAAAGTCTTGAAAGTGAGAATGAAAGAATCTGTTCTTATATGGCCATGCTTATCTGCCAGAAAGGACAATTCCTCGCTATCCTGGTTTACTTAGAAGTATGAGCTCATGGTCCAGGTATGTTTGTTGAGTAAATATGTTGATAATGGTCTTAAAATCATTTCGTCACCTGGCATTATATTTGCCAGGTAGAATGCTGATTTATTTCCCAAGAGAATGTACTGATCAATGAATTCTTTGATCGGTGGGAAGTTGTGTTTCCAAATGCCAGTCACCCAAGGAGCCATGCTATGTTTGTTGGCCAGATAAAATATTCTCCCTTGCTCTGGGATGCATCAGCTAGAACGATTGTAGATTTCTTGGAAACAATTTGTTTTTAGTTAGAAATGGGAACACTTGAGTTCCAAATCAACACTCTGCTTAGTTCTTTCTGACCTTGAAAGCTCCTTGGGTTAGGTGACCCAAAGGATGGCACACCCTCCATGTGCTGAAGCCCAGCTGGATCCACTCTTCCATGCAGGCCTTTTCTGTACTGTGGACTTGCAGGACCTCTGCTCACAGACTGAAGTAGAAGCAGAATGGAATAAAATACTGGGGAGTATGGGAACCGGGCAGTTCACAGACAGAACATCCTCTAGGAATCAAGTTGATGATCCTAATCTTTGCATTCCCGACAGCTATGAAAATAAATATCCAAGTTCCAAAGGGAGGAAACGGAGTTCTGAGGACATGTTTTTCTGATCTTTCAAAGGAAGAAAAAACTTAGGGTTTCAAATGATTACGAAGTAATACGACATCCCATGATAATCTACAACTTAAGTCAAATGACTTGGTTGGATCACAGTTACTGTGAAGCACTAATGGATCACTGGGTCAAATGGATGATGACTTTTCAAACTACACCAGGTTATTTATGACTTAGATTATCATTTGCTTTTATTAAATAAGAAGATGGTATCTTCCGTTCTGCTAATAAATCTAAGAATTAATTTAAAATGCAGTCCAAATGCTTTTTATACAGGGGAAGGGAATTTTTATATAATTGAGAGGAAACCCTAGTCAGTTAGGTTTGTTTTATAGAATTAAAGCTCTGATAGGAAGGAAGTCAAGAACATAATCAGATTTCAGACCTCATCTTATCTGAAAAGACATGTTTCTACGTGGAGTCAGTGACTTCAGGACGTACCCTCACTGTCTAAGGCACCAACCTAAGAAATCCCTTTTCCCTAAACAGGTGTAGTTAAAAGGATGACTACTGTTTCTTTGGTAAATCAGATGACTATACTCTTCGCTGTTTTTATTTTTTTTAATTCTCAGATGTCACTACCACGAGGCTGGTTGTTCTCGGGATTAAATTGTGAGGGAAGTTGATAGTCTGCTAAACGAGCCAAGTTATTTTCTATTGTGTCAGGACTTCCTTTGTTCAAGATACCTCGAAGACTTCAAAGGATTCCTGAAACATTAGCTTAGTGTTTTACCTAAAAAGGGCAGCAACCTCATGAAAAAAAAAAATCTCTTAACAAAAAGAACATCTGAAGATACGTGGACCATATGAATTTTCTCATAGTGAAAGTCGAAAGGAATTGGTTCTCCCTACTTCAATTTAACCTCTGTTCTTTCACACAGGTTATAGTGACAGACATAGAAACCTGTCTACCACCCATTCAGTCTACTATCCAACCATCATTTACTTCTGGCCAAGGCCATGATGTAGTAAACAGCCAAAGCACTGTTGCTTTCTCATGGAATTTATGTTCACATGTGATGATTAGACATACATAGAAAAGCTTGGTTTAAACGGCATCAATATGTAACATGCATAATGTAAGGAGCAACCAGGTAGATGACTTGGTTAAGTCTTTCTTCAGCAAAAAGATCACGAAAGTCTTGCTAAACACCGCTGAGTCACATGGCCTGAAAAGTACCTATTCTTGGTGTGTTCGTGATTTTTAGCCCCTCTATAAGAGTTAGCACACATAAGCTCTTGGGATAGTAGCTAGCACAGGCCAAGTGCTGATTTTACAGCATGCTTGGATTGATCGGGTTGATCATTTTTGGACGAATATTTTCTGCAGCTTGCCTGGAGCCATGTCTCTGTGTTAATAGCATTTTCTGATCTTGCAGGTGACCCAGGTTTGAAACACAGCACCAAGACCCTGGCCGATGACAACCACAGACTCATCAGATGCTTTAGGTCTCTGCAGGCAATGGCACAGAACATACAGACATATATACATATAATTAGAAAATAAAATAACCTGAAAAATGTTTTTTGTAGCTTACAGAATGCTAAGTATTTAAGCTTCCATTTTCTTGAATCTACTTGAAACTGTTATTTTGATTACTTATATAAGGTCTTCCAGCTTTTACAGGCTTTCAACTTTAAAAGATCTCCCTAAATTGACACCATTTTCTGGCTTGAGCTCTCTAATTATACTCTGAAGCATAAGGAGAAATAGCTTAAAATTTGTGGTGTTTAAATTATCTTCCTTACACTATTTTAAATAGACGGCAAATGTGAATTTGTTCGTGTTGATCTTGTTTTCTCAATGGTGTGAATATAACCAGACACTTTAGAAAGAACAGAAATTGCATTTCCTTGTCTGAATTATTCATGACACTCCGAGATACATGTAAGCTTTATCCAGCCCTGGCAATATTCCTGTGTTATGAAATTGTTGAAGCTCATGGAGTGCTTTTTTCTTCAGGAAGACTATATTTTACTTTAAAAATAATAATAATAGCACTTCGTAAAATTTTCATTTTTTTCTTCTCATCTGTTTTGTAATTACAAAATAAAAATAAAAAATAACAAACCTTTCCTTATTTACTTTTTTATCTCTGGGTAGAAACGGCTTTTTAAAATCACACGTCAGCATTAGGACACTGTGGATGGAAGATCTGATTACTGTGGGACATCTATTCATTTGGTGAATGCTGACTGAAGATTTAATGGGCCAACCTGCTTCCTGAATGCCTTCAATGTCCCAGCTGCCATTCTAAAGCTGGAGTAGAAGAGTCAAGTTTTGCTTGTCACTTTTGTTCTCCCTAAACACTGTTCCTTTTTTTTTTTTTAAACATTAGGTAATCACATGACCTCCCTTTACCTAAAATTATCTAACCTAGTAGTAGACAGGCACACAAAACACGAGATTATCCGTGCTGTAGCAACAACCAATCGGTTCTAACATTTTCATCTTGACCACTATATTGTATCAAACTTCCCGATATATCTGGATGTGGTAGCAACGGTCTGTAATCTCAGTACTCAGGAATCAGAGGCAAGCCAACCTAGCCCTTTCAAAACTAAGTCAAGGGAGTCAGAGAGATGGCTCAGTGGTTAAGAGCAATTGATGCTCTAGCAGAGGACCGATGTTAATTTAAGGTCCTGCACCCACGTGATAGTCCACGACCTTCTGGAACTCCCAAGTTCCAAGGAGATCTGATACCCTCTCTAGACTCCACAGGTACTACACAATGTCCTGTACAGACTAGGTAAAATAAAATACCCATAAAATAAAATCAAGTAAATCTTTAAGAACAATAACGAAGGAAAACAATCTACATCTGGCTATTAAGAAACAAGCTTTCAAAAGATGTTTAACTTTCACAGGATAAACTGTGGGATTTTTCTTACAATAATATAGTTGACAGATAATGTGGACTTGTTTCAGAGCACACTAAACCTTCACCAGACTTTGCAGTAAGCACAAAATAGCTGGAGTTGTCGTGACCTAATCCTCCTTCCTTGATTAACTTCAGCACAGAAAATGACAGAATGAGGTGTGGTAGCCCATTGGTAAGCCACAAGAAGTCAGCCCCTGTCAGCACCCAGGTGGGCTTCCTAAGCTTCTTGTTGCTATTGTTGGATTTTTCCCCAGCTGTATTAAGTATGGATAAAGGGTGTAAAATATTCAATTTCACAATGAGGACAGAAGTAATGGGGCTTAGTTAATAGGTGGAGAAAGATTCCCCCACAGTCATAAGCATAGGTACATTTTTATCTACAGGGATGTCACTCTAGGCAGTCACTTCCTGGGAGATCTAAATGCTCCTGAGGAGCTAGCTCTCCTGGACTGGTAGGCACATGGACTTTGTAGAGGACGATAAAAGGAACATTGAAACAAAAGTATTTTCTCCAGTGTGGCCAGAAAGTATATGGGTTTGTGGTTGTTACTGTTGTTATTGTTGTTTTATTTTTTGTGCACTTAAAAAAAACTTCACTCTAGTCTTACTGGCATTTGTAATTCCTGTTGGGAATTTTTCTAAACTGGCATCTTGGTCAGAAGTCCCTTTTTGTTGTAGCTTATTGATTCCCATGGCCAGTTCTTACAAACACCTTAGTCTCTAAGTCAGCGGTTCTCAACCTTCCTCATGCTCTGACGCTTTAATACAGTCCCTCATGATGGGGTGACCTCCAGCATAAAATTATTTTCGTTGCTACTTAATAACTGTAATTTTGCTACTGTTATGGATCACAATGTAAATGTTGTAGGCTCCGGCTGTGAAAAGATCATTTGACCCCAAATGGGGCTGTGATCTATAGGTTGAGAAACATTGCTCTCAAGGACACCACATGGAGAAGAACATGGAGGGGATATGGAGTCAGAAACATTTCTGTGGCCTCTGCTTCTCAACTTTGACCAAAAATTGAGTAGAAAAGGAATCCGAAAAGATTGGCTGGCCTGGACTCACTTTGATAATTTGTAAGAATGTCAAACTAAGCCTGCAAAATGTTGCCTTCTTAATAGTACATAAAATTATATCCTTCTGAAAATACAGGTTATGGTCATTATAGGAAAATCCTTTTTAATATTTGCCTTCCTTTGTGAACACTTCTCAAAGGAAAGTAGAGGAAGTGAATGTCTGTGTCGGATAAAAACACCTCAAAACAAGAAAAGTGACAAACATCATTTTAAAAGTCCCTGAAGATTTTGATTAAGCCTCTTCTTTATTTGATTTTCCTATATTTACAATATATACATGAAAAGAACTTAATATTGCTAACGAATATCTGAGGAGAATGGAAATGTTTTTGGAGATGTCTCTTGGTCAGATTGAGGAAGAATGCAGCTCTTTGAAGTTAGCTCAGATGAAACCTTTCAGTGAACAAGCAGAAGCAAAGGTAGGCCTATTATACCTGATTCAAATAAGGACAAGAAAATTGGTGCCTTTTGGCCAGAATTCCTACTTAATGAACTAGTACAATTCTGTTTTGAAGATTGGAAAGCGTGATATTCTATGTGAGTCTGTCACACTGTATGTAAGCCCCCCCTGGCCCTGTCTTAGCAGATACACCATCCTTCAGCCAACATCTATAATCTTGATTGAACTTACCCTGGATCAGAGTTATTGGGCTACTTTCAGAGATCAACAGTTACAGAAATGCTTCTCTATAGCTGAATACATGTTTTAGCATTTTCAGAACCCATTTATAGATATTTTGAAACACTCAATATAATTCTCCACAGGGAAAGTTTATAAAAGATATATGTACAGATTTCAGAAAATTATCAAATACAGTTATCTATTATAATTCTTTACTGAAAATGCAAGGGACAATCACTATACTATCAAATATTTTTATGTATAAGATATTTCTTAAATATAACATTTTACTTAAATATATTACTTAAATATAAAATATATAGGTAATTCAGATGTATGATGAGATTATGTTTCCTAGAATCTAACTGGTATATTTGACTTGAGATACTCAATTAGTTTGTCTTTAAGATGAATATTAGGCTTATTCTATTATTTAGTTACAGTATGCTATACATTAACATCAGCAGAAGATAGTTACCATAAACCTTAAGAGCCCAGCACAATCATGTGGAACTTATATTTAACTTATTTCAGAAAATTCAAATCTGGGATGGATACTAAAATGTCTAGAAATAAGAATTTAAGTATTTTCTAGTATTTTCCTTTCTAATTTGAAACAGCTGAATGTTTTGAACCCTCTAATCTGAGCTACTTTATGTATAAAACATTCATACCAAACGAATGACTACTTGTGCCTTGAACATGGGTATCTTAAGAGATAAGAAACTGAACATAAATTTCCCCATGCAATGTGGGTCACATTATTCTAGCAATTTCCCAACAACGAAAGGGTAATCAGAATATTTCTTAAAAAAAAAAAAAAGAAAAGAATTACACCTTTATCTGGGGCAAAAGTGCATCTCCATTAAAACTAGGTCTACATCTACAGTGACACCCCCTCACCTAGGAGCTCACATTGGGGGAAGGAGGCGGGGCATCTGTGATTGATTGATGAGGGAGCCTGTTACCTTCAAGATTTATTTAGGAAAATGGAAAGAAACTTTGTCACTAGACACTGTATTCCAATTTTTCAGTCCTGCCTCCCCCAGCTCCAAACCTCTTCCCTCTCTCAGCTTCAACATGAAAAGCTGTTTCCTACGTATTTATACTTCATACATTATATTCAGCTTCCAATAAAAAGTCCAATGTGAGCATATCCCAAACAAGAATGGTCACTTTATTATTTTCTCCTGAAGTTTTTGTCAGTTTATTTTAAAAGTTACATTTAAATATTTTCTTTCAGAAAATGACTAGCTAATGCAAGACACTCATGTGGTTATAAAACTGGGGTCCCAGAGTGACATTTTCATACCTGACAACTTGATGGCCCCTCCACTTTTTTTTTTTTTTAAAATGTTTTGAGTTTCTCTGATTCACAGCAATACTAGATCAAGGGTATATTTACAATAACAGCAAAGCCCGACTTAACTCAGCGGAATGTCTGAATGCTAGATTCTAAATGCTGTGGAATCAGAGGTCGGTAAGACTGTGGAAACCTGTGAGCAGAGGCAAAAGCAAGATGCTGCAGCAGACAAAGAGTCAAGTGGTTTGCTAGATGCAGTAAGGAACTGTCAGGGGAGCATCCTTGCTGGGTTTGAGGGTCCACTAAAAGTGTCTGCTTGGAGAGCAAAGGGAAAGCTGCAATAGAGGCTGTTAACATCGGCCAGTGTTCCATAGTGTGTTTTGGAAATTATAAAATATTTTAACTTTGCCAAGAGGAGATTTGGAGATGGCAGAAATCTATCTAAAACTAAGCAGAAAACCAGCAAGCAAAGTGTTCAGACACGAGGACTCTCTGAACTCTGTTCTTAGAGCTGCTGGTGTTCGGCATGGAATTGGTTTGGGAGTGCTGGTCTTCCATGGCTGCCACCTTACAGGATCAGCAACGTGGGAAAACAGAGCTGGAGCCTGTTGGTCTTCCTGTGAGCTCACATGCTCCTGTCCCACAAAAGACACCACACGGGCAGCAAGGGACACCCCTCAGGTGTGCTGTAGGTATTCGCACAGCCTGTTCTAAAGGTTACCCCAGGAGAAATTAATAAAGTAGAACTTTCTTACCATGGGCGTGTTTGCGGATTCTAAGGACTCCTTTAGTGGTATCATAAAAAGGGAACAGAATCGAAAGGGGCTCTTTTCAGCTTCTGTTTCATTCTCCCTCAGTGATCTACATGGCAGAGAGTTTTTAGTCACAGAACTTGACTTAACGGCGTCTGTTCGGTTACTTTGCCTTGAGAGCTAAACTGAGTACAATCCCATCATCTTAGCGTTTTATCCCAGGAACCTTTCCCACTCCACCAGAGCCCTGACCACAGGCTTCCTTACCTAGCATGCACGCGCTCACGTGTCTCCGCATTGAGGAATCTTAGTCTAAATCTTTACATCCTGGATACTGATAACAAGAAGAAAATAATAAAATACCCCCTCCTTATGCTTTATGACGTGCTTCTCTGAATGTACGCTAACATATGAAACAGGTGACTCGTGTCCACATATATCAGTGAAGAAGTCCCAATTAACGTTATTGGGAGACTCCTTATCCAGTCTATATTTAGCCACAAGAAGCCAGGAAACAATAAATTACTCCTTGGAAAAAGACCTCGGTAACTATTTATTTGCAATTTCGTGGCAAACTCCATCTTTCGCTCATAGAGGTGTTATCAGAAGCTTTCAACAAAAATTTTTTACTGTTTTCAACAGTCTTGTGACTAATCAGACATTCCTGGTACACCAGCAGTAGAATTGACTTAGAAACGGCTGAAATGGTGCTACAGTAGAATTTACTCATTCCTTGATCCATTCCTCCGGAATTTCAATCCACAGTACCAGCTTGTTCCTAAGAGACTATTAAGCACAGCAATGCATAGACGGGGCAAACCCACATTCAATTCAAAGTCTGTGTCACTTTCAACCAGACATCGCTCTCATTATTGGTGTGTGCGTCTGTAGGAAGTACGGGGTATTTTTTGTTTCGCCTGTCCTATGAAATCTATCTACTTGTGAAAAGAAAACTAAGCAAGAAAACAAGTTTTCCTGCCGCATCCTATAGAATCACTTGATTTCAATGCAAAGACTTCATTTCTTTTCTTTCACTGGATTCTGAGCTTGGGGAGCACAATGGTGGTGTTGTGCTCTGGGGTAGCCTGGCATGCAGGATATTGGGAGAGGAGGTGTGAGCAACTTGCAATACCTACAGTGTTTGCTCTATAACTGCCAGGGACTAAATCAAACAGCACACCAGGCTATTCCGTCCAGAATAAGCAAGTACAAAATCCACTGACTGTTATGACCTATATCGGGAACAGAGTCCTTTACTTTAAAGGTGTGCATAGGTGTAAAGATTTAAAACATTTATGAGGATTAAAAACAAATGTTCCACAGCTTGCATTCTGCTGGTTTGCTGTGTAGTTCTTTTAACGTGTCAAAGGGCAAGTCACAAAAGAATCCATTGTTCTGGCGGAGAGAAAGGTTATTGGCTATCAGGTCTGTCCAGAAAGACAAGCCATGATAGTTTGTTAAAACAGTAAAATGTTTATTTTAAATCCTCACACAAAACAGCAGCGCTGTTTTTTTTTTCTTTTTTTTCTTTATCATACAATTTCTAGAATCTCAACTCACCGAGTTAACTCTGTATCTGAGACACTAATTTGTGGAAGTACTGTGTGTGTGTGTGTGTGTGTGTGTGTGTGTGTGTGTTTTCTCCTTAATTTCAGATCATAACGATCAATGTAAATTTTTTTCAGGTTAAGTTTTGCTTCCATTTATTATTTTATGCTGAGGTTTCAAAAGAGGGGGGGGAAAAGCTTACCTCCGTCAGTCAAGTGGGATGCCCGGAACCCCTTTCTCAGCCGCAGCTTCAGCGTGTAGGAGCAGATGCTCTGTGAGCCAACAGTCTGTTAACAGGAAGCAGGTGAACCCGAGAGCGGCCGCCCGCGTTCCAGCTCAGTGCCCATCCGAGCACACACCTGCTTTCCCAGACCTGCGGCTCATAAGCAACAGCCTGGCCCAGAACCTGTGCTCGCGGAGTGCGACCCCCTCCCTTTAGAGCCCCGGGTTCTCTCAGCTAGGGAGCCGCAGAGATAACTGTGCAGGGCAGGCTTGCCTTCCCGAGACAAAACCCTTTCCTGCTGCCCGCGAGCGGATACGCAGCATTATCACCCTGCAGTCCCCGTGCTCCAATCAGCTAATTGCAACAGCAGTCAACAGCTTGTCGCAGGGCCAGCTTGCGGGCACACGTGGCTGCAATAATTGTGCACTAGCATGCCCACTGTGGCTCTCTTCTCTCCAAAGATTTTTTTTTTTTTTTAAATGCTTCTTCCACAGCGAAGCTCTATGCCACACTGCTTTCCATAAGTAAAATGGCTGGTCCTCTCAGCGAGGCTGCAGACAGCTCATTGGGTTCCACTGGCTTTTCGTAGCCATAGCAACAGCCAACAGACAGACTTAGCGAGCATGGCTGGTCATGTGCAGCACACGACACAGCTTGTTAATTTCTTTTCTTTCTTTCTTTTTTTTTTTTTTTAAATCAAACTCATCATTTTTCGAAGGAGGGGAGCTTCTGTTACCTTTCTAAATGTTTCACCTACAGCGCAAGCGCTCTGGGCCTTCACCCCGCCCCCTTGCTTTTCTAGGGAACTTTTTGTTGTGTCAGTGTTACACTGTGAGATCAACGAAGCAAAGCTGTATTCTTCTCTATCCAGGTTAATAATATGCATATCGCTAGAGAGGCACTAATTGGAACCGTGGGTGAAACCAGGTTCGACCTTAGAAGGGGCTGGAACGAGATTGGTAAATGGAGACGGCTGTTTTTGTTGTTTTTTTTTTGTTTTGTTTTGTTTTGTTTTTTGTTTTTCTGGGTTTTCCCCCAATGACAATCTTATAGCCAACTTAACTCAAATAAAGCCCCGTGACTTGTGTGTTATATATGGTCAAAATAATAGCCTAGTCAGATGTGTTAGTTTAGTAATTCTGAATTATCCATTTATCTATAGAATGTGTTTAATGTTTTTATACATCAAACAGTTTAAAGTAGAGATTTAAAAAGTTTTATTGAAGTTTCTGTAGGAAATTTTCTTTAACGCAATTATACTTTATTTTTAACCTTAAAATACTTTAAAACATACACATCAAATGAAAAATCCCTTTGAGAATGTAAGCATTCCCTTCAAGGCACTGCATTCCACATTCTCTCAAAAGCCCACCTCCTCAGGACTCTTCCATGGTTAATGTCATTAACCATTTAAATCTCTAAACCCTCCCCCAGCCTTTTCTATGCTTTAAGTATTGTCTCCCGTCATATTTGATATGATACATTTTCAGTGTCTTAGTTAGCTTCCTAGCAATCTATTTGAAATGGTGTGTTAACACTTTGGACTTGTAAATAGACAAGTTTTGTTTGCTAGGAGACATTGATTTATATTTTGTGAGGATTGCATCTTTCCTGCCCAAGTTAACATTCCTGACTTCTGTCGTCATTCCCAGGGTCAATATGACAGGAATTCTGTGGATATAGATTTAAGGAATCCTGTTTCCTCTCCTTGTCCAAGCAGATTCGTCTTTGACCCACACAGGATCAGTATGTCCAGTAAGAAGGAGTGAGTGGGCCCTTCTTGCTTGGCTAGAGTCCCACACTTTAGACGGTCACTGGCGTTATCCTCTGTTAAGTCACCAAGGTTGCTAGTTTTGAACTGGCCACGACAATTCCTTAAGCATGTCTGCTCTTCAATCCCAAAGGTCCACATCTTGAGTGGCATAAAGGCCTCCTGAACTCCTAGATGTTCCCATTTCTTGCAAAGTTCTTTACTGAACCCCCACCCAGCACCTTTAACCTTGGGTCCAAGCTGCCTCTCTATCCTTCAACATCTTGCTCAAATAGAACACTCACCAGTGGTACTCTTAAACAGAGCTCACCCCTGTGCCCCACTGTGCAGGGATCTGTCTCTGTTGTCTGGAGACCTGTTGTGCCTTTTTACTCATTAACAGACTTTCTCTGCCACAGCTTGAAGGCTAATCTGGCCCATACATTATTGCCTTCTATACTTGAGTACTGTAGCTTCTCAATACATACATTTTCTTGAATGTAAGAAGGGATCTAACTGTGTTGCCTAGGCTGGACCTCAACTTCTGAACTCAAGGAATTCTCCTGCTTCAGCTTATTGAATAGCTGTGACTACAGGTATAAGTTGCTACGTGTGTCTTCCTTAATAGTTAATGATATCCTACAGCTCTGTAAGAGTTCATGTGCATTCTGGATTTTATCTCATTTTTAAACATCTTACATTTCTGGATGCAATCATTTCAGGAAAACTGACTTGATTCTAATTAAATACTTCATAAAAGATACCAACAAATATTTGTAGGTTATTTTGGATTTTTATATGACTTTTTTTTCATGTTATGTCTGAAAATGTCTTTATTCTATTTACATTGGTTGCTTAGTTGGGTATGGAAACCATTAATCATTTTCTTTTGGGATTCAAAGGGTCTCCTTCCTTTATCATGCACCTCCTACTCCATTACACCATAAACAGTTCTTTCTTTAAAGAGGAGAACCTGGAACCCCCACGTTTCATGGGACTAGAAAGCTGGTAGGAACTGAAACCAATCCATTGCTATTTTGTGACCCCGTGTTGTCCTGTATTCATCTTTATTGGTGGTTAAACTACAGGAGAAAAGTTCCAGGACAACCTTCTCTCACCAACGATAACATAACCATCATATGTTCAAGGCCTTTATACAAAATGGTGTGTTGCCATGCAGACCACATCTAATTCAATGTAAACACTATGTATGTTGTGTCATATTACTTAGAAAATATTGTTAAGAAGTCTAGATACATACATTTTTTTTTTTATGAGGCAGGTCTCATTAGCCTCCAGTGACCTTGAAGTTTGTGGTGGTTTGAATAGGCCTCCCTATTTAATAGGCTTGAATGGCTCCCATAGACTCATGTGTTTGAATGCTTAGCTCTTAGGGAGTGGCACTATTAGGAGGTGTGGCCTCATTGATGGAGGTGTGGCCTAGTTGGAGGAAGTGTGTCACTGTGGTGGTGGGCTTTGAAGTCTCCTATGCTTAAGCTACATCCAGTGTGGGATGCAGTCTTCTGCTGCCTATAGATCAAGATGTAGAACTCTCAGCTCCTTCTCTAGCACCATGTCTGACTGCAATGCTGCCATGCTCTCTACCACGACAATAGATTAACCATCTGAAACTGTAAGGTGGCCCCAGTGAAATGCTTTTCTTTATAAGAGTTGCTGTCGTCATAGTGTCTCTTCACAGCAATGAAACCCTAGCTAGTCAAGACAAATTTGCTACATGGTTGAGACTGAATTTGAATTCTTGTTCTTCCTGCCTCTGCCTCCTTAGTACTAGTGTTATAGGTATGAACTACTATGTATTACACCACATGGAAGCATTTGTGAATTTTTTTTACTGGTGATGGGCTCTCTTCAAACTTTGTCTGGCATGGCTTATCAATTTCTCTCGTCCTACGGGTCCATTCTAATTCAAATATCTAACTTCTATTCTTCTTGTGAAGGTGTCCATTTAAGCATTCTATGGACAGGCTTCTAAGAGGCAAATCTGGCCTTTCTGGCTCATCTTCTACATTGCTAATGCCTTGGACCTGGCAGCCTCCTCGCTTTGGTGTCATTAGTCAGGATGCTTGGTATCACCTTGTTTTCAAATTTTGGCCAGGGAAGTAGCAGCGAAATCATCATTTATTGCTGTTTTATTTTCTATCTCTTTAGTCACTAACAAAATGGAACATCTCTTCATTTGGAGGTCTTTTACATCACCACCTCTCTCAAATTCTTACTAACGGCTTTGCATGTTTCCTCTGTTGAAGTGTTGACTTACAGTGTAGTTTTAAGCAAAATGTCTTATATAAAATAGTTTCAAATTTCTATGTTTCATAATTACATTTGTTATCTAATTAAAAGTTAATAAGGTATCCACTGACATATAAAGATAATACATACACTATTTCTGTGGGGGGAGTTATTATGAAATAAACTGAAGAATGAGGGTGGGAATTTCCACTTGGACATTATGTTCTGTATGAAAGCATGAACTACCATACTAGAATATATACAATGTAGTCTAAATAAATACACTATATTAATTTACTAAAATAAATGCAGTGTATGTTTAGAAATAATATTGGATAAAACTGTAAAATTATACAATATCTATTATATGTCATTCTTTAACAGCTGAGTTATACCCCATACAAATTTATACTACCTGTAATTTATTTGTCTTCTACCTACCATCTTTTTATTTATCATCTACCTAAGAGCTAAGTTATACCACAAATATATCCATATCTACCATCTATCTTTTGTCTATTATCTACCTACCTACATATCTATCAATATTTATCATCTATCATCTATCAATCACCTATATACCATCTAGCTACTATCATCCATCTATCTATCTATCTATCTATCTATCTATCTATCTATCTGTCTGTCTATCATTATCTATTAGCTATCATTTCTGTCTAAATGAGGACAGTACAAATATTCACCATACTAAAACCTTGAGAGTCCTAGGTGAAGGATATTTTTATCTTATTTTGCAATTCTTTCCACTTTTCTACAGCTTTGAACCTTCTCTTGTCATGTTGCCAAGTTTTTTTTTAAATGGAATAAAATGTAGCACTTGGAATAGATAACAATTTTAAGGTTAAGATAACTTGATGGTACATAACTTCTTAATAAAGTTAAAAATGAAGATTGATAAACTATGAACTAACTAAGGTATTATTGTTTTTCTTATTGAAAAGCTATTTTGATGAAAACTATTGAGGATATTTTGTACTTTCTTGGAAAGAATTTGCTGTTTCTCTACTTTTGCTGCTTCCTGGTGTCTTGACCATAAGCCACTTATCCACTGGTTCCCAAGTTGAACTCCTTCTTAATCTGGATCCTTCTTTGCTGTAAAACTCAAAGAGAGTACTGTTGCTTAGGTCAACACACTCCATGGGCACACCTATCCTAGAACCTCCATCACTAGGTACTACCAAAAGATCTCTTCTTATGTAACAAAGAAAGTCTTTGTAAGGCTCAGTGTGGGGAATAAAGCGGAGTGTGGTTTGTTTAATGGAATAACACAGTTTTATAAAGCATATGCAGAAATTCCTAATTTCTAATAACAAATGGAATGGGCCAAAGGTTGTTCCACAATCTTAAGTGTTTAGCTATCTTCGAAATGACAGGAATAATGAGCATGCTAATTGGGGAATGTGACAACCACCTTGGATAGATTTGAAATCGAAAAGTAAAGTGAAGTAAATTGTGTTTGGTTCAAAGGATCCATTCTCTAGGATGCTATACTGGAAAACAGAGACCTCTTTAAGCTGTTGAGTTATGCCTTCATACCCAGCAAAGAATTCTAATTCCCATTAATATCCAGAGTGGCATTCACATGTTCCACTCCCAAGACCCAAACCAGTTCAGCCTACTGAAGTCTTTTCAGAAATCCATGTACCAGGTAAGTCAAAAGTAAGAAAATGATTACAGAAGAACAAACCGTTATCACAGGAGAAGTGGTGAAAACATCACTGTTCTTTTGAAAACATTTTCAAAAACTTGACATAAAATAATCTACGCACAAAGGCTATCCCACAAGGAAGAACCAGAATCCTGTCATTCGGCATCCCTTCCAGAATAAGAAGTAGTGGGGAAAGAAGGCAAGAGGTCCAGGAAGCAGAGTTAGCAAGGCCTAAGATGCTTCATAATAATAATAGCGTTCCTTTAGCTATCCCAGCCTTCCCAAGCTCTGGGCTTGCAAATGACTATGATCACAGAAACTGAAAGGGGACCTTCATCGTACAGTCTGCATTTATACGTGTCAGTAGGAGCCTGCGGGGATGTTATTCAATAACAACAAAACTAACCCTAATTATACTACCCACCAACCTGCTTCCTGTTCTGAGAACTAACCCCTTGAACACAAACAGGTTTTGCTAGGCTCAGCTCAAGACCAGAGGTCTGCGTTCAATGTAAGGTGTGAGTTTACAAGACGCTCGGAGAGAGCTGTACCTGGGCTCCCTGAGAGTGGCTATGTTCCCTCATAATCTTGAAAAGTGGCCAGGGAAGAGGAGACCGGCAGCTAGTTCTCTCCCGTGGGGGAAGCACACTTTGTTTTCGGGAGGCACGCGGCCACATCTGGAGTGTATCTAGGGTGACCTTTTCCACTTACCGCCGTGTCCAGTGGAATCAATGCCTCCCTCCCAGGGAGGAGCAGGCGGAGTGCCACATACCCAGCTCAGAAACAGCCCCAGGCTCTGTCGTCCCAGCAGTATTGAATCAGTAAGGAAACATCAGCTTCAGCAGAGGAAGTCTGGCAAGAAGCTCTTTTAAACAAATGCTGTTGGTTTCACCGGAGCCATTGTAAAGAAACCTACGAGAGAGACAGGGTGAAACTTGGCAGGGTTTGTAAATGCTGAGGAGGCAAAGGCCAAATCCGGAAGCAGCCAAATGCGCAATTGCTCAGAAAAAAAAATGAAAATAAGAACTGTCACCTTTTGTCCTTCAGATATAAATGATTCTGATATAACACTTGAGATTCAATCAGAGAAGGAAGATGGAGCCAAAGAATTATGCCCTATCACATGGCCTTTGGGATCCAGGAAAAGCTTGCCAAGAGCAGATATACAGCTAGGAAAAAGAAACTGTGTCTGCTGAGATCAAGCAAGTACTCTACTACTGAGCTACATCTCCAGCTTGGCCTGTTTTGAGTACCTTTCCCATACCCTCCATCCAGTAGACCTGAGGTCTCTCATCAGGCTCCAATCACAAAGGAAGCCTGCAGATGCTGGCCTCTAGCCAGGTCATTATGGCCTCAGACAAGAGTAATTGTCATCTGCTGTGGATGAGGAAAAGAACAATGAATGTAGGTGGGTAGCCATAGCCAGATGACACTGACCATGGTTACAAAGAGAGCACCTCTCATTGTCACAGACACTTTCATCTATGGACTCCTGGAGGTCACAGATGAGAGCCTCCCTGATGCCTTGAAAGAAAGCTTCATTCCTGGTTGTTCCTTCCTATGTTGCTGGTTTGGCTGGACCTCATCAGAGTGAGGCTCTGAAGGGCTGATTTAACCAGGTGAAGAAGTGTCCATTCTGATGTGGTAGAACACCGGTCCCATCAGCGTACCCCTGCTGGTGTCACACCGGCCATCAGCGTACCCCCGCTGGTGTCTCAGCAGAGACGCAAGCAGCTTAGCCAAGGGCTACTCCCCATCCTAGTTTCAAACCCATATGCCAGTTTAATTAATTTTTCCTCCACTTACTGAACAAATAAGTGCATTGCACAGATCCAACCTTTCTGTCAGCATCAGCTGTGGGGATCTAGTGGGAATGACTTAACCCCCTTTGTGCCTTAGGGGACATTATCTAACTCAGAAAACAGTTGTTATGGGAACTAACTCATTAAAAGAATATCACGTGCTCTTTGGTCCTTTGTTTCTCATTGTTATTGCATTGCTATACTATAAGACAAATTTGTGATGGATACAGATGTCTGGAATGTCCTGATATATAATTGTAAAAAAGTAGATGAGCATACAACACAGGTTTAAAAAAGAAACCTACATTGCTGATTTGTCTCCTGTCGAGAAGGATGATCAGCTGAGGTGTGAATTGCTTTTTCTCCTTACTGGGATGAACTATCAGACAAGAAGCAACTTCGAGGAGGCAGGTTAATTTGAGTTCACAGTGTGAACATTCAGTCCATTCTAGTGGGGATGGCATGGGAGCGGGATCGTAAGCCAGCTGCTCTCATGGATCCAAAGTCAAAAGCAGAGGGAAATAAATGCTGAAGCCAGCTGGCTTCTTCCCCCCTATTCTGTCCAGGTCCCCAACTCCTAGAAGGGTGTTACCCACAGTCAGGATGGGTCTTCCCTTTGCAGGTAAACCTTTCTGCAAAAACCCTCAGGTATATATTGGCCATCACAGATCCTTTTTTTTTCTTTTTTCTTTTTTTACTTATTCCCTTTATAACCCGTCCCAGTCACCCCCTCCCACAATCCTTCCCCATCTCTGTTTTCTGAGCACCCCCTCCTCCTGTATCCCCCACCCTGCCACTTTAAGTCTCTGAGAGACTAGGTGCTTCCTCTCCCATTGAGGCCAGATGAGGCACCCAGCTAGAAGACCATACTCCATATACAGGCTGCATGTTTTGGGATAGCCCCCAATCCAGATGTTTGAGACCTGCATGAAAAGGATGGAGCTAGAAAATATCATCCTGAGTGAGATGACCCAATCACAAAAGAACACACATGGTATGCACTCATGATAAGCATTGTATCCCAAAAACACAAATTAAGATGCAAGCATAAACTCATGAAATCTAAAAGAAGGAGGAAGACAAAGTGAGGGCTTTTGTCCTTTTAAACGATACTAATGATTCACCAGAGCTCCCAGGATCAACCGCCTGAATCTTACAGGGGCAATGCTCTAGAGGCTCAAAGAGCAACTCAGACAGTAGAATCCAGATGCCAACAGTGGATGGAGCCTGATCTTAGAAGAATGGGGAAGGATTGTGGCCTAAGGAGATATGGATGCCAAAGTCAACAGAGTAAACCAACCTGAACCCTTGGAGCTCCCTATAGACGATCCAACCCAAGGGGATACCTAGTCTCCAGATGCCTCCAGCTGGCAATAAGCCATCACAGATCTAAGCCCAGTTGGGGTCTGTAGGAGTCTAAGGACCAGGTGAGTCTTGAGCATTGAAGGGCACCTTGAATCCACTTGAAGGTAGGAGCCTTTCAGCCACGCGTTGGAGCCTATTAGTACCATTCCGCTTCCAAGTGCTATGAACTTTCCTTGCCTCCCTAATGCACTTACTTACTCCATAGCCCTTTAGTTATGCTGGCTTAAACTTTTGGAAAAACATTCCAGGGTAACTGGCAGGGGCCCTGGGGAGCTCACTTTTGAGGTAAGGTCCTTGGAGTCAAGGCTGTGGAGAACAAGCTGAGGAAGAAAAGACGCTGGCCAGAATGAGCGCAGGGCAAACTGGAAGTGAATGAGGGGAATTCACTGGGATTTCTAAACATGCGAGGGACACGTATGGCAGAGAACTTTCTTAAGACCTTTAGCTCTTTGGAACAGGTGTTTGGCACACGGTTGACCACTCACGTTGAGCCGCATACATTGTTCTTATTTGCTGATCATTATTCATTATCACTGTCAGTAGAACTGGAGTTCTCAATGGCAAGAATTGGCTTGCTCTCCTTCCTCTTATTTCCAGCTCATGCATGCAGATGTAGAAACAGGAATGAACAGGAAAGCAAGTGAATCCCGAAGAGGCATTGTTGCATTATATCTTCCCTGAACGCCGCTCCTTCCATCCAATCAAATGTTCCCTTGACTCACCATATGAACCAAGAATAGCATCAGGTACCAGATTAGTAAATCAAGGCTCACATTCCAGGGTGGAGGTGAAAACATAAACCAATCCCTAGTGGCATCACAATGGGATTTCTCAGAGTAAACCTCCAGGGAGCAAAGAGAAAAATCATTAGTCTGTGTGTTTCATGAAAAGCTGTGCTTGAGTTAGTCCAGGTAGATGAAGAGGGGGTCACCTCTCTGACAGGCAGAAACAGGATTTCTATGTTGAGGGAAGGAGCAGGGGTGACAGTGTAGAGGCAAGAAGTCCCCAGGAAGGTGGATGTAGTTGCATTTTGGATTGGGCAAGCGAGGAGATAAGGCTTGCTCTGTATGATGGAGATGTATCTCCCAGGATTGGGAAGCTACCGTGCACCATGTTTCAATTTTAATTTTTTAAAAATATGTGGTTTTAATTATGTGTATGTGTGTGGTAGGGGACGGGGCTTGGGGTGGGCATGTATATGATATGTGTATTTGTATGCATGTGTGTATGTATGCATATATGTTTGTATGTAACTGCAGAGGCCAGAGATGGCAGATTCTGGATCTGGAGTTATGGCAGTTGTGATTCACTAAACATGGATGCTGGGAACCAAAATTTGGGAAATTTTGCAAGAGTAATACCCACTCTTACTAACCACCAGGTCATAGCTCCACTTCTTATATCATAGAATTAAACTCACATCACCACTACCTACACCACCACCACTACCACCACCACTACCACCACCAGATATGTGCCACCTGCACTCAGCTTTTTGAGAGAGAGTCTCAAATAAACAAGGCTGGCCTGAGTCCTGCTACATAGATGAGGGCAACTTTGGACCCCGGATCCTCTTGCCTCTACTCTCCAAGTGTTCAGATGTCACTATGCCTATGTAGTTTAGAAAGAAGGCCTTAGGGAACATTTCCTTAGGTGATTTGTTTTAATAGAGTAATGCACAGGGCTCTTTATTTTGGCTGCTTTTATTTTCCATCATTATTATCAGGTATCTGTTGAGTACCTTCCCTATGTAAGGTATTTACTTTAGGTGCCAAAAAGTTCCAACAAAATGAGAAACTCAGATTATGTGATACACTGATATTTTATGTTCTACTAAAATGAAAAAGAGAAAAAAGAACAGCATGCTGCCAATGAAAGTGAAATGCAATGTTCTTTTGTACATTGGATCTTGATTACTGTTTGTTGTAAGCTCTTTCTCAAATCCATTATAGTGCCCTTTCCCCTCTATCCCTCTGTGTGCAAGAAAGACTTGAAATTATTAGGTGAAGATATTCCTAAAATTCTTCACATACAGACTTGGACTGTTCTGAATGGCAGCATTCACTGTCTAGGGCTTTTCAAAGTTTGACATTTCAGAATCAATAGATGTAAAATGCTGGGACTGGTGGGAACGAGGTAGCTCATCAGTTAAGAATGTGGACTGCTCTTCCAGAGAACCAGGGTTCAGTTCCAGGAACCCACACTGAGCAGCTCACAACTGCCTGTAACTCTACTTTCAGGGACTCTACATCCTCTTTTGACTTCTTTTTGGTCACCTGCTCTTGTGAGCATATACTTCCCTGTCTACCACACCTTTATATGCATACCTAAACATAATTTAAGAAAATAAAAGTAAATCTAGAAGAAGGAGAAGGAGAGGGAAAGAAGAAGAGAAAGAAGAAGAAGGAGAAGGAGAGGAGGAAGGAGGAAAGAAGAGGAGGAAGAGTGAGAAGGAGGAGAAGAAAGAGGAAAGGAGAGAGGAAGAGAGAAAGAAGAAGAAAAGGAGGAGAAGGGAAGGAAAAAGAGAAAAGAAAAATAAGGAAGAAGGAGAGAAGAGAAGAAAGAAGAGGAGGAGGAGGAGGAGGAAGGAAGAAGAGAAGAGGAAGAGGAGGAGAAGAAGAAGAGGAGAGAGAGGAGGAGAGGAAGGAAGAAGAGGAGGAGAAGAGAAGAGAGGAGGAGAGGAAGGAGGAGGAGGAGAGGAGAGGAGGAAGGAGGAGAGAGGAGAGGAGAAGGAGAAGGAGAAGGAGAAGGAGAAGGAGAAGGAGAAGGAGAAGGGAGGAGAAGGAGAAGGAGAAGGAGAAGGAGAAGGAGAAGGAGAAGAAGGAGAAGGAGAAGGAAGAAGAAGAAGAAGAAGAAGAAGAAGAAGAAGAAAGAAGAGATAATAGAGTAACAAGGCCTAGGCTACACCACTTCAACAACCCTCAGATGCAGTATTTGTTGCTTGTGTTCTGGAAGTCTTTGAGACCCCCAGTCTGAGAAACAGTGAACAGTGGGCACGGAAGCACTCCTAAGTCAGGAGCTACTTCCCTGTTCAGAATCTTCTTGCTGGGTTTTCTTGGATGAACATGATAAAGCTGCCATGGCCGTGGCCTGGCTGAGACATGTCTTGTTTTCTGGGAAGTTAAATTGCAAACCATGTATGTCTTAGCATCACCGTGGGTATGGTCATTTATTTAGAACTAGCAAAGTTGGCTGGAATCTGATAACATATAAAAAGAACACTTTAAAAATACAATGATGACTGCATAGCAAAGGGAGCCGACTTCCGTGCTGCACAGCATGGAGGATGCTCAGTGCTTAAAAGTCACCAAGGACCGGGAGGAAGCTGCAGCAGTAAAGTGTGGGGCTCACAAGTATGAGGAATGAGCTGAGTTGGAGCTATGGTATCCACATTAAAGAAAAGAAGCCTCCTGTAATTTCAGCACCAGGGAGCTGGAGACAGGCACATCCTGTAGACTGGCTAGTTAGCCAGTCTAGCAAACTTAGTACGCTACAGGTTTATTGAGACACACTATCTCAAAAAAAAAAAAGATAGAAGTCTGGAGAGACGGTTATGATGACTTGTTAGCTTACAGAAAACCCAAGTGTAGTTCCCAGCACCTACAGGGTGGCTCACATTGTGGGCAGTTCCTCCACAGGCCCAGGCACATACACAGTACACATGCACATGTGTAGGCAAATCACTCAGACACATAAATAAAGTAAGTAAATCTTTAAAGATTGGGAAAGACACCCAATGTTGACTTCTGGCCTATACATGTGCACATGCACATACAGACACACACACAAAACAACTACACACACACACACACACACACACACATGGGGGGAGGGGAGGGGAGGGTGAAGGAGAGAGAATGTGTTTTTATGCAGCTGTTAAAAATGGGTCTACACACAAAGAAATTGTGGACACTGATAACCAACTACTCCTTTTCATAGGATCTCGCTGTGAACTTTAGCATTTAGAAAGTTCTAAGAAGACCAAGAAGAGCACCAAGATCCTATTTCATTGTTTTAACCTTTTTTTTTTTTTTTTAAAGAAATTCGTGGCACAGAAAGATGTTCTGTGAACTGCAGCAGCAACAAATCCACGAATCGGCCCAGTGGTCCAGTTCCACTTCAGTAAGTAAAAATTTGGATATATGATCGCTGATGAAGACACACATCTGGGTGTGCTGGTTAGATTTTTGACAGCTCCTCAAAACCATCTACAAATTAAGATTGCTTTCCCTCTCCTCACCCTCCCGAGAAGATCCTTATTCTGTGGAAGTGCTGCCCATTGCTAAAGAATGCTGCACAGAAACCAAGGAACTCTGAACAGACAGCCCTTCCCCCACTTGCCACATTACATCATCTCGTTTCATCCAATCACATTTCAGCATTCATCCAATCCCATTTCAGTGTAACTATCCAATCTTTCTTGCAGCCTTAGCATAAAGAGCTTTCCCTAGTCTTTGGGTCTTCTTTTCTGCAGGCTCCATAACACAGAAACTTTGATTAAGTGCATTTTTTAAAATGCTCATCCTGTTAACCTGTCTTTCTCATCCAAGTGACAGCAGTGACTCTCTGCTGGTCTGAGGAAATGTGCCCCCCCCTCCTCCGGCCCTTGTCCCCTTTCTGACCCCAACCAATGGAGGAGAGAAAACATTATTCCAATATAAAGGCTGGTTTTCTTACTAGCAACAATTATCACTTGAAAACCGAACTATAGGTTGCTCCCGGGGTGGAAAACAATTTCTGTTTCTAGCCTTTCTTTACACAGGGCCTAACTGCACTGTGAAAAAGAATGGTTTTTATTTCCTCTCAGTTGCAGTGAGCCACCTCCCCTGCTCAACAGCTCTTCTCTCAGCGGTGGAGACTTCTTCACCTAGCCCTCCTGCAGAGTGAAATATCCCAGGGCATGGCGGGGAGTCTTTCTGCAGTTAATTAAACAAGCTGGCCCTCCAGCCTTTAAAGATCCACATGCTATGTATACATAAGCCGAACATCTTCATTCAAGTAAAATCTAAGTTGGGGGAGCCAGACTTTGTGGTGTGTTAATCAGATGCTTCAGGAAATTTGCACTGAGACCAAAGCTCTTCCATTCATTTTGTCATAGTCATAACAAATATCGCTGGTTACTGCTGTGCTTTGTGGAGCTGCTAAGTTTTCTCTGAAGGTTTTTTTTGTTTTGTTTTGTTTTTGTTTTTTTTTTTTACAGCAGGGGGCAGGGGGGGCTTCTTGTAAATGCTGTTTTACTTTGAGTGGCCCATGAAGTGCACTCACCTAGCTGAAGCTTGGGCACTCATTGACCACGAGTACTTGTTATTCAGGTTCTGCTGTCTGTGATAAACACAAGCCCAGAAGGCCAGCACAGCATGCCAGGGACCTCACAGAGTCTCTTGCATATTATTTGAAATGTTTATCTCTGCTCTGCAAATTGCTTATAGACAAGCCATCTTTTCTTTTTTTTTTTTTCTAAATAAAACAAATTTTCCTGTGAGCTAGTGAGTATAATACTTTTTGAATGGAATAGTTCAAAATATTAGTTCAAAACATTGGAAATCATGCTCCTTTTGCAAGGCAGGACCATTGAATATATTATCTCCCCAGACTTTCAGGGAAAAGGGAATTACAAAGCTCTAACAAAATCAGCTCATTTATTCAGCTAATGTGTTTCGAGCTATGTGATGTGCTAGGTACAGAAATCAGGTGAAATAATATTAAAATTGAAAATGGCAAGATTTCTATAAGATCCATTCTTATATATGGATCCTGTCTTGTGTTACTAAGCTCCTTTATTTATAGATTGAGAAGAAATTAAGACCCTGCCCATCCATGACTTATTATAATGATCACATGCTGAGCACATGTGCACAAAATGCCCGCCCATCATCCCTGTGCCTACTGCACATCTCTACCCAACAGCATCCTCACCCTCATCAGCACCATCATCATTTCTGCTGCCTTAGGTTGGTTTCCTAGAAACCCATGAAGGAAGTATTTACTGAAGGGGGTTTATGTTGTAGAGGAGCAGGGTTGGGAAAACTGGGCAAAGAGGAGAGCAAACCTCTGATGAGATCTGCATTAATAATTTAGCTTGTTTCTCTGACAAAACTGATGAAAAAGGAAGAGTTGATACTGGGGAATGGTTTAAGTCGTTCATGGTAAAAAGGCATGGTAGGAAAGATCATGAGGCAGCTGGTCACACTAGATCCATTGTCAGGGGAAGAGAGAGGGAGAGAGGGAGAGGGAGAGAGAGGAGAGGGAGAGGGAGAGGGAGAGGGGAGGGGGAGAGGGGAGAGGGAGGAGGGGAGAAGGGAGAGGGAGAGGGAGAGGGAGGGAGGGGAGGAGGGGAGAGAGGGAGAGGGAGAGGGGGAGGGGAGAGGGGGAGGGGGAGGGAGGGGAGGGAGAGGGAGAGGGAGAGGAGAGGGAGAGGGAGAGGAGAGGGAGAGGGAGAGAGGAGAGGGAGAGGGGAGAGATATTCAATATGCTGGTGCTGTAGACCACGTTTTGAGGTCCTTCCCACCTCAGTTAAATCAATCAAGACTTTCTCATTGAGTTACTAGGGGCTTGTCTTCTAGGTGGTTCAACATACCGTCAAGCTGACAAACAGTATCAACCATCACGGTTTTAACAGAGGCCATAGGCAATTAGGGGGCTGAGATGACCCTTCCAGTTTGTCCAAAGTACCCACACAATTGGACAAATAAGCCCCCTTGTTTTGAAGGGGTGGTTACTTCCAGCCCCTCTAATAGCATTAATACAATCATGGCCTTGGCCTTGGCACACTTTGAATTAGTTCTTTTTTTTTTGATTTATGTTTTTTATTGGATATTTTATTTATTTACATTTCAGATGCCATCCTCTTTCCCCATTTCTCCTCCCTAGAAAACCTGTATCCCATCCCTCCTCCTTCTTTTTGCTTTTATACCATTTTAATTATATGCAAGTATTAAGGTCAGTTCTAGGTTGAGGAACCAGCAATACAATAGATGCAAATAGTCAAGAAACAAGCAAGACAATAAACACAAATAATCAAAGAACAAGCAAGGCATTAAACCCAATTACACTCCCATTATCACTGTTTCTAAGGGCTTATCAGGATGACCAAAATATCTGAGCCTACTTCCCTGTCTTAGCCCAAAGTCATTTTCATGTCTGAAGCCTACTTCCTTGTTCTAACCTAATATTTAGATTCCTGCCTGAAATTACTTCTTGTTCTAGGCTAATGTCAGATTCCTGCCTGAAGCCCACTTCCTTGTCCTTGACCAATATCATTTTCCTGCCAAGCAGCCCATTTCCTTGTCCTTGGCCAATGTCAGATTCTTGAGGCAGTTCTTAAAGCACACAATCATTTTATTTCCTTTTCATATCACAAGAAGAAAGAAAGACAACATCATCATGATAGGAAGTACCACATTATACCTGACCCCTGAAGGATCTCAAGAGGCCTTGAGTCTACAATCTGCTGAAATGGTCCAGAAGCACTAGCTGTACCTGATGCTCTCAAACTCTCCCATCTCCATACTAAGTATACTCTGGTTTCCAACACATGTATTAAATGATAGATGCCAAGGGAAGGAGAGGGTCCATTGGCTAAAGTGCCACCTTGTGATTGAGCTCTCTGCAGCAACTCTGTCAAACATTATCCAGCCCCAACTTGGCTGACCAATCCCTGTAAAGATGTACTTGCTGCACTCTTAACCCACTGTGTCCGTATCTACTTTCCCAGCTTGGTTCTTACCTTTGTTCCCTTTGTTTCCATTGCACATCATTGCATTGATGTGCAATGGAAAGATGCAGACAAGAGTTGATCTGTCTCCCACGTTTTGAACAGTCCTTTATTTTGAAATGTGCTCAGGTCCCACATCTTGACTCTGACTTGTAATGCTTTCCAAACCAGTACATGGCCTTGCTTCTTGGACTACCTCCATGTCTGTTCTAAATTGTGACAATCATGCCATGGGTTTTTCTAACCTATATAGGAAGGATTTGACAACAATTATCTTCCATGCTCTTGGGCCTCTTTCTCTAGATGGTTTCATGTTAAAACACTAGTATGTAACTTCTATGTGGGAAGAGCATGTAGGAAACCAAAGCTTAAGCCAAATCTCTCATAATCATCCTTTAATACAGTGAACTTGCTTTTTGAATGCTAGTGACAGAGACCATGTAGACTTATTTATGTACAACTTAATTTTGTCTATAATCACAAATATTGAGAACTTAGTGGAGACGATCTTTGTAGAAGGATTTTTTTTTGAGGGGCTACTAAAGTGATACACACACACACACATGCACGCACACACATTTAATAAAAATATTGGCTAGACCTGGGTATCCATCCCATGTGCAGTCACCAAAGGTAGACGCTGATATGGATGCCAGGAAGTGCATGCTGACAGGAGCCTGATATAGCTGTCTCCTTAGAGGTCTGCCAGAGACTGACATATTCAGAGGCAGATGCTCACAGCTAACCATTGAACTGATCATGGGGTTCCCAATGGAGGAGTGAGAGAGAGGACTAAAGGAGCTGAAAGGGTTTGTGGCCCCATGGGGAGAGCAACAATACCAACCAACCAGAGCTCCCATGGTCTAAACCACTAGCCTGGGAGCACATAGGGAGGGACTTATGACTCCAGCTGTATATGTAGGGGAGGATGGCCTTGTCAGACGTAGGTGGGAGAGGAGGTCCTTGGTCCCATGAAGGCTGGATGCCCCAGTGTGGGGGAATTCGTGGGTGGGGAGGTGGGAGTGGGTGGGTGGGGGCACATCCTCATAGAAGCAGGAGGAGGGGAGATGGGATAGGGGGTTCCTGGGTGGGAGGGAAATGGGGAAAGGGGGTGACATCTGAAATGTAAGTAAAATATCCAATAAAAAAATATTGGCCAGAACAACACAAAACTTTGAGGAAAAGAATTTTAAAGTAAAAAATTTCCCATCCTCATGCTTACTCTCAATAGACTCATGAGCACACGGGGGAGTGAATTAGCTGCTTGGATAAAGCAGATGGAGCATTCTGCTCACCAAGTGAAAAAGAGATGAGATGTTTGATAAGTCGCACTGTCAGGTTTTGCCATACAGTATTTATAAAATGTGCACACCTACTCAAAGCTTATTCACTACATTAAAATAGCCGTGAAGATAAATCATAAAGAATATCAGCTGTCTTTCGTTATCAGCCAATGATCTAGTCAATTCATGGTTCCATGCAATCCAGAATTGTGTTTCCACTCAACTTTTAAACAGATTAAAACAAATAATCTGATTTTCAGACTCAGATCTCCGGTGGAAATGACTTCACTGATCTGGACTGGGAGAGGAATGAGAAGGGTAACATTCCTACATCGTTTGTCTTTGAGTTCAAGATCAAACATCAGATTTCCTTCATTTTCTCAAGGGTTGTCAGCCCCAGCTCTGATGGAGTTTTAAGAGTCACTACAGTAATTAGAAATCATTTGATTACGTCCACATCAGTCATTTTCTTCATATTAAAGCTCACCCCTACATTCTCCGCATTCCTTTCTATTTCCTTGGTAATTCCTATTTATCCAGATATAGCAGATTGAAAGATAGTTAAGAAAACAATGAGATGAATTAGACAATATTTTGCTTGTCCATCCAGATGCTCCAGGGTCATAATTTAGAGAAAGAACCACTATACGACTTATTAGAAATTTCCCAGTAAGAACATCTCTACAATAACTATGCAGAAGAAAGAGAGCTAGCACACATACAGTCCTTTCAGGATGATGCAAGTTTTTTGTTTGCTTTTGTGTTTTATTTTGCTTGGCCAGTGCTTTATCAATGAGCTACATCTCTAGCCCCTGGGTTTTTGAGACAGGATCTCGTTGTACCCTGGAATGTGCTATCTAACCCAGACCGACTTTGAACTTGCCATCTTCCCAGTGCACCCTTTCTAAGGCTATAATTATCAGTGTATATGTGCCACTTTCCCCCTTTTAGGTAAGTATAGAGCTATCTTTAGACTTAAAAATACCATTTGACTTAAGTCTGGGAAGTTATGGAAGGAAACAGGTGAGTACACATCTTCATAAGCATTCAAGAACTTGAGGCATTGTCTTTACTGTGTTGAAAAAGATCTCCTTTTGATCTCTAAAGTGTAACCCAGTCTGATTTAGGGACTGGCTTCTTAGGAAAAAGTGCCTGAAGCATAAAGATGACTGTCTCAGGCCTGGGTTCTCACTGGTACTAACCTGCTTTGAAGGTCTAATACGACTGTCTTAGCTTGCCACTGTTCACCAGGGTTGCATGGTTAATTATTTACCTTCCTCGCTGGTCTCCTCGGATTCTTTTCTTATCAAGTTGCTCTGTCTGAACTCCAAACAAACAACCTTGCTGGGGCAGTTAGTGCTTTCACTAAACTGGGTTTCTGTGACATTGGCTGAACTTTTTTTCTCTCATGGTCTTTCTTGTTCTCAGTAACCAGGAGGTCAGGGATCATTGTTGTCGCTGTGTGGGTGTTTGTGGTTTATTGGGCCCTGCTTCTTTTTGATTTTTTTTTGAGCTTACCGTTTAAATCTCCTACTTATTTTAAGAGCCATTGTGACTCTCCACTCCATAGAACCTTTCAGATTTCACTTGATAAAGAAACCTCTTTGTTCTGTCCCCAAGGTTTTCTAACTGTTTGAGGATTTGGATCTCAGCCTCTGGAATGGGCTTAACATGCTCATCTCGACCTTGAGTGATTTCATAATTAAAAACAATTAGACCGCCAAGTTGGTATTTTGGGCTTTTCTCTTCTTTCCTCTCAAGACTCCCACAGGAGCAGATTGCTCTGGCCAAATGTGGCAGAAGAAAAGTGAGTAGGTGGGGGAGGGGGTGGGAGCGGAGGGAGTCAGTCCAGCAGTGGCTCCACTTCTGCATTAACTCTTAGTCTGAGTTCCAAATAAAGTCTATCACTCTCAAGCTTTTGTCTCTTAAAGGTCTCAGGCAGTATATCTATTTAGGCTATTTCAAGTCATTTTGAGAAACAAAAGAGATCCTAGAAATAAAATAGAAAATGAAGGGGGAAGTATGGATGGCACCGAGATGGGTCAAACAATTTGTCTGATATCATATATTGAGTCAGGACTTCCCTTCTTCATATGGTGACCCAATCACTCACCATATAAAGGACCCAATTGAGAACTTAAGAATTGCCCACAAGAGTCACCAAGACAGTACCCACCTTCAAGGGGGTGGAGGAAGCCAGAGTGGATGAAGTTCTGAGTGGGTGTGTGCTGTTGACACAGACACAGCCATGTTAAGGACTAATGCCTCAGTATCATGGGTGTATGTGGTGGTTTGAATATGCTTGGCTCAGGGAGTGGCACTATTAGGAGACATGGCCTTGTTGGAATAGGTGTGGCCTTGTTGGAGTAGGTGGGCCTTGTTGGAAGAAGTATATCACTGTGAGGTAGGCTTTGAGACTCTCTTCCTAGTTACATGGGAGTCAGTCTTTTCTTAGCAGTCTTCAGATGAAGATGAGAGCTCTCAGCTCCTCCTGTACCATGACTTGGTGATAATGAACTGAACCCCTGAACCTGTAAGCCAGCTCCAACAAACTGTTGTCCTTTATAAGAGTTGCCATGGTGGTCAAAGTGTCTCTTCACAACAATGAAACCCTAACTAAGACAACTTGTCAAAGTCTTTCCCAGGGGATACTTAGAGGGATGGAAGTCTTCCTCGGGGCATCCGAGTATGAATTCTGACAGAATTCTGTAGAAAACATTCACTCTTGTTGAGGTTTTGTCTTTTGCTTGTATTGTAATACTAAATACTGAACCTCCAAGGAAATGATTGTCCCCAAGACTGAGAGAGTCTGCTGGTACCCAAGTGACATCTCCAATGACCTGTCCTCCAAGTTATCCCTGATTGGAGAATAAAGATACCTACAGCCTATAGCCAGACAGAATTGAGATAGGCAGGGTCTGGGGTTCCACATGGCTTGGGGTCTGGGAAGAACCATGAGAGGAGAGAGAAGAAGGTTGAGAGAGGAGGAAGCCACCATGGGATAGATGGGTCATCAAAATATAGCCATGAGGGCTAGCCAATTGGAGTTAAGAGCTGCCCATATGGAACATGGCAAATTTGAAAATGGGGTTAATGATGGGGAAATAGATTCTAATAGCATAGAGGGCAGATATCTGCCCAGCTCTAGTGTTGATTAAGGCTTATTGTAAATATAAAAGCTGTATGTCTTTTATCCGGGAACTGAATCATCAAAGGTGGGATAGAAGCTCCTGACTGAGATGGAATAATTTTGGCAGTACACCATAGCTTTCTCCCCCAGCCAAATGTTTATGACTTGAAGACAGCTCCCCTAAAATGACTGCTCTAACCCAGGTTAGATCAATATCCCTCTTTAATTCAGTTGTATATAGTAACCCCACATCCCTGTTCAACTGTATGTAATAAACACTTCTGGATGCTGTGGCTTCTCCATCTGACAGCCCAGATATTCCGATTCCAGATTTTCTGTGTTCATGTTTCTGTCTGTCCATGTATCTGTCTCTTCTTCAGTCCCTCATTGTCCTAGTCAAGTAAAGTCTCTGGAACTGTGCAAGGACTCGGCACCCACCCTAAAGGAATGATAGTCTAGACTAGAACGTGATACTCTTGAGTCCCCAAATCCTGCCCTCTTCACTCACTCTGTGATACCATTAGTGTTTTTAAAAATATTTCCCTGAGCTTGGCACAGTGGTCTCCCCTGTAATCCTAGCACTCTGGAGGCTGAGCTAGGAGAATTGTGAGTTCAAAGGCAGGTTGGGCTATGCAGTAACATCATGTTCCAATGCATGAAAGAAAACAAATAGGGAAACACATTCCTTGTTTTTCTAACTAGGGCCAAGTTGAGTCAGATTGAAGCTGGCAAGACCTCAACTCTAGCATTTCTACATTAGCATCAATAGCAGTGCCTTGCTAACACAATGGCTGATTAAATGATTCCCTCAAAAAGAAGACCACTGTGTTTCAGCACACACCAATGGGTCAGTACATGCTGTGATTATCACCCATGTTTTCTGTTCATAAATATTCTCTACCCTGTCCTGAAAAAGAAAAATTAGATACATTTGAAACTTATAAATATTTGTTCTCTTCATATTAACTCTTGGCAATGTGTTCACTTAAGATGTGCTAGTTTCTATCAGATTCATCATTTTAGATGCAGTTGTTCCTTTACTCACAATCCAGGCAGCAGTGAGACTTCAAACCCAGCAGCCGCAGTCTAATGCTATATCGACATTTATACATATGTGATAATGAACATATTACATGTCTATTATATATGCATATGTTACATATAACTGCATTGTGCTCTTAAATTTTAGGAGGTGTCTTTGCTTAAGAGACTCACTCTCAGTTTATATAAATAGTTAAAGCAGCAATTCAGCCAGATCAACTCTGGTGAAATGTTCATATGATTTCATTTACCTACTTCATCTCTGACCATTTTGGATGCTTACAGATGAAGTTGCGCCCACATATTTTGCTTTAGAAATTAAAAAAAAATGGATTTATGGCAAATAAGAGGAGGCTTTACCTTGGTAAAGCCACAACTCATTTTGGTTATCCTGTATCAAAACACCTTTCAAGAAGAGTTGGTGACAAAGAATTATCCCATTTCTTAATTTCATTTTATTTTTGTCCCTTAGTCTTATATTTATCCCAAACTTAGATTGGTCTTATTTGTCCAAGTGTGAATATTTTTGCAGAAGATTGACCCAGAAGCATGTTTGCTTATGGTTGTCCTTGTAACCTTTCTTTTAATAACTGAATTTGTTCCAAGAATTTTTGTGAGGGGATAATGGGCATTCTCTTCATCAAAATTTTTGAGACTTTGTCATTCCCTTTCAAATCTGAAGATGGGAGTCGCTTCTCAACAAATCATAAAGCATTAGTCTGGATTCACGTGTTATGGTAAAGGACTCAATAAAACTATTTCTCAAAAAGAGAGTTCAGCAGAATTTATATCTACAAGATCTTTCCTCTCTGGCAGTGACCAAGCTTTAAAGCACTATTCTACCTAGTTGGAACATGTGTTTGGTTTTATACCTTCCTCATATGTATTCCTAAAATGTCTAATTCTAGAAAACAAGGGGGAAGTTATCCGTGGAGGATGAGGTCATCACTTTATCTTTATCATGCATGTTGTCTGACCATAATTACCAATCACATCATGCCCAAGCAATGTGAGCACGTTGGTTTGGCACTGTAATAATAGCAGGCTGATAAGTAACCGATCGGCTTCTCCGTAGCATTCTTTCTGTGGGTAGGTCACTGTTCTCCATAGCATTCTTTCTGTAGGTGGGTCACTGTCTCTTTTTTGTTCCTCAGAGCCCAACAATGGCTTTGATTCTAGAAGGTGGTATTTCAAATCAAATAAATAGTACATGTCCACTGGGATTATCACCTTGTAATATGATATCACCTTGCTTCTTTGCCTAATAAAAACTATTCCAAATGTAAGAAATTAAGCAACTGGTGCCCCAAACCCCAATAATTAATATGTATCCTTAATATACTTTTTAAATAGAATGGTTAGAAGAGAAATAATTTGTATAATACATTACAAATATGTATAAAATATATGAAACATAAATAGATGCTCAGTTTATAACTTTGTAACTAAAGCCTATATCCTACTACTTCACATGTAAAATAAGAATTTTAACATCTGCTTCATATTTTGGGGCCTTGATTTATACAGAAGATTTAATTCAGATAAAATCTCACTAATTCTCATCTAATCTTTATTTCAATTAATAAAGAACTAAAATATAATAAAATGCAACACTTGATGCCAAGTGATATTTTCTCATTACTTAAAGAATGTGTGTGTCCTTTACCTGATTGACAACTGGAGGAGTGACAGGTCTGTATCAGGTCGTACAGCTCCTGGCACAGAACATGCTCAACAAATAGTTCTAGAAGTAATCCACGTGTGGGGTAAACATAGAGAGCTGACAACTATTCAGATAATAAAGTAATGGCTAACAAGATTTTACAACAATTATATTAATTTATGGCACATTAGTGAGATAAAGCATATATTTGGTCACATAAAGAAAAGTTAATTCATGTTACTCTCATCAGAGTATAATGTGACCAGTGCTAAATACTTATTACACTCACCAGCCATTTGCTAGTAGGTCCTAAAGTGAGAACTATTCTTCAGGGTCCCAAAGTAATGAATGTAAATCGTTCTATTTAAAACTATGGTAGACCTTATAAAAAATTAGCTCTAAAAATGTTTTGAAGTTTATATTGTAGAACCAGCATATACTTGATCCCTTTTGTACAGTAGAAAACGGATCCTTTTCCCCAGAAGCCACATCATTGTTTTTTCAAGGTAATTTCCAAAATATAGATGTTTTCCAAAGTCATAAAGTATACCTAATTTTCACAGATGTAAGACATATCAAAAGATGTCCTCAAAAGTAATTTTCAATCCTCTTACAAATAAGATGGAATGAAATAAAACATACACTTAAATAGGACATTGTTGCTTAGCTGCAGAAAATTAAAATGCCCCTTTATTTAAATAGTCTTCAAATTTTAACTGACCTATTTAGTAGAAAAAGAACAAAACTACTTCTCATGTTTAAGTAAATTTATGATATTTCTCTCCCAGGGAATCTAAACTATAGAAGAAAAATAATTTGATAACAGAATATTAGAACATGCTTCCATCAGTAAAAATTCATTTCAGCATTGCTTGAAAAAATAAAGGATGGAAAGATTTTAAATTTTGTTGTTTGAGTTTTTTGCCAGATTTGAGCATAATTTTTTTTTCCAGTGGTATTCAGCTAACGAATAAAAAGTAAAGGAAAAAAGTGTGGGCTGATTTCTCTCCCAGCAACCATCACAAGATACCAGAGCCAACTTTCATATTTTAGAAAAATATATGTGCAAAAAGCTAAAATCATATAAATCTAAGTAAGCTTGTTTCTTTCAAAAGATGTCCAGAAAAATATTAAATTTATGCAGATTGTTGACATTGACAGAGATCATCAAACCACTTTTTCCTGGAGAAATACACATCCAGACAAATACCACTGGGAGACTCAGCATTCCCCACAAACTGCTATTCCATTTCTTCATAGGCAGGGCTGGGCCAGGGAAGCTGAAATTCAACCATGCTCTTGAGACATTTTATGTGGGCACTTGGGCGTGTGCTACTTGTCAGGGGTGTCACTGACTTCAGAAATCTTCTGTTGGATAGTTTTTAAAGCCTTTCAAAACACTCCCCAGATGAAAAGCATGAGAGAGAGAGAGAGAGAGAGAGAGAGAGAGAGAGAGAGAGAGAGAGAATCAGTCTTCATGGACTCCTTTATCAAATGCGAGTGGGTTGGATGGAAACATATGCTTATTATGGTGCTTGACCACTTCAGCAGATTTCACTTAATCTAAGCAGGCCGAGGTAGACGATCCGTCACAGAATGTAATCGCTAATATATGCAATTTAACATTCCTGTAGCCAAGACTGACCCATATAAATACAATCCTTTCAGATGTATGGAAATACTTCTAAAAAGCATCTTCTTGGAGACAGTGGGGAGGAATGGGATAAGGAACTGTGAGAGGGGGTCACGGCTGGATTGTAAATAAATAAAATAAATAAGACATATATTTAAAAGCTATAAATCCTTAGGTGTTAATTAGCCTAAGAACATTGAAATATAAAATGGCAATGTAGAGGACATGGTAACCAATCACTTAGATTGTTCTAGGATTACATAGACTATCTCCCAAGGGTATTGCAGCTTCCGCTTTCTGTTTCCTCATCCACTGTCTTCCTGTGTAGCTTAGGCTAGCCTTGAACTTTTTTGATTGTCTAGCCAGACTCACCTTCCTAAGTGGTGGGATTATAGGTATAAGCCATGACAGCTGGCTGTTACATATCATCTTTAATAATAAAAAATAATTCTCTGAGCCGGGCGGTGGTGGCGCACGCCTTTAATCCCAGCACTTGGGAGGCAGAGGCAGGCGGATTTCTGAGTTCGAGGCCAGCCTGGTCTACAGAGTGAGTTCCAGGACAGCCCGGGCTACACAGAGAAACCCTGTCTCAAAAACCAAAACCAAAAAAAAAAAAATAAAAAAATAATAATTCTCTGATAAAGAAAATGATAGAATCTATATTCTTTTGTGGTATTTTTTTTTTAAGACATGCTACCCAGTCCCTTCCTTTTGAACTATTTGTTTTTAATTTGGAAATGATCCTTAATATCTCATCATTTTTCCAAACCCATACACATATGTATTTTTTTATGGAACTCCCACAATTTTCCTTTTGAGATTATCACTAATAGATGATATATTTGTAAGGATTGGGTACTTATAATTTGTGACCTCCGGATGTATCCAGTGTTTCCTCATGTTCCTTCCGTTATGGCATGTTAGAGTATGTACAGGGCTCAAACTATGCACATGGGAGGTCCGCTTATTCCTGTTTACCCCATAATTCTCAGGTCTCAGCTGTAATTCTGCTCCATTCCTGTGGCTGTCAAACCATAACAATGCCCCTGCCTTGCCAGCCTCTTACTCCAAAGGCTGGTTGCCTCCACCTTCCAGGGGCAGACAAAACCACTATCATGCCCAGTGGAGTTTCAGTTATGGCAATTTGCCACCTAGGTCTGGCACAACTCATGCCACAGAAGTCTTGGTTTCCTCAGAGACTTCCTTATATGTAAGAATCTGGAATTTGCAAAAATTCATAGTGACCAGCATAATAGTGAGGAGAAGCTTTAAGCTTTATACAGCTTTGTTCCATTTTCTTTACTTTCCATTTATTATTACTTTTACTTATGTGTGCATGAGTACCTGCATGGATTTATGTATACTTCATGTATCCTATAGACTGTAGAGGCCAGAGATGGCATTGAATCACCTGGAGATGGAGTTACAGGTGGTTGTGAGCCACCATGTAGGTGCTGGGAACCAAACCAAAGTCCTTTGCAAGAGTAGCAAGTGCTCTTATAGGATATCACTTACACTCTGCCTTTTAGGCACTGGATCTTCAGGGTCTTAATGCCATGTAATGTTATTTTACAAGACAGGGAGAACATTCAACTCCATGTTACACAGTCTGTCTGAGAGAGATTCTGGAATGGCAAAACCTGTGCTTGCTTATCAGAAAGAATTCAAAAACTACCAGAAAGAAGTTGAATCCAAAGACAAATAAACATGGCATAGTCAAATGCAAACTCTTTGATTTAATCTGCCACACACAGGCTCAGGACAGAGAAAGAAACATTCGAATAAGATGCTAAGACTCTCCAAATGAGTCTCTGAAAGAGGCAAAACATGGTCTTGAAAATGTTAACTCTGGGGAAGAGATGACATATTCCTAGAACTTGTTCTTCTTTTATGAAGTCTACAGTTGGACAGACTCTTACAATTCTGTAGTTGAACAGACTCATCTAAAGCACTGCTTTGGGGAGGGTCCTAACTCAATTGTAGGATGGGCATTAGAAAGGGTCAAGAGGGAGGCAAAGGGAAGGGAGTAAGGTAAGGTACTTTTTAGATACTGTGACAAAACACCAGGACCAAAGTAACTTCTAAGAGAAAGTGTTTGTGTTACAGTTCATGGTTCATAGAGTTTCAGGATATCACGGCCAAAAGCATGGCAATAGGCAGACAGGCATGATGCTATAGTGATAGCTTAGAGCTCCATCATGATCCACAAGAATGGGGCAAAGAGAACTAACAGGATTGGTGTGTGCTTTTGATACCTTGACGCCTACACCCAACAATGTGCATCTCATCCAATAAGACCACGTCTTTAAGTCCTTCCTAAAGTGTTCCACCAACTATGGATTGAGCATTCAGATATACGACTCTATGGAGACCATTCTCATTAAAAAAAAAAAAAAAAAAAAAAACACATAAGGCCTCCTGGGCAAGGCGATATCTGAACTGTGTCTCACGGAGTCAGCAGATATCGGGTGGAGAAGCACAGGAAGCAGAACAGGAATGAATGAGATGAAGCGAGGCAGGAGTGAGGAAATACGTGGCCTGCAGGATACTGCTGAAAGACAAAGGTCAAAGCACCAGGCCTTTCCTCCAGAGCCATGTCACTTGCATTTACCCTTATAGGTGATGAGAAGTGTTGAAGCCTCTCGAGCCTGCAAACGAGAGAGTTATGTATATTTCAGGCATAGTAACAAAGCAGGATGAGGAGGAGAATGCCAGTCAGGGTCCTGCAGAGGATAATGTCCTATTGAGTGGGGGTGGGAGGGGCTAGGAAGGAAAGACAATGGGGATATGGAGAGAATAAAAATTGAGTAAAAAAATGAGTGAGCTTCATCACAGATTGGAAGAAGGTGAGCTTATGAGTTGGGCTGTTAGTGCCTCTCATCTCTCTCTTCTCTCTCCTCTTTCTCCTTTCTTCCCTCTCTCTCCCCTCTCTTTCTTTTCTTTCTCAGAGGTAGCTGGGGTTCTGGGCTAATAGGTTATTTCTTGTTGGCAAGTAGGATCATATGTCAGATTTCTGCTCTGAAAAGAACTCATGAAAGACAGGAAGATGGAGAAGAAACCCTGTTATTACTCAGCAGCGATGAGTAAGCAAATGAGGATTGGCAATTGGCAGGACGAGCTTTTGCCAGGACTGCTGCAAAATCCCTTGAGAATCTTTGGTTCGATGGACAGCTGAGATCTTTGGCAGGAGTTCATCAGAATTCCTAAAATTTGTTTTCCTAATCGCTGGCAGTGGTGTCTCTGACCTCTGTTTCTTTTGTGCTTACAGTAGATACCAGAATTTCCTAATTCTCTCTGTTAAATCATTTTCTGACTTAAAAGTCTCATGTGTAGTTCAGAAGTAGGGAGCTTGTCCAGCTTCTGCAAGGCCTGAAGTTGATTACTCGCCCACCAAAGGGAGGGAGGGATGGAGGGGGAGGAAAGGAGGGAAGGAGGAGGTACGCACATACGCACCACACGCACACTCGCCACCACACACACACTGTTCAGAATGGTTTCCATTTTATTGCTGGAACAAGACAATACTAAATTTCTATATTCAGTGACCAAGTGGGCAGAAAATTAGAGATTTCATTCATTCGGTATTTATTATTTGTTTAAACAATAATTTGTTTACTGTGGGTTCAGGCATTGGAATTGGAAGCAGAGTTACAGCTACAATGCCAAGCTCCTGCCCTCAATGGAGGCTTACTTTCTAGAGATTAAAAATAACATAAAAAAACAATACTGACACCATGTGATATCAGATAGTAATGCTAGGAAGAAAGTAACAGATGATCAGATGAACAAAACATATAAGTGGTAGTATGATCAAGACTGAGTAGAGGAAAAAACCAGCGATGGAGGTCACATCTGAGCCTGAAAGACCCACACATCCAGAAGCTTGGTTCAGAAGACAACAAAGATCAGTGAATGCTTTGGAACACAAGGGACAAGAAGGGAAGTGTTAGGAGATGAACAAGCCCGGGAATGAGAGAGGAGGATCATGGAAGCCCTGCTTGGCTCTGGCTCAATACTCGGAATAAGACACAAGGACGTTTAACCAACTGGCAATATAATTAGATTCATGCTTTGAAAAAATGTACAAGAGAAACAAGCTCTGTAGCAAATGGAGTAGTAGTGATGTTGGGTAAGCAATGTGCCACTCAGACACGCTGACGTCATAGAACGGGACAAAAGTGTCCTCTAGGCAAGACCTAGCATCCAGTAAGGAATGAGGGAGGAGCCTGTTCACAGGGAAGACATCACAGCCAAGAGTGTATTCGATGACAAGGGAGCTGCGACTCTGTGCCACACACCCAATAAGGGCAGCTGGAAGAAGAGGCGCCTACCATGGCAGGAGGAGAGCAGGGAGAATTTGGTTTGGGACTACACAAGTCAGGAAGTGTTTCATCATGGGAAAATAAAACAGGAGCTAAAATACGATTGGCTGAGAGCAGGAAAAGATTTCTGCGTTTGCAGTTCTTGTTTATTATTGTATTAGATATCCTCAGCAAGACAATAAGGAAATAAAAGAACACACAGGTGGGATCAAAAGACCCGCAACTGCCTCCATTCACAGAGGACAAGTTGTCTACAAAGGAAATCTCAAAGAATATTCAAGAGCCCTGAGAGCTACTACCTTAATAAGATTGTAGGATGCATACTAAATGCATAGAAATGAACCATCAGTGTACATACTAGCAATATACAACTAAAAACTGCAAATAAAAGGATTAGTTGCAATTACACCCAAAAGTAAATACCCAGGGATAAATCTAAAACTGTTGCAAGTTTTGTATAATTAAAACTAAATTATTAAGCCAGGTGGTGCATACCTTTAATTTTTGTACTCAGGAACAAACTAACAAAAACAAAACAAAACCAATCAAACAAACAAACAAAAAAATCCTTCAACAACTAAGTTATTTATTATAGCTAAAAAGTATGTATTAAAGGCAGTAAAGCAGACATAAATGAATGGGGAGGAATATCAGGTTCATGGATGATACAATTAGTTAACTATTAGTTAAGATAACTAACAATTAGTTAAGATAACTATTTTCTCCAAATAAAGCTAGAGTCAGTGTAATAAGAAACAATAAAAATGTTTATTTTCATCAACATGCCAACAAGCTATTTTGAGACATTAATGAGTTTATTCTAAATCTGTAGGAAAATCAAAGGAAATAGAATAGCCTTAAGGAATTTAGAAAAAGAAGATCAAAGTTAAGAGAGCACATAATCTGATGTCAAAATGTACTATAATGGTGCTCTATCGGGGTGGGAAGATGGCTCAGTGGCATGTGCTTGCTATGCACTGGTGAGGAGCAGAGCTCATGTTCCCAGAAACCCTGGAGAGCTGGGAGCAGTAACTTCGCCCTGTGTGCTATCTTACTTTCTGTTGTTGAGGTAAAACAGTCTGACCCAAACCAACTTACAGGAAGAAAGGTTTATTTCATCTTAAAGTTCCAGTATCATCATTGAGGGAAGTCAAGACAGGAACTCAAGACAGAAACTTGAAGTTAGGAACCATGTTGGAATTGAGCTGGTTGGCTCTTTGGTTTATCCTTAGCTAGATTTCTTACTGAACCCAGGGATGGCGAAACATACAGTGGCAAGAGGTCTCCAGCGTCAATTAATAATCAAGAGGGTTCCCCCACAGACAGGCCCACGAGCTCATCTGATACAGGCAATTCCATGATCAAGGTTTTCTTCTCAGATGACTGTAACTTTAATACATCTTCTCAGATGTATGTTAGCTTTAATTGTTTACTCTCAAGTGTGTATGATAATAAAAAAAAATTAAACATTCTAGAAAGGGAAAATCTAGGGAAAGCAGTTTGGGATTTGTTGGGTAGGATGGAAACTGACTATCAATGGCTATGAAGCTGTTTTTATAGAGCAATGAAATGTTCTAATCTTTCTGTGCTTAGAAGTTTCATGATTCCATCTAATTTTCAAATTTTATATCTACATCTCAAGAGAATGAATGTCTGTGAACTGCATGTTTATTATTTTGTATGCTTGTTTTATTTTACTGTGGTAGAGTCTCATTTAGTCCATTCTATATTCTAACTGTTTATGTAGCCAAAGGTGACCTTAAATTCATATTCTCCTGCACTATACCTGGTTTATATGGTGTTAGAAATCCAACCCCTTGGGCTTCTTGAATGCTAGGCAGATACTCTACCAACTGCACGACGGCCCTATAACCACATTATATGTTTATAAAACTGACTTTAGCAGTTTATTTGTATGTTTTTTCAAGACAGGGTTTCTCTGTGTAGCCCTGGCTGTCCTGAAACTCATTCTGTAACCAGGCTGGCCTCCAACTCAGATATCTGCCTACCTCTGTCTATCTGGGTAGTGCTGAATAAACTTTAAAGTGACAAAGATCAGGGCATGAAAGCCTTAGCAATTTTTCTGAGAGCAATCTCCCTGGTAAAGCCTAAGGCAAAACAATGATACTAGCACACATTCAGTGAGGCAGAAGGCAAGGCGTAGGAAGGATGACTAGGTTGCGAGGAGTCGCCATTTATCTAGTTCAGTGTTCAAACCCAGGACATTCGGCGAGAGAGAGAGAGAGCAGAGGAGGAGTTGGTGTGGATGAGTCAGAATCTCCAAAAGCATTTGTGTTTAATGCTTTTATTTATGATATTTAATTTAGAGAGCAAAAAGAAAAAAAAGTATATCCTACGTGTGAAATTAAAACTAGGTAAAGTAAACTTTGGCAAACTTCTGTTGTAGGACACAACCAAGATGTTAAAAGTAACTCATGGTAGGTACCTGCTCCCAAGGATGTCTTTCTGTGGCAAGAATGGCTGTGGGTATGCTTTTATTTTATTTATATGAGTACTCTGTGGCTATCTTCAGACACACCATAAAAAGGGCATTACAGATGGTTGTGAGCCACCATGTGGTTGCTGGGAATTGAACTCAGGACCTCTGGAAGAGAAACCAGTGTTCTTAACCTCTGAGCCATCTTTCCAGCCCCTAGTGGGTATGCTTTTTTTTTTTTTTTTTTTTAAAGTAATAATAAAAGGGGATATGGGCCAAAAACAATTAGATGAAGCTTATTCTATGAATTTACACTTATGTTTGGTAATAGATGCAATATTGACAGTATTTTAATTTTCTACTGTACTATACTTAAGATTTAATAATAATTTTTTTTGGGGGGGATAAGAAATAAGACCTGATTTTGCTAGTTCTACCTAGCAAAGAAAAGGCCTTATTTGCTGTCTGAGAGTAATGATCTACATTGGTTTCCCTCTGAAAACACCTGCAGTATCTGTTGGATGGATGTACCAGTATCTCACTCTGCCTGGGATGGAGGTGGCTGCTGAGTGCCAAAATGTTGGTGCTACAAAATCAAGCCACACACATGCGTCATGGTGGACAATCTAACTCAGATGCCATTCTTGCAATCTCTGTGGTTCCTGTGTCTGCATCAGCCAGACAGATCAGCTCCTCCTTCACCTCTCCAAGTTCCAGTTAGATCTCTGCAGAAGGATGAGGAAGTGACTTATGATGGCATTGTGACATTCCCTTCACTCCGTTGCCCTTCCCGGGCTGCTGTACATAGCAGTGACAATTATAGTAACCTTGACTCCATAAGGAATGTGTCGACTTGAATCTTAGCAGTGAGTCATTGCAGAGCAAGAATGTGTCTGCGAGCGCCTGTGCTGGTGACTAAGGTGTGGAAGCACCGGGCACCCATCTAAGGAGATTTGTTCGTGAGGCAGAAACGGACTCATAACAATGAGGATAAAATTTTTCAAATACCATCTTTTTTTTTTTTTTTTTTTTTTTGGTCTGACAATGTGTTTTGTCCTAAGGATCAAACCTGGTACTGAACTAGTATTTCAATTTACTACTCAGTGGACATTCTCTGGTCCTCTGGTGACCTTTTGGATGGCTGTTCTCCTCCGTATGAGAGTCAACTGGATCTTTTGGAATTCTATAACTTACCACATTCCTGAAGACTTGGGTGTGGTCTGGCATGTACTCTGGGTTCTAAATTCTCCAGAAAATTAAGGAATCTCCAAGTGATCCCCAAATCATAGTTTGTTGTTGTGCTGTCTGCTAACTTCAATCAAGTTCAGAGATTCAGTAGGAGTGACACTTTAAGTTCCAGCCTTAGACATCCTCAAAGTATATGAGTGTCATGGAATGGATATGGAGAAGTGAATTTAGATTTTTTTGTTAATCTCTCTCTCTCTCTCTCTCTCTCTCTCTCTCTCTCTCTTTCCATCTCCCTCTTCCTCCCTTCCCCCTCCCTCTCCTCCTTCTCCCTCCCTTCCCTCCTTCTCCCTCTCCCTACCCACCTCTCTCTCTCTCTTCCTCCCTTTCCCTCCCCCCTCTCCCTCCTTCTCCCTCTCCCTCCCCTCTCCCTACCTCTGTCTTCTCTGTTCTCTCTCTCTCTCTCTCTCTCTCTCTCTCTCTCTCTCTCTCTCTCTCTCTCTCTCTCTCCCTCGGGCTCTAGATTGAAGCCAAGCATGCAATGTTTCTTGTGTGATTCACTTTATGAACACTGTGGGAGAAGGGCTATGGCATGTGGGTACTGGTTAACCTACAAGAACCACTAAATGCCTTTATCTGTGGAACTGTAATATTGCGGAACAAAAAGAGAAATAGGAGTGGCTGGCCAAGCAATGGTGATTTAGACCTCATGAAATCCCATCATAACAGACCGTCCTAAATTTTGTATTGGTAAAACATTGTCCATATAAATAACCACCATGATTCTGCATAAATTTATGAAGAATGAACTTGGGAAAAAAACTAGAAAAAAACTTGCATAAGTGAAAATTTTCATTGTTTAGAATCAAACCCAAATTTCTCATGTCTGTTATAGAAAGACAATTCCTGAGAAAAGCTTTTAAATATCTCATCTGACAATTAGGTGGATGGGATGAGGACCTTAAGTTTAACCTTCATTTCTACAGTGGAGATGTACTAATCATTTTGATGTTACTTTGAGATTTTTAAAGAAGACTCTAAAGGATCCAGAGTAGCCTATCTTATCTAGTATGTTTACTGCTGTGGCTTCATCAAAGATACACAGGATTGTGACATAGTTGTATGTTAGTGATTAGACCATTGCAAGCTGGTTCAGAAAAAGTTTGTTGATCTTGGATAATGTGATCGTTAATCTTTGTGCCAACTTGATGGATTGTAAATGCTGTCCAAGTGTATAGGAGAGTTTCTAGATTAGGCTAATTGAGGAGAGAAGACACACTCTAAATGTGGGCAGCACAGTGGGCTGGTGTCTTGGACTAAGTAGAAAGAAGAGAAAGAACTGGGCAAGAGTAGTCAGTGCTCTCTGCCTCAGAACATGTGGATACAGTGTGACCTGCTGCCTAAACTTTCTGATGATATGGTGGACTGAACACCCAAACTGTGAACCCAAATAAACTCTTCCTTCCTTATGTTGCTTTTTCAGGCATCATTTTCAGCAACATGATAAAGACAGATAGATACAGTGGCCTTCAAACATAAAAGTGATACTGGGAGGACCTCTTGAGTAGCTGATCCTCCAGAACACGAGGTACCATCTCAGGTCTCAGGATCCCACTAGAGTAGGGACCTATCATGCTGGCAGAGCATCTTCTTCCTACATGGGATCTGGTTGAGGTCTTTGTAACTTGGCATGCTGTTGTTGACTCTGGGTTCATTCCAGAGAACAAGAACCCTCTACTCATCTACTGTGGTTTCTGGTTTGAGATTCTGAAAGTCTTTAAACCATTGTATATTTGAAGTAGGATTTTTTTCCTTAATGGAAAACTCTTTCTCCATTATTTCAGTTCAAGTGACAAGGAGATAACTCCTGAATTCAAAGTGTCATTGTGAATTGACTGCTTTAGCTACTAGTTGAGCTGGATCGTTGCTTTTGCCTCTTTCCCTCAAACACACATATTTGAGATTCTGAAATAAGAATGCTTTGGTGTAGTGTGGGGATAATTCACTAATGGGCTCTAAAATTCCTTCTCCTAAATAAACCCCACGTGTTCTTAAAATTAGTCTTTTTGATGCTATCTTTGGTTTTTTGATGCTTCAAAAAATGTAGAATAGCCCAGCATTCTTCCCTGAGGGCAGACCTGGCTCTTCATCTGTAAGATAAGCCATCAGTGGACCATTATTTCAATTCTGATGAATGTGCAAATATAAAAAGGCCTTGTTCCATCTGGCTCTCTTCACAGGGGACTGAGAGATGGTGATGGCCAGACCACTTAAACTTCAATCAAAACCAAAAAAAGAAATAAAGAGCAGATCTAGATTGCCAGGAAACAGAAGCCAAGGCATTTGGTTGTTAAAATCCCCAGAACAACTGGTTGTCCAACACAGTCTGCTCTAAATGGCATGAGGACTTCATCCTTGGCTTTCTGATCCACACCCTCCATGGCCATTCCTACAGTTGCACAAACCTACCATTCTCCATGATTGTAGCAATGCTAATTCATACTTGGTCTCTGGCTTCTGATGAAACAAAGCTCTTTCATGATATAAATGGGAGAGAGAGGCAGATCTGATTTGCAGATCCCCATGAGACCTTTCTTCTCATAGACATGACTTGCCACTTCCTCTTCAGATCTGGGGGAATGCTAAACATGAATCTCATGTGGGATGCACAGTTGGTGATATCTGAGTTGGGAAAAATATATACCTTGAGCCATCTGCTTGTCACCAGTCCTCAGAACATCTTTCAGATACTGAGAAGCCATGTTGGAACCTAAAATTTTGCTCCACTGACTTAACCCCGATGTTAAGAAACCAATATTTTTTTTTTAACAAGAAAGCTGACAGAAGGAAGAAAAACAGTTTCTTCATCCATGTCAAAACTCAAGCAAATGTATTCATAGCTCTTTGATATATCATGATTTTCCTTCAGATAAATGTACTTCAAGAGATATCTCTATTTGTAGAAACAAAAGAATAAAATAAAAAAAGACTTGTATGGGGGTAACTCAGACCCAATAGGACATGAATGGTACGTACTCACTTATAAGTGGATATTAGCTATGAAGTACAGGATAACCATGCTATAATCAATAAACCCAAAGAAGCTAAATGACAAGGAGGGCCCAAGGGAGTCTGGGTGAGTCTTCCTCAGAAGGGGAAACAAAATAGATATAGTCAATGAAAGGAGGGAACTGAGTAAAGAGGGTAGGGAAGAACATGTGTAGGGAGAACAGGGGAGAGAGAAGGGAGAGCAGCTTAGGGGCAATATCTAGGATGTGCCAGAAACCTGGGTTGGAGGGAGGCCACAGAGTGTCTATGGGGGCAACTCTAGCTGAGACTCCTAGCAGTGGAGGATATGGATCCTGAAGTGGCCACATCCTGAACTCAGGAAGGACTTCCAGTGGAGCAATAAGGACAGCAACCTACCTACAAAACCTTTGACCCAAAATTTGTCCTACCTGCAAGATGTGCAGGGGAAAAGGTAGAACAGATACTGAGGAAATGGCCAACCGATGACTGCCCTACATTTAGAACCATCCCATTAGTATGAACTAATCCCTGACTACTAATTTTACTCTGTTATACTTGCAGACAGGAACCTAGTATAACTGCCCTCTGAGAGATTCCACTCGGCAGCCAATGGAAAGAGATGCAGAGCCGCACACCCAAGTATTAGATGGAGCTTTGAGAGTCTTGCAGAGGAGTTGGCGGAAGAATTGAGGGACCTGAAGATGACAGGGACTCAATGGAAAGACCAGCAGAGTCAACTAACCTGGACCCTTTGGGGCTGAACCACCAACCAAAGTGTAAGCACCAGCTGAACCTAAGTCCCCTGCACACAAGCAGCAGGCGAGCAGCTTGGGCTTCAAGTGGATCCCCCAACAATTGGAATGGGGGCTGTCCCTGAGCCTGTTGCTTGCCTGCCTGTGGATCCCACAACCCTCCCCCCGCCAAAAAATATAGGACTGCCTTGTTTGACCTCAGTGGGAGAGGATGTACCTAGTTCCATAGCAACTTGATGTGTGTGTGTGTGTGTTAGTGTGTGTGGGTGTGGGGGGAAGATGGAATGGGGGAGGACTTGCATGAGGGGGTAGTGGAGGAAATGGGGGCTGGTATGACGATGTATGTGAATAAATAAATAAAAGACTTGATGACTTCATGTCATGAGTTATATTTTAAAACGAAACAAACGTGCCTTGCCCTATCTCCTTCGAGTAGCACTAATAATGTTCCAACTGCCTGTGCTCAAGATGGTTACACTCTCCACTGTATTTTTAATCAAGTGTGGTCAGAATATACTCAGAACATGTGATAACTAAATTCAGAGGTGGACTTGACTGGACTAAGAGATGCCCAGATGGCTGGTAAATCTTTTTGAGGATGCCTGTGAGGGCGTTTCCAAGAGAGATCAGCACTTGATTTAGTAGACTGGTGAAGAAGATAGGACCTCGCTAGTGTGAGTGGGCACCACTCATCTGTTCAGAGACTCGATATAGCAAAGGAGAAGTGTGGATTCGCTTGTTCAGTGTCTCTCTGGGAGCATCTGTCTTCAGTCCTTGAACGTCATTCCTTCTTGTTAGGCCTTGAGACTCAGACTGGCACCTATACTGCTGGCTTTTCTGGGCATCCAGCATCCAGCAGATCATGGAATTTCCTGGCCTCCATAAGGCATCTACAGATCTACAGTGTGTGTGTGTGTGTGTATGTGTGTGCGATCTGTTTCTCTAGAAAACCTTTACTAACACATGTGCATGTATCAGAAAAGCTGCTTAGAGATTTTTTTTTTCATATATTTTGCCTTTAGTATTGTTGCTGATAAGCTCAGAAAGCCTGTATATCCTCAGAAAATAACAAGTCCACTTTAAAATATCTCTAAGATCATGGTTCACTATTTATAATTTAAAAAAAATAAAATAAAGAGATTCTCTTCTTCAAAGTTCCATTCAAGAAATATACTGTGATTACAAATGATCAGATTTATCTGTAGTCACTTTTTGGAGATAGTTTCTCCATTTCTGAGGCAGGCAAAGAGATAAGGAAAGGGGAAAGGAAAGAACTGAGAAATTCCACCCAGAGAAAATTTGCTAGTCTCTGATTGTATCTCACCTTTCTTTCTTTGGATGCCAGAAAATTCTATGATATTGAGATGTTTTCTACTAGTTTTGATGGGGTTTTGAGCTTTAAAATTAAGGCATTTTATACACATGGATAATTTGAAGATATCATAAAGACTGAGAATTATGCCCTTGCATATTTATAAACACATTTAAATCATGTCATCATAAAGACCATGGTCTGTTTACTTCCTTCAGGAAAACAAACAAACAAACAACAACAACAACAAACAGAGATTGTACATCTTTCCAAGAACCAACTGCTTAAAATTCTCCAGGTCATAGTGTTAATCATATTGTGTTTCCATGTATCCAGTATTATATGAGCTTTTAATATTTTCAGGTTGCTAACTGGCCACTCCTCTCTGAAGGCTCATGAAGAACTGTTTTGAGTTTGTTCGCATGGTAAATTTACTTGTAACCACAGAACCCAGATATGAATACAGACACATTTCCTTTTTTGTCTAAAGATGTACATGGACATGCAAATGTGTCTATCTGGGGTCACTTTCATGGTGTACTGGTGTTTATATAAGTGGAGCTCAGTACAGCACAGAGCAAACACAAGCACTTTACCCAGAGAGCGCCAGGCTCCATTAACCACTTGAAATCCCTGGAGGGAAATGTCATTTCATTAGGAGGCCTCTTGGCTGCTAATCAAGGGCTTTCCATTTCCTTAAGCACATTGATTTGGGAACAACTTTCCTTTTCTGAAAAACAAACAGTTCAAGAAGAAGCACTTTCTGAAGGCGCACCTAGAGAACCTGGTTTTCTTGGGTAAATAGAAACGTGGTAAGATCATCCAGGATTCAAGCAGGATGAAAAAGCCTGGTGTCTTCTCTCTGATGAGATGCCACTGATCACATTGACTCCTTTACAAGTCTGAATGGCCATCAAAGCCCCGATTGTCCCTTAGCACCCTACCTGTGAGACTTTCAGAAGTGATTTATATGCGGAATGACACCAGGTCAGCATTAAGATACCATTTTGACTTTGTCTTTTGCAGTAAGTTATAGTTGATATCAAAAGACAACCAGGCACCACTTTTGGTTCCTTGGTTGGTAGGATGAATCACACCACATTTTAATGTGCCTTTGTAATTCCAGGCACATAGTCAATACTTAGTAAACATAAGTGAAATATGAACCTCTGTGTGTAACAGTGCAATGTCTATCCAAATTTAGCTCTCTTAAAAAAAAAAAAAAAAACAAAGTTAAATAAACACTAGGATATAAACCAGTGTATGTCTCACATTAATGTCCATTACTCTTTTAATTGAATATCCGTTTAAATCATCTTTTTAAAACTGATTTTCAAAAAATTAAAATTAAAAATTTATTTTAATGAAAGCATTTATTATGTATGTGTACACATGTGTGCATGGGTGTGTGATGGCACTTGGAGAGGCGAGAAGAGCGTGTCTGATACCGTAGAGGTGAAGTCACAAGCAGTTGTGGGCCACTATATGTGGTTACTGGATATTGACACAAGAATAACAAAGCTCTTAACCACTGAGGCATGTCTCTACCACTTAACTCATAGTCCTTAAGCAGGGCGCTCTTAGCTTAGTGTAAAAAGAAGTGTCATGCATCACAAAGATCATAGGACCCATGGCCAAGCTGGTTCAAACTCTGTTCTCTCCCACATAGGCACCTGATCTGGCCATGTCACTATCTCCATTGAGTTTTAATCTTCACCATAGAGTCTCAACAAGAGCATAGGAAATTGCCTATAGGTCAAGTTACTTAGCCTGTGGGTTTCCGCTTCCTTCTAGCAAATTTTTTAATCACACTAGCCTAAATTGGGGCAAAGTAGAAACTAAGATTATGCGTTCATGAGGCCATTGATTGGTTTGTGGAATCTGTACAATAGAAGTGATTGGTTCCTTCCATCAGATTCTACACTTGTCCCGCCCTCTCATATCCACAGGTAAAATTTTTGTAATTTGGGCAAAACTCTGATTTTTTTCTTAACTTTGGGGACCTTCTAGTCATTATTGCCCCTATGACCTAGCACTGCCATTTAAAACTCTCTTGGATATGCATGTCTTCACATTACCCCTTGTGACCTTTTCCCCATTTTCCCCTTTGTGTATTGATAATAAAGATCCTGTGGTAAAGTCAAGTACTTAATGTTTATTGCGGAACATGGATTTCTATTTGACAAATTTCCTTCCCCCTGAGTCCAATAATTGCCTTTTAGCCAGGGTCAACATGGCTAAAACTGGTAGATCATAGGCAAGCCCATAGTGTACCTTAATGGAGACCCAGTGAAAGGACTGTAAAGAAGCCCAGACCACCATGATGAATAAGATGAAAACATGCCATAAACAGAAAGGTGGACAACTCTACCTAGAGAGTTAATTAGCTTCATGGAGAGTATTGGTGAAATATTCAAGATAAAATAATCATTTTTTATGTGACATGGTCATCTACTTCTTACTGTAAAAGCCAAAGGAGGCGGAAGGCTTCAAGAGGGGTCTACATTGTTATCGGCCTTTATAGTGATACTTGGAAGTAATTATTAGTTCTGGAAATTTAATCTTTTTTAATTGATGAGATGAGTCTATTCATAATGAATTCATAGAGTTTTGGTGAACCCAAAAGACTAATGGGAATAAACATGAGAAAATAGGACAGTGAATTGCAATTAAAACAATAAATCAGCTTATCTTTATTATCTGCAAGGAGGTTTCTCCCAAGACTTTAAAAAACACGCAGTACTGGCTGTAATAAGATTTTCAGAAAGAGTGTAAAAAAATAGAACTCGTTAATGGGCTGTTGTTTCTTGCCATTCATATAGCTGGAAAGCAAACAGCTTCAGTGGCCATTTTATCCCCAAGAGATACGATTCAGATGTTTGCACATCATTCCTCATTCTTCCAAGGTTTTCTTCTACATCTTACCCCTCTTGTAACTCTATTTCCTGCATACTCTATACATCTAAATAGGCCAGTCTTCTATAATTCTAAATTCTTTTGAGTACTCCTGCCTTAACTGATTGTTCTTCTTTGTCAGGAATCCCTGGTTTTCCCTCTGTGGGGTAACTATATGCCATTTTATTCTAAAAGCATCTGGAGACTGACTGGTTTTAGGGACACTGACTATTTGGATCTTTCAAATATATCTATAATCTATATCTATATCTATATCTATATCTATATCTATATCTATATCTATATCTATATCTATATCTATCTCCTAGATGGTTTTTTAACCTGTCAATCATCTCTGATAGACTAGAGGTTGCCCTCCATTTTTAAGCCCCCTTTGTGTTGCTAGTACCTGAGACATGGGTAATGCATAAAGAATAGGGAGTAAATGGAGCCACAGGGATGGGGAGGGAACTAGAAATGAAAAGAAATATGGCGACTCAACAAAACCTGAGGTACAGTTGGCTGGTATTTCCGAAAACAGGTGCTCAAAGATAATGAGCCAGTAAAGAAGCAAATACTGCTAGTCATGCAGAAACATGGAAGAGAGGGAAAATGACATCCAGTCAGTGAAAATTTAACCATATGCTAAGGAACCTTTCATAATTTATTAACTTTTTTTCTCCATTTGGAGGTTGCTTGAAGGTACACCGTAAATAAAAGGTCCATGGAGATTTTTATAAGCATTACCAAATTCTGGGAAACTTTCCACTGAATATGAATTAGGATCACCCAGAAAAATACTGGCAGATGAAGAACAAGAAGAGGAAGAAAACTGGCTCATGAATAAGGAAGCAGCTGTTGAATGTGTGAGATCGAGACTGTGCCCGGCATTGGATGAGGGAGTCTGAAATGTTTTTCCTCTTGCTGTTTCCAGAGCAAGACAAAATAGTAAACAAGCTAGGTATGAATAATTGCAGCTAAGAGGAAAGTTAGAGAAACAATAGAGGGTAACAGAGGCTGAGTTATTGTGGTAACAGTTAACCCGGTTAGATGAGGCCTCCCAAAGAAACAGCATTAATTCCAAGGTCTCACTGAATGGAGAAGCCCTGAGGACATGGTGGAGAAGACTCTGTAGAGAAGGTGGGATGTGTCAGAGTCCCTGAGATCAGACAGAGTTAGCCTATCTGTGAGACCCAAAAGAGGTCCATGTGGACGAGACACAGAGCAGGAGCCATGCCCATAATGAGCACGGAGAATCAGAGCAAAGGCAGCCAGGCAATGATGTAGAGGTCAAACCCTGGAATCTGAATTTCCTTCTGGGAGTGGAAATGGATCTGATTAGACTTGATACAGAATGCTTTGTCCTCTGTGTGACAGATACTTGATAACAGGGCAGTGATTTGAAGCAGGGCAGTGAGGGCAGAACCTGAATGAGGGATGGTGGTGACATGAGTCACATCTTGGCAGTGGAGAGGAGAGAACTGAAATTACAGTGATTATTTGGCTACAGAGTGTGGAAAGGAACATAATTTCCATAAATGTAAAAAGTGAGCAGAAAATTGTGGATATACAAGGAATGGGGCTAGATAAACGTTCAGTGCAATGGCGACATGGAGGTGAATGGGAACTGGACAGGGACTACAAACAAGGGCAGAAGAAGCCAGATGGCGCAAAGTTGGGTTACACAGAGCCTTCATCATCAGCCACTGAGTGGTCGTTGAGGTTATATGAATAAAAGTGACACCATGAAGCTCAGTTTGCATATCTTTCACTGTAGGACAAAGATCCTACTGAAAGGTCATGAAGTGGGACCTCAGCTCACTGCCACAGCAGCAGAATTTCCCAGAGGGATCTCCAGGCTTAACACAGAGTGCATACAGATCACTCATATGACTGCAGTAATAGCTGACCTTCCACATAATGACTTGTGAGCAGTCCTCTCTCCCTTGCTGAATCCTTAGCTATTGGAGGCAGTATGGGAATATCCACATCCACATCCTTCATCCACAATGTGCAAGAAACACAGTTCTCGGACGGCTTTTCCTTGTGACGAATCTTTTTCATCCTGAGAAGGTTCAGGGAAGCTATCTCTTCTTCCTCCTGCCATTTATCACCCTCAGACCCTACTCCTGTTTTCCCCGACAAGGCACTGTATTAAAAATATGCAATGTTAATTTCATGATGTCAATTTTTAAGGATATAACCTCATACACACCAGACAAGCAATAGGATGAGACTGAATGGCCAAAAGCTCTCCTGTGGATGAATGGATCTTATTCTGCAATAGTCCACGATTAGAATAAATGACCAATCCTTCCAAATGACATCTGTGTTTACACATTAGAGGCATTACACATTTATTTTTTAAAAAGAGGGCCAGGCAAGGCTAGCAATGGTGAGATATTCCTCTTTAAACACTGTGAATAATCTGAATAACAATAAACCTTCGTGGAGAGTGACTATACTCGCCAGCAATCTGCCCAATACAGTGGTTGAAAAACAGAGATAAAAATACCGCACAGTCCTGTGAGGTTATGTTAATTAAGTTGAGGAGAGAGATAAGAGCTTAGACAATTGCAATAAGATGCAAAGTCTCTCTATTATCATTTCGTGATGGGATCCACCATTATCTGGAACCCACCACTCTGGCAGCTAATGCATATGTAGAAGTCCACATGCAAAATATGTTACTTTCTTTTCCATTTGGACAGAGGTGTTTTTTTTTTTTTTTTAATAGAGAGTTTATTTATTTATTTCCTTATAGAGGATAGGGGTTAGATTCATAAACACTAGTATAACCAAATAAGACTACATTCTCACTTTCAGGCTTCTTATTATACCAGGGTCCAAAACTCAGTTATCGTTCTAGCTTAGACTTGAATCCTCAACTAATTTAAATACTGCCTTTTGTAGATTTTAGACAGAGTTCAGGACAGAAAATGCAGCTGAGGGCTGTAGCTAAGAGATACGTGCTGCCTCTGAGAGACGATGATCAGTTGTTAATTTTCACATTGATTAGCCTATCAAATGTTACTGTGAATTAAATGTCAAGACCTCTTCCGCACAGGCTTCTAATTTTACCCGTTTTAGTGTGATCATTCCATTTCGTTAGCCTAAGTTCAACAAAATGTAGTTTAGCTAGCTGTGACAGGAGCTTACAGAGAAGATAAAGGTTTCTCCAGGAACACAGATTAGCACTGACAAAGCCCTCAACAGCCACGAGCTGTGTATGTTTTCCATCTCCCTCATTTTTGCTCCACAAGATAAGGTGAGGTATGCAATGGGAGACTCCTGTGTTATAGTTAATTTTAACTCCCATATCAACACGCAGAGGCCTTTTCAAGTTATAAAAAGTGTGTCATTATTGTTATCAACCGGAGACAATGAGGTCATTGTTCTCATAACTGTTAAAAAAAATAACCCAAAACTGGCAAGTAACCAGAAGGTGAAAGAACCCCTCAGGCTGGAGAAAAACCTCAGGCACCCAACGAGATACTTTTTGATATAAGCAAGACCACGTCCAGTGCAGAATTTTCTTCTCGACTCAGCATTAAAGTCAAAAAAAGAGACTTACAGTCTCAGAAACTTGGTTTGTTACTTGCTTGGCAATACTGATTTGTGACTTCCATAAAGCGTAAAAATGAGGACAGACATCTATCCAAATTTGTTATCACATTTAAAGACTTCAAATTATCAACTCACTCCTGGATTGGTTATATCAATAATGATTTTAGGGTTTGGGAATCTGGAACAGATATATAAATTAAAGATTTACTGAAAGAAAGTTCCTTGGTAGGAGTAAATGAAGTATATCATAGAAGAGGGCGGTAGATCAGGAGCCCTGGACGAAGAGCTTCATAGGAACCAATATTCCTTGGCAGTAGATAAGTTGTTCACCTTGCTCTGCCCAGCCCACCTTGCATACTTCCTGCCTCCCCCAATGGAAGCATGGGTTAGACATTACCTGGGGGATCTTTAGGTTCTGCATTTTTCCGTCTTTGATGTGGTTGCCAAGATGGGATAATTTAACATTCCTTTTATATTTCAAAGAGCATATTTCACATAAGTTTAATTATCAACCTCAAACTCATGTGACTGAAACTCGAGAGAGATAGCGACAATAATAAACCCTGGGCCATTCCTCTGCAGAAGGACAAGAGAGGAATAAATTCCTCTAGAGTTCTGAATTCATGCTGCTACAGTCATCCTTTCATAAGGCTCTTGTAGCCCTACACTCTCCAAGTGAATTCTATCGTACTGAATTAACCGTTGTTTATATATTGTAGGGCCATATATAAATCCTGGATGACAACTCGTCAGATTAACTATTTTTGACTTTTTTCTCATTCTCCAAATCTAGTAAAGACAATAACAGAAATCAACAAAACTCTCAGAGGAGTTAAGACGTAATGTATCTAAACTATAGTCTGAAGAACACATTTTAAGTGCATGCTTACCATAGGATGTTGCTAGTGACCCCAGAGATCTTCCAATCACAGCTTAGCTTTAAAGACTCCTTCTATGTCAAGTGCTTCGTGTTTCTCTCTTTCCAATGTGACCTTTGGTTCCAGTTTCCAAGAGCCCCAGTTAAATGTGACACCAAAAAGTTTGAATTGATATGAGGGTCACATAATGTATAAATTCAACTTCCTTCTTTTTCTTTGGTTTCATTGTTGGGGGGAGAGAGGGTGGTGGTGAATTGGGGGTCACCCTCAGCCCTTCTGTATTACTGAGCTGTAGCCTCAGTCTTTCCAGCTTTTTCCTAGCTGACATAATTTTTATTTCTTTTATGCTGTGATTATTATTTCAGTGATTACACAGGTTTGTCTCTAAGGCACAAACTGTCCAGAGAGTTTCAAGTGACATGACCTAACTGGGCCCTTAGCCATGTACATTCCTGAACTCTCACCCAGGAAATGCTAGTCATGATCTGTACAAATGGCCATGGGACACTCCTGAAGGCCTGGAAAGCCTTGGATATGCTGTCATATCTAAGAGAGGTTTTGCTGGTTCTTTCCACATACACCCACACTCCCATTTTATAATTGTTGAACTGGTTTTTGAAGTTAAGAGATGGAAGTGTACTACCACCCAGTTGGCGATTTGAAATATTAGTAACCATTACCAGGGAGTGGCTGAGGAGAGCTGATGTTGGGAGAAGACGAATCTGAACACTAAATAGGCCAGTGTCCCCAGCTTGCAACAAACAACCCACATTCATGTTTACTAGGAAGCCAACAAGGAGAACTTTTCCAAAATTGGATTTCATTTCACTTCTAACTCAATTACGTGAAAATTACTAATTGTTCCCCACAAATGTAATTAAAATAAATTACTTTGCCTCAGCAATGGGTTTGGCTTAAATGGAACTGGCCATTGATGAAAAACAATTAGACATTTATACAGAGATGCCACATGCACATAGTTTGACTTTAAAAGAACTGTGAGGCAGTTCAAGATCACCATTTCTTCTTTTGCTTGTTTTATCATGTATACTGGAGACAGCAACAGATCCATCTAGCTTCTGTGGCTGCTCTCTTTCAATTCATTTTAGTTAGTGCATTTTGTTTAATCAATAGAAAACATTATTTGTAGTAGGAAGGGTCAATTCTGTTCTCACTTTCTATCTTCTATCTTGAAACTCTTAGTTCTCAACTATGTAATTCATTATATTTGTTTGCAAATGTATGTGTTTCCTATCTTGCCAGTCAGCTAGGAACCCCCACATGAGACACAGACTCTTGCTACCTAAGGACTTACCATCAGTATGAGTATGACATATAGACCTGCTAAATGGATGTTCATTTGTTAATCTGTACAGGTGCATTCAGGAATGGTTTACTGAAGGAGTTGCCATTTTGGAAACAATAAAGCCAGGACTGTGGTCTTGAGACAGTAACATCAGCCACCTTCTAACAAGGAATGATCTTATTCGGGTGTTCAGTGCACAACAGAACCCTACAGGTCTGTTTTCAAGGGAAAGATAGTCTATTTTCTAAATCACTTTTGACTAACCCAAATTCTATGTTAAGAGAGCTAAAACATGTAGCAGGGGCCCAGGGGTTGTTATATCATTACTGTAAGATTTGTATGCAATCTATTTCCTTTATAAACAACATAGTAGGTTGGCAGAAATGTTTACATCTCTCTTTTGGTTGTCAACTTAAATTTGACTCATGCCTGTGGGCTGACAGGAAACATAGCCTCGGTTACCATTTTCCTTCATTGAGAGCATTCCTGTTGTGCAAGGACTCTAGGATGTTTCTAGACCCAGAAGTGCTAAAGGAGCCCCAGTCATTGGTACAAACACAGCCCACTACCAACCATTTCTATGTTTGTCTTCAGGTATAGAGACTCTTGTTGCTACACTTGGGTCTGGAAGTCTCTGATGAGGCTGCGTTATTTATATATTGAGGGAACATCTTCCATAGGGATCTTATAAGGCCAACTCTCAGAAGTCATACCAACTCTACAAAGCACTCATAGGATATGGACCTACCACTCCTCTGGGTCTTAGTGTTTGGAAAATCACTATCTTAAGACCTCCAAAGGCCAAATCCTTTCTTCCTCTCGTTCAGAATCCCTGCCTAATCATGATTACCTTTAGCCTTTTGTTATAGTTTGGATTTGGAATGGTCCCGAGTTTCATTTGTTGAAATCATGTTCCATAGAGTAGATTTTTGGGATGCAGGAGAATCTTTACAAAGTGGAACCAAGTGGGAGGAAGATAACTCACTAGGGTTGTGCCCTTGAAGGGACATTGGTCCCTGGCTCTTCCTCTTTCTCTCTTTGCTTCCCTGCTGCCAAGAGGTTAAACTTATTAAGACATCCCACTATGATATATTTCCTCACCAAAGGTCCCAAACAATGTAGTCAATAAACCATGCACTGAAATCCCTAAAACTCCAAGCTAAATTAATTTTTTTCTTGTAGTTTGATTGTTCAGATATTTTTAGTAGTAGCAGAAAACTGACTAACACATACCCCGCAAAGGAGAGAAAGCACCCCTTACCTCTCCCGAGAAGTAGAAGCAGAAGAATAGTAAAGTAAATATTAGAAGCTTCTGTTTCTACAAGGCAATGTTTACCCACTTGTATTTCATGTAAGGAGGATTGGTGTTGGGTTGAGAAACAGGGATAGAAGAAAAAAGAGAAAATACAGACAAATGAGCATTTAAACAAAGTATGTCATCACTATTAAACACTTTTGTTTTACTTTTAAAAAAAATTAGTATGTGCCTGCCCCTAGAGGCATTGCAGGGGTGGTTGCTGTGTCGACTGTGTGTCAGCAGGTGGCAGAGAGGAGAAAGGCTGTGTCTCTGCTCAGTGTCCTGACCTGTGAACATCTGAGTGACTAGTAACCTAACATTCCCTGAAAACAAGCAAGCCTGAGATGACCACCAGGCCAGTACCGGGCAGCCTCCAGACAGGGAGCTAGCCTGAGATGACCACCTGTACATTGTAGCACAACCTGGCTAGGCTCCCAGGGTGGGAAATGAGCTGAAGACTAGAAGAACCTGGCCTGGGACCATAATCTTGGGCAGGAGTGATCCTGAGACAGATGACCCTCCTATGGGGCCACAGGGGTAGGCCCAGGCAAGGAGTGAGCCTGAGACAACTTCTAGTCTGGTGACATGGGGCCCAAATAGGGAGCTAGCCAGAAAAGACTACAAATCAGAGTTCCGCACAAGCCTTGGGAAACAGACCATGCCTGAGGTGACCCACCTTGGAGTCATACTCTGCCAGTAGGGCATAGCACTCCTGAGACTACTACTGAGCTGAGCCCAGACACTCAGGAAGAGAGGAAAAGCTGGAGAGTGGTGAGGATCAGTCTGATGTGACTAGCTGGTGATGCTGGTGGTGGAGTCCCCTGTGCTGCCACCAGGGGACATATCTGGGTCATGGCCCTACAGTAGCAGGGTTCAGTTACCACCAAAGGCCAGGTGGACATCCCTGGTCTGGGCTGCCACCTGAGGACCTCCCTGGTCTGGACTGTCACCTGAGGACATATTAATGTCTGAGGGTTGTGCAGAACTGGCCTCAGCCCACACCTGGGCATCAGGGGAGAGCTGGCCCAGAGGACATGCCAGCAGAAGAGCTGTCCCCGTTCCTAAGCATCTTTAGTACTTCAGAGAGCTGGTCCTGCCACTTGTCTTCCTTGCAGTGGCATAGACAAGGGAGAGATAAGAGATATCTTACTCTGCCCTTGCCTCTTACTACCTGCAGCAGGCAGGAGACCTGGCCCTGGGTCATGAGAGCAGGGGAACTGGCCCTGTTCTTCACCAGCTGCAGCACTCACGAGAACGGGCCCTGTTCATTGCCTGGGCAGCTCAGTAGAGCAGACTTGAGGAGCAGGGCTCTGGCAAGCCAGCGTGAATGTAGGAGAGTTGTTCCCACCACTTGTCTGCTGTGTGGTGACATAGGTGAGGGAGAGATAGTCTCCCTAACTCCTTGCCACCTACAGCAGGCAGAAGAGCTAGCCATCAGGTCATCAGACCAGGAAAGCTGTCCCTGTCTCTCACTATTGCAGCAGTCAGCACTGAGGAGTTTAGGTCCTGAATCTTGCCAGGGCAGCACACTATACCTGGCCTTGGATGTGGGGTTTGTAGGTGACCCAGCCCCAAGGGTGTGAGTACAAGAGAGCTGGCCCTGCCTTTTGTCTGCTATGCAGATGTCCTTCTCCGGTTTCCCATCCCTCTCTACCTATGAGAGGAAGGAGAGTTGACTCAGAGGTCCTAATAGTGGGAGAACTGGCCCTGTCCTTTACTAGCTGAAACACTTGGGAGAGAGAGAGAGAGCCCTGTACCTGTCCTGGACAATGGGGGAGAGCTCAAGGGGGCTTGGTTGCTCGTGACCCTGCCCAAGGGCAAGAGAGTGGGAGAGCCAATTCAATCCCTCCCCTGCTGCAGCACTCTGGACAGTGTGCCTTGCTCTTCACTTGGGTTGTACAGTAGAGCTGGCCCTGATGGTATGGGTGTGGATGAACTACCTCTGAGGACAAAAGAATGGAAGAGTTGGCTCTACCCCTCGCTGGTTGTGGCATTGAATAAGACAGTCAGGGCAAGGCAGGAGAGTTTGTCCCAGTGGTGTGGGTGCTGAAGAGCTGGTGGGATGACAGACTCAGATACCTCTCAGGTCCAAATCCAGGGCTTTAAATTGACCCACCCAACATCTACTTGATCAACAAGTGCTGGAGTTCATGAAGGGGCATGCCTTACATGTCCAAAACTACAAGATCTCCATGAGACAGGGTAACAACAGGATATCTGAGAGGAGTCTCAGTGAGATTCCAGTATTAATAGTGTCGCAGAAGCCAGAGGCCTCATAGCAGACCAATGAGTCATTGCAGTGAACATCTGCAAGCAATGTTGTGTGGACAAAAGGGTATACTGTGGGACATGTTGTGACACACTTCAGCTTCCACAACAGGATTGTTTTCTCTCTCTCTTTTGGCAGGGAGGTTGCAATGATGGAGGGTGGGTATGAGGGGAGGGGGAGAGAGTAAGATTGGGGTACATGATGTGAAATTCACAAAGAATCAATAAAATGTTTTAAAAACTTTGTGTGTGTGTGTGTGTGTGTGTGTGTGTGTGGTTTGTAAGGAGGGAGTATGTGTATGTATGTGCTACAAAGTACATGTGGAGGAGTTCATTTTCCAGTTTGCAGAAATTAATTCTCTCTTACATCATAATGCATTCTAAGGATCAAACCGTGGTCTTCAGGCTCAGCAGCAGGAATCGTTATCTGCTGACTCATCTTACTGGTCCTGCTATTAAATATCTTCATTGTTGGCCATCTTCTTTGAACCATCACCTATTGTGTATTTTGTTTATGCTTAACTCTCCCTATAAAAACAGGGTAGTGAAACAGAGAAAAGCAAAAGATGCCTGGCAAAACTCATTGGCAGGAAATCTGTGCCCAGAGTAGGAGTACATTGCACTGTGTGCAGAGCGCCATTTCTGCAGAGAAAACCGTTCTCACAGACAGAGCTTGGACAACTTGCCACGTATAAATCTGGTGTTCACTCTGACATAGCAGAGTGTTCTCCTTTTAGTCCAGTAGATTAAAAACAAAACACAGCTGATTCTACAGCCCTATCCGACCAAAAATGGCAGAATTTTACTTCAAAACAGCAAATGACTCAGATGGTGTTTTAAACTTCCCTCTGAAGCTTCACAAGCCAGGCCTCCATCTTCTGTATTCTCTACTGCTCTCAACATTCCTCCTCCTGCTCTCCTCTTCCTGCTTCTCGCCTCCTCTTGCTGCTCCTCCTCCTGCTGCTCCTCTCCTGCTCCTCCTCTCTTCCTTTCTTCTTCCTCTCTTGTCTTCCTCCTCCTCCTCTCTCGTTCCTCATCCTCTCTCTCATCTCTCGTCTCTCGTCCTCCTATCTTCATCTCTTCCTTTTCTTCTTCTCTTCTCTTTCTTCTTCTTCTTCTTCTTCTTCTTCTTCTTCTTCTTCTTCTTCTTCTTCTTCTTCTTCTTCTTCTTCTTCTTTTTCTAAGACAGAGTTTCTCTGTGTATCCCAGCTGTTGTGGAACTCACTCTGTAGACAAGACTGGCTTTAAACTAAGAGATTCCCCCTGCCTCTGCCTCCGTGTCCTAGGACTAAAGTTGTTTGGCATCACTTCCCAGCTCTCCACATTCATACCTTCCCAGCTCTCAAAGAACATCCCACTGAGCCTCGAACACTGGATGGTCTTCTAGTTCAAACTTAGGAAATCTTTCCACAATCTCACCCCACAAACATGATGGTGTCTACCACAGCAATACCCCACCCACTGTGCTAGTACCAACTTGTCTCAGTTAGGGTTTCACTTTCTGTGATGAAACACCATGACTGAAAAGCAAGTTGAGAAGGAAAGAGTTTATTTGGTTTACGCTTCCACATTGCTGTTCACCATTGAAGGAAGCCAGAACAGGAACTCACACAGGGCAGGAACCTGGAAGCAGAAACTGATACAGAGGCCATGGAGGGGTGCTTACAATCTTGTTCCTAAGGTTCCTCAGCTTGCTTCCTTATAGAAACCTGAACCACCAATCCAAGGATCTCTTAGTTTAAAGCCAGTCTTGTCTACAGAGTGAGTTCCACAACAGCTGGAATATACAGAGAAACTCTGTCTTAGAAGAAGAAGAAGAAGAAAGAGGAAGGAAGAAAGAAGAGAAGAGAGAGAGAAGAAGAGAAGAAGAGGAGAGGAGGAGGAGGAAGGAGGAGGAGGAGGAGAAGGAGGAGGAGAGAAGGGAGAGAGAGAGCAGGAGAGGAATGTTGAGAGCAGTAGAAAATACAGAAGATGGAGGCTTGGCTTGTGAAGTTTCAGAGGGAAGTTTAAAAACACCACAATTGTAATACCCACAATAGAATAAACCCTCTTCCACCAACTACTAATGAGAAAATGTTCTACAGGCTTGCCTACAGCCCAATCTTATAGACCCATTTTCTCAATTAAGGTTCACTCACAGGCAGATTAGAACATCTCCAATGGGCCTACCTATCATCCCTATCCTAGACTCCTATCCTGATGTTCTGCCATCCTGGGTATCTGCCTGCATATTTAGCTCATGTAGGTTGGCTGCTGGATCTTCGGTTATCACCTCCAAGATCCAGGCAAGAAGAAAGAGGAAACAGATAAAGCAATGAAGCACTTGCCAACAGTTTTAAAGGATGCTAATGTTTCATTGACCCAAACAGGTCACAGCAGAGCTAGGACACAGACACAGAGTATTTGCTTGGATGCAGTGTCTTATACAATGGAAATGGGTTTCTTTTATCAGGCAAAAAGACTGGGTGTTAGGTGGGTGATTTAGAAGTGTTGGCACAATCACCAGGCAGGAAGTGAAGTCTCGTGGATAAACCCATGGAGTTGAAAATCACTGAACCATGGTTTTCTTTTTTGTTCTGCAATTTGGAATGTTTCTCAGCTGAAAAACAATGTTTTTCTCTAGTTCTAAGAAAATGGATTTATTGGAGGGAACATGTCAAAAGTGTCACTTTACCAACATTTTAAAAATAAAAAATAACTTTAAATCACATGAGTCCTTTCATATTTATAAGCCTGAAAGAAATTAAAAGTTGAAAATTTTTTTCTTAAATGTTTCCTGAGAGAACAAAAGATTTAATAGAATGTATCATAAATTAGATATGTAATAATCACTATAATAATTGACACTGTTAGTCAATCAATACATTCTCAAATTTTTCAGCCATTGTTTAGTCTTCTTTTACCTGTCTGTCATTTGTTTGTTTTTGTAACTGAGTTTCAGGTAGCCCAGCTGGCCTTGAACTCACTATGTAGCTGAAACTGGTTTTGAACTCCTGATCCTCTTGTCTCTACTCCAGTGCAGGAATGACAGGTTCTTACCACCATGCCTGGCCTTTAAGTGCCTTGTAAGAAATACATAATTGTGATTGTATAGACCCCATGACTATTATATAGACCCTGCACATTTTAAATGGACATCCATGAGAATCTATCTTCCTTGCACAGCAGAATTACCAGGTACATGAAATCTTCAGAAGATAAAAAAATAACCACAACCTCACAAAACACTGCCTGCCTCACAGGGTCTCACAGAAAACCTTCTGCCTCTGCACCCTGCGTCTTTTCTGTTCACAACCCAGTATGGGCTTCTGACTCTTTATCCCAACAAAGAACACTCCTTCAAAGTAACTGCAAGCTGCAACCTCTTTTTAGTATTATGTTTCAAACATTTGTCTCTGATCTCATTTGAACTCTGGTCACAATGACTATGTTTAATGAGACCAAACTGCTGGTCACATCAGAGGGCTCTACCTAGCAAGTTTCTGAGGTCAGTGTGAACTGTGCCACATGGATCACTCAGGGAAAAAGTGGAGCACATGTGTACCTTTACTCAAAGGAACATTTTGCAGTGAATTATCCTCATCTGATTCGTAAGATCCTGAGAGTGGCCCGATGAGAGAGGGTACCAGGTCTGTCAGGGCACATTAGGAATCCACTTTCAATTGAGCATATTTGTCGTCTTTACGTAACCAGTAACCAGTGTCAGTGCAAGACTTGTTCTAGTAAATATTAAAGAGAGAAGCCTCAGGATCTAATAAATAGTACATAGTAAAGTCTAACTCATTCTTGAAGCATCCTGAGTCTAGACATCACGGCTGTGGCAGTGGTGGGGGAAACGAAGTGAAGAGGCGCTGTTCTTTCTCTTTCTAAGACTTCCCATATGCACCTTGAGGATAAGTAGACTTTGGCTGTGTTTTAGGAAGTTAGAGAAAGCAATTTTCCAGAGTGAAAGTTAATGTGATTAGCAGAAGAGCAATTAGTGAGTGTACAATCTTTGAATCAGTAAAACCACACATGCATGTTTTTTTTTCTTCATGATAATTATGGTCTTAATGTACCCTATACACTTCCCCAACCCAATTTATGTTGTAACATGGGTCTAATGTAACAGTGGTAAGAGCTTTGACAGGTGATGTACAGAATTGGGGTCCTTACAGAGACAGTAGAGCTGCAGTCAGGGTGCCACAACCATGAGGCATTTCCAGACTCATTCTGATACATGGCTCCCCAGTGCTGAGGGATACTTTCTGATCTAATTTTATATTGCCTTGTGCACAGCATCTTAGTCTGTGCTAGCCTTCTGTGCTGGTTACAAGGACTTGGTGTGCAGGTGGATAGAACCTCATTCTCAAGGGTGTCACTAATCTCTAATGCTGCAGTAGTCGTCAAAGAAAGCTGTAGATTTTCTTTTGAAAAACACAGAAGTTGGAGTGATCTTAGGTTTGGGTTGGGTATTTTATATATAGGTATACATGCTATATATATATATATATATGTGTGTGTGTGTGCTTCATTGGGCTGGGTATAAAAGCATATGCAAAAATAACCAAATAGTATTTCCACTGGCCTTGGGTTAGCTTCATTTTCACAATCTGAATGTACCCTTTAATTGCACCTCAGGTTTCGCTTTTCTCTGGGGATACATGGAGAAGAGGAACTAGCTAAGCCATTGACTCCACCGACAATTGTTACCAATGATGTATAAGGTACAGCAAATACAGGTAATTTGGGCATCTGGAACATGACTTTCAGTGCTGGACACCTGGGCTCTGTCTGTTATTTGAGTTAGGCCTCTGGACCTACACTTTCCACTTCCATTTTCCATCATTTACTCAAAGAGGATAGTAGTATTTTCTTTGAGAATTTTCTAAAATGCTCATACAATCATCTTTGGGTACAGCAAGCACCAATACTAATAAATGGCCAGTGAAGATGACAATGAAGGATGGTTACAGTCATAGGTGAAAGCCTCCCTAACTTTCCTTGATCCTACATATAAGAAAACAAAACAAAGCAAAACTTTAAGAAATTGATCTTCTTGGGCCAGCAAGATGGCTCGGAAAGCAAAAGCATTTGTAGGCAAGCTTGATGATCTGAGTTTGATCCCTGGGACCCACAAGGCGAAGGAAAGGACTGATTTCTGTAACTTCCAATGTTCCTTGACCCTGACCATATGTCATAGTCCTTGTGAGTATGCATGTGTACATACACATGCCCGTTCATGCTCACACATACACACTTAATGGAATAACAAAAATTAAAGAAGTACATATTCTTTTGCTCAAGTTCATCGATCAGAGACTACTCAAGATGTTATAATTGATCAGTTTAGGAAGAGGAAAGGCAAAGGAAGAATAGAGAAGAGGAGCACAGAGCCACCTTGCTTCATCCTTGTCCGATTTCTCCCACATTGGCCAATAATGTGAGACCCTCAGACCTCTCTCCTCTCTCTCTCTCTCTCTCTCTCTCTCTCTCATATGTTGGGGTGTTCAGAAGTGCTGAGAAAGGAGAGAGATCTCTTGATTTCATAATTCCACACTCAAGACAGTGACCGATACTGGTAATTATACCATCAAAGCTCTATGGTTATCTTTAGTGGTGGTGCCATTGTGATAAGAATTGGTAGTAGGCTTAATAGCTAATTAATGGGAGAAGTGGACATATCTGCTTTCATTCATTAATGAATGGATCAAGTCAGCATACTGGCTGGCAAAAGAGAAGATACATAGAAACTATTGGCTGAAAGAGTAAGTAAGTACTAGTACAAGATGAGTTATACATGTGTGTGTAAATATATAATCCATTTAAGTATGTGTATATGAGTAGTCCATCTATGTATTGTGTATATATGTATATAATACATCTATGTATCTGTGTATGTATATAATCTGTATATGTATGTATAACCCATGTACATCTATGTATATATAATTAATATATATATTGCTCGTCTATTCTATGTATCATCTATCTATCTATCTATCTATCTATCTATCTATCTATCTATCTATCTTATATATTCATGCCACAATCAGCTTACTCAGAGAAAGACTCACAGAGTACTCAGTCAAACACTCTTCTCTCCTTAGGAAACCTATCATTTTCTAAGCCAGGATGACCTTATTTATAAATATCTTAAAGCTTCCTGAAAGCTTCCATGGTAGACTGACTGAATTTCAGAAAGCCATATAATTCTTTCACCTTACGTGAACCAGTGGTAATAGAAATATAGAAATCTATTCTTAATGAGATCTGCTTCTATTTTCTGTTTCCCTAGGTGGTATCTGCCAATCCTATATTACCACTTGAATTTTCAGTTGATCCCAACATAAATTCACCAGTATATAAAATTTCTTAACACAAAATTTAAGCTGCTTGTATGTGTGACAGCTTTAGTTATGTTTCCAATTAGACACTGAGATCAGATTCAGAGAAAACAAATACTTCTCCTGTTGCTAGGTAATGATCATGACAATGGGTCCAACTGGATAATACTTACTATCTTTGCTTTTATATAAAAGTATTTTAGAGAAAGATTAGACCATGTACAGAATCCTATACTCATAATTGACCCTGCATGCTAATTGAAACTATAAATTCCAAATCATTTGTTTCCTAAAGCAAGGTATAAAAATAAGCTCTTGTTCTAGTTTCATTGTTGTTGCAGTAACAAATACCGTCACAAAAAGCCACTTAGGTTAAGAGCAGCAGTGTTACTCAGCAGAAATCAAGGCAGAGAGAAACAAACTCACAGATCCTCTTTGTTTGCTTTTTTATGTTCAGCTAGCTTTATTTATTTATTATATTGTCAAGTATCCCAAGCTTAAGGAATGACACTGCCCACAGTCAGTTGGGTCTTCCTATATTGATTAACAATCAAAATAGTCCTCCCGTGGACATACCTACAGGCCAACACAACATAGGCTTTCATTTCAGGTAACTCTAGATTGTGTCAACTTGACAATTTAAACTAACAAGCATTAGATTAGACTAATATAAGTTTAATGATGTGTTTCTTCCTTATATTTTAATTATGTAAAACAGTACTTTTTATATGATTTTTTTCTAGTTTACATTAAACTTTAAGTAAGCATTTCACTGATTGCTTTCAGATACTTATGGACATTGTCCTTACATCAGTCACCCTGGGTTATAACTGGGGGAAAGACCTTTCTCCTGACACAGGAACAAGGCTATTAAAAGACCATTTATTTTAATCAAAAGTGAAAGGGCTGAGATTACATGTTTGCATACTATAGAATATTGAGCTTGACATAATGCTGTATACACATGAATGATTGTATTTTAAGAATTCTGAATCTTGTTACTTTTATTACTGACTACCTGTTTGACTCAGAAGATTTGGTAATGAAAATGTGTAAGAGTGACTCAGAAAGAATATAAGATCATCATTTTGGGGGTGTCATATGAAAGTATAGGACCAATAAGCCTATATTAAATGCTTTGTTTTATAAGATGCTTGACTGAAAGACTAAAAGTCCCCTTGTTAAAACAAAATATAATGGTATCATAGAATGAATTCAAAGGATCTGTTGTTCCATATGGTAATTTCAGTTAAATAAAATGTTTTATATAATTTAAATATATTTCAAATGCATTTATCACAAGATAATAATTACATGAAGTATTTGCATATGTGATATCTCACATGTGCATCCTACTTTGCTTTGCTTTTGAGACAGAGTATGAAACTCATACTCTTTCCAGCCTTCCATAACTAGAGTTGAAGGCATTTGCATCTATGCCAGGCATTAGCATGACTTGGCCATTCCATGATATGTGTCATGGAATGTAATATATCTAGAATGTCATATTACATACCATGAATATATCCAAATTATATGCTGGGTTAGAAATAATCAAACAACAACAACAAAACCACTTCTTTGGAGATAGGCATTTTAAGTATCTTTGGAGTAAATCTTATCATGATATAATTGAGCAAATATTACTGTTAAATTGACAGAACTACACAGTTAAAAGGGGATTTACTAATATAGAGTTCTACTAGTACTGGTGATAATTATCTGACTCTAGATGAACATGGACTTGGTGTACTTGATTGCTAAGTATTTTTAATCCTGTAGTGGAAAGAAAGAACTAGTTTGGATATATATCCAAAAATAGGGCTATTGAGATAGATCAGTGCTCAGTGCATGGTGTGTGCAAAGTCTTGGCTTCTGTCTCCAGCACACAGCTCAAAACAACAGAAACAAATAAACAAACAAAAAACAAACAAACAAACAAACATCCTTGGTGAAAATAAAAGAAAGAAAACAACAGAGGAGGGGAGGGAAGTATAGAGGAGTAAAAAATGAGGGATAATATATTGAGCATCTAAGGGGAAAGATGTCCTTAACCAGTTCTTGGGTGAACTCCATGTCCCAGGGGGCCCTCCTTCTCTGCTCATGTAACCCACAGCCCAGTAAAACAAGCCACAGCAGATTTTGGAAGTACATATTATAGACTGATCTAAAGACTGTTAGTTCATTGATACGTGCATGTTAATTCAGTTTAAATGAGAATTCAAGGACAAATGCTAACCCAACTAGGGTATTTGAACTATAAGCTATGTTAGCACTCCTCTCTCATTTGAGATAACCTATGTATGGCTTCACAAAACTGAAATCCAAGAACCAGAAAATATGCTGAGAGGGTTAAACTAACAAGTAGCTGTTTTAAGTGGTTAATGGTTGTAGTTTTCCATTGTGCTAAGTGGAGAAATGTAATGAGCCACAAGTGAGAGATCTGCTTCGACACAAGAAGAAAATGATAGCACACAGAATGATATTTCTTTTTGAAAAGGCTTCCTGGGGGCAGAAATAAACAGCTGTAATACTGTTGTAACTACACACAAAAAGGGTCAAAATGTAATTTTTTATTACAATTGTAGTCTATTAAAAGCATTAGCTCTAAATTTAAAGGCTGGCCTTTCAAAAAAGCTTCAGGGTAATCATTGTTAAAAGGTTCAAGATAAATATGAAAAAGAAGATTTATGTAATTAGGCTGTTTTCAAGAAACTAATTTTAGTGTATATAACAATTTGATTCACTTTCAAATCATTTCAAACATCATTTCTCATGAACTATTCAGAATGAACCAACACCTAGTATCATACATATTTAGCATAATTACTAAAAAGACAACTTTCTTAGGACTGGGGAAAAAAATGCCTCCATGGGTAAGTTGTTGGCTGAGCAAGCACAAGGATCTGAGTCTGGATCCCCAGAACGTGTGTAAGAAGCTGGGAGTGTTAGTATATGCCTGCAACCACAGAGCTGGAAGGGAGGAAACAGTTAGATCCTTGGACTGGTTGTCTAGCTAGTCTAGCCAAAATGGCTGTTTCTGGGTTCAGGAAGAGATCCTGTCTCAAAAATTAATATGGAAAATACTGTAAGAAAGAAGCATTATATTGTGTGCACACACAAAACACAACACACACACACACACACACACACACACACACAGAATAAGCACTCTTACACATACCTGAGCATGCACATAGCACAAACACATGAAAATAAATACAGCTATCTTAAAGCCACAAATGGATAATCAAATAATTATATACTGCATGATTAGAATACAACACTCATTGTTCTTTACAAATAAATGTGGAAATAATAAAGTATAGTAGCTCTACTAAAACCTAAGACAAAATATCACTTTAAAAGATATGACATTAAAATAGTTCATTTACAACCAGGATAAGACAGAAACATATCCTCTATTGTCATTCACTTTAGATATTATGATAAAAGCAATTAAGACAGAAAGCAATTTCCTAAGTATTGGAAAAAAGAAAATATCAAACTATCTTCAGTTGCTGCTGGTACAATTTTGCACACAGACAAATGAAATGATTCTGGCTTAAAAATAACACAAGAATTAAAACAGGAATTTGAACATATTTCAAATAAATAGACTTGAAAAATGTTCTCTACTTTAACATTAAGTAGAAATAGTAACATGGGAAATAAACCAATAACATAATTTGAGAAGCTATAATCTTCCAGGAGATCCATAAACAAATATCAGTATATAATCTTATGAAAAGACCCAGTCTGGAATGAGTAAATGTAAGGTCAGGGGAGGACAGCCTGTGGTGTTTTTGAATGAGAATGGCTCCCATAGGCTCATATATCTGTATGTTTGGGTCCCAGTTAGTTGAACTATTTGGGAAGGATTAGGAGATGTGGTCTTGTTGGAGGAGGTAGGATGGGTTTTGAGGTTTCAAAAGGTTATACCACTCCCAGTTATCTCTCTCTCTCTCTCTCTCTCTCTCTCTCTCTCTCTCTCTCTCTCTCTCTCTCTCTCTCTCCCCTCTCTCTCTCTCTCTCCCTCTCCCCCCTCTCTCTCCCTCTCCCTCTTCCTTTCCTCCTCTCTCCTCCCTCCCCCTCTCTGCCTACTTCCCCCTCTGTTTCTGTCCTTGTCTCTGTTTCTTTCTACATTGTAGTTACATGTTTAACATGTAAGTTTTCAGCTTCTGTTCCAGTAGCATGTACCTTCCACCATGTTACCCAGCATGATGGCCATGCCATTGGTTCATCCTCTAAAACTGTAAGCAAGCCTCCAGTTAAATAATTTGTTTGATTGTTGTATTTTGTTGTAATTTGGTTGTTGGTTGGTTGGTTCCCTTTTGTTTTGAGACAGGGTCTGTATGTGTGTGTGTGTGTGTGTGTGTTGTGCGCTACCTATGTGTATGAGTTTCCCTGACTGTCCTGGAATTCATTCTGTAGACAAGGCTGGTCTTGAACTCAGAGATCTACCTGTCTCTGCCTCCTAAGTGCTAAGGTTAAAGGCCTACACTACCCCTGCCTGGAGATTGTTTTTATTTTATTTATATGAGTACACTGTAGCTGTTTTCAGACACACACCAGAAGAGTGCATTGGATCCCATTACAGATGGTTGTGAGCCACCATATGGTTGCTGGGAATTGAATTCAGGACCTCTAGAAGAGCAGTCAGTGTTCTTAACTGTTGAGCCATGTCTCTAGCCTATGAAGACTGTTTATAAGTTGCCTTGGTCATGGTAAATCTTCACAGCAATAGAACAGTAATTAAGACAGGATATCTAGTGAGTTTTGTCATGATGTCAGCTGAAAGGCAAAAGGACCATGAAGGAAGAGAGGACTGGAAGGAGCAGGAATGAAGACTGGACAATAATGACAGCAAGAAGTTACAGCACTGAATGTTCTATGTATAAAACATTTGTACCAAGGATGGATCTCTGAAGTCAGGGACAGAAAGTTTGTTCCAGGAAAAATGGATCCAGAACAATCCATAGCCAAACACCTTCTTTTAAACAGCTCAATACCATCTATAAGAAAAAAAACTCTGTACATACTGACAAGACAAAATGAAGTCATTTAGAAGTGACAGTTTTAGGCTGCCCACAGATTTCCACAGATTTCCACAGATTTCAGGGAATGAAGAACTTCTAGATATTCACTCCAGTAAAATGGAAACACATCAAACATACATTAATTATAACACCCCAATCAGGATCAGCTCAAATGTTCTCTTACTGCTCAGTAAACAAAATATAGTATTCCATGCAATGAATACTAGTCAGCATTAAAAATTAGTAGACTATTGCTACATCATCTCTCAAAAGTACTTCTGTATACAATAATAATAATAATAATAATAATAATAATAATAATAATAATTTAGTGCTGTTTATAAGGATTTTCTGGAAAAGGCAAAACCCTGGGAACAGATGGTAGATTGTGTTTTATCTGGAGTTAGTGTCACTGATCCCACAGGAATATTTGATAATCTGTGTTTTGATTTGGAGAAATTATACTTAACTATTTATCTAGATTCATAGACTACAGATAATATCAAGACCCTGTCATTAATCTGGTTCTTCACTTCTGTGGCAATTATAAGAATTTCAAAATGTATACTTGGAAGTGAAAGTAAGAGAAAAACAAATCAAAACACTCACAGAAACGTTGGTGACCAAGAACATGTTACTTAGCCAAGTAGATAACAAATAGGTAACTAGAAACATTCACTGGTTTCTTGAACACTATGAAGTTGGTAATGAGATTTTGTTTTTAACTTTTCATTGGGATGTTGGAGGATGGATAATTTAATAAGGTGATTTCCACCGTTTGAGGTAAAGTGAAATCTCACTCCTGTTCCTTTACTTTTATTCCTAAAAGACAGAAGCCTGGGAATCTCTAGGATTAACACACGTTTGAGGGCAGTGAAGAATGTAATGAAGGCAGAGATGGAACTCAGTGGTAGCATGGTTAGCTGCTATATAAGAGACTCAGTATTCTATCCCTAGCACTGAAAACAAAAATATCAGCTAAATAGCAACAAAACCACTATCACCACCAGAAACCCACAAAACAAACATCAAAATTTAACCAAAACAAGAAGACTCACTGGAAAATATGTTATTGTGTACAGCCACTGCCTTAGTCACTGCTCTATTACTGTGAAAAGACACTATAACCAAGGCAAGTATAGAAGAAATATTTTTTGGAGTTTATAGTTTCAAAGGGAAGCCATAGCCATCATGGCAGGGAGCAGGGCAGCATGCAGCAGGCAGGGAGGGATGTCTCTGGAGCAGTAACTGATAGCTCACATCTCGAAACACAACCATGAGGTACAAAGAGCTGGAAGAAATGGCCTGAGTCTTTTGAAACCTCAAAGTCTATACCCAGTGACACACCTCCTCCAACAAGGTCACACCTACTAATCCTTCCCAAACAATTCTACCAAGTATTCAAGTATATAAGCCTATGGGGACCATTCTCATTCAAATCACCATAGCCACCAACTATACTACAGGGTTCATTTTAATCAAAGTCACCTTCACAGATATCAACTCCATTTATGAGCTCAAGTCCATTGCCAATGAAGATTCAAAAGTAATCCATGGGTTACTATTCAAGGTTTCCTTAGGCCTTTTTTCTCCATCAAAATGTATAAACTCAAATGAAAAAGAATCAACCAGTTATTTTTATAACCTCATGTTCTTTAAATTTGTTAGAAAAGAAAAGCTCTTTGTTTAGAATTCTTCTAGAACATCCTCCATATTTATGTGGAGAAAATAAAGTACCATGATGAATGGCAAATTATGCTTCACAGAGGTCTCCTCCATTTCTATTACACTCTGTGAGGATATTGTTTTAGAAAAAAATTAGGTCTTAGACACCGAGTACTTATGGAAATAAGGTACATTATATTCTGTTCAAAAACTTTTCATTTGATATACAGGCAATTGGGGCAGTTCTCTCAACTTACATTTTCTTTTTTAAAGGTTCCACGAAAATCCGTGTTTCTAAGCATTAGTCCTTTTCTAAGTTCCTGGGATCCTTAGTAATCTACAGGACAAGTTGTCAACTACAAATTTTTGCAAGCAAATGTGACAGATTACAAGGAATCACAGAATATCCAAAGGCAGAGATGAAAGATTGTGTATGAACTGAAAAATGGTCTTAAGGAGTTTTAGATCTCCTGCTTGTAACTATTCTAAAGGGAGTGAGAGTAGATACCATGAAGCCCAGGACATCTTACACTGTGGTCGGGAAGTTTGCTGCAGATGTAATGTAGCCTGGGTCTGCTCTTTTCACCATCACTTGGGACAAATTTAGACATAGAATTTGTCATGAAGAACCCATGTGGAAAGGAAATTAGGGTACCTATCACAAGGAAAGGCCCAGAAGGACTGGGACTTAAGACATGTAGTAAGCCAAGTCCTGCTTGACCATATGCAAGGGACAGAATGCCATGGTTCCTGCCCCTGAAACAGAGCCAGCAGGGTATGGGCCTCCATAAGTGTCCATAAGGGGGTGAAAGCTTGTTTGTATAATAGTATACATATTTTCACGGTCCTCTTTTGAGAAATGTTCTCTCTGCCAAGGTTAATGATTCCATGATAATCAGAAGCAGCACCAGTCTGAGAGGCAAGGGCATGTCTATGTCTCAGCAAAATGGTAGAATGGTGTGACCTCTGGGACAGCCCTTAAGGCTGTGGGAAAGAACACTGAAAATGTGAGTTTGAAACTATGTAATTTCTCAAGTATGCAAAATATAAGGATGCAATATGAATTATATAAAGAGCATCCGCAGACCTAAAGGAACAGAGGCAGCTGCACTATGATACAGCTTATCAGAAAGATACTAAGGAAGGAGATATAAAGATTTAGGGAGTGGTGGATCTTTAGCAAGATCCCACCCTGGTAAGTTTTTTGTTCATGTTTACAAAGGCAGGAGGATTCCGGAGTTCAAGGTCAGCCTGGGACAGAGCTAATTTAGTCCAGACATGGTCAGAATGGTAATTTCAGGGTGTGGTCCCATCCAGTTATCTTATTTCTGTGCTTATGCTTGCTGTCTCTTTCTAAGAATCAGGGGGCTGGGATGGTGGGATGTTAATTCATGGGATAATCAAAAGAAAAAGTGGGTACTGACTGAATTGATATGCAAAATAAAAACTGGGCTTTTGCTCTGCAAGAGATGAGCTATCTGGAGATGTTTAGAGTAGCAAGAGAAAGCTGTCTCAGGAGAGCAGAACAGAGAGCAGTCTGGAAGCTGTCTGAAGCAGAGCATAGGCTGTCACCTTGTAACCTATGAATTGACTTTGACTCATTTGTTTCACCACTCCCATATACTCCTTCTCTCAAGAACCTCTCTCCAAGCCAAGGCTGGTCCTTAGCAGTACTAGGTGAAGGAAGAGATCTGGCCAGTTGTTCTGTACAAAACATGGTGACAAGAAGAGGCACTTCTACCTTTAAAGACTTAAAGAGAGTTGCATATAGAGTGGTTCTCCCCAAATGGTGTAAGTTAGGCTAGAAACTAAGGGAGAAATGAATTCTGTGTAACAGGGAGACCCTTCCAGCCAGCCAAAGACAGAACAAGGCTCCCTTGAGAGGTTGTGCGTTGGGTGTGCCATGAGTAAAACCTGGACAGTCACACTGCTGTGAGAAGCAGAGTCATTTGGAGGTCAAGAGGACACTAGTCAAAAGAAGGCTAACAGCCCATGGAACAAAGTTCAGTTGTTGAGAAAATTCATAAACCCACCTTCACAGACATTTACAGTTCAAGAGAAGAAGGGAAATCACCAGCTTTCCTCTGGTGGGCTCCAGGGAAAAGAGCACCCTGTGTGTCAAGGACATTTTGAATAAGCAAAACAACAGTGTTTGAAGAAATAGACTTCCCTCTTTTACACACTTCTGAATCTCATACAGGTTTGGTTTGTTTGCAGTGTTGAAAACTCACTATTTGACCATGAACCATGGTATGTGTAGCTCAGGATGGAGAAATCTCAACTTCCTGGCTATTTGAAAGGATGGCCTTGATTACTTGAAGAGGTCGACACTATGAATGCATTCCATGGAGTGCTGATTTATAAACCAAATATTTTGTGGGGCATGAAAAATATTTTCACAGGTGATTTGAAATACACTATTTTAAACATTTCAGCCAAAAGGAGCTACTGTAACCCAGTTAAACAGGGTGCTCACTGTACTGACACCAAACCACAGCTTCATGAGATTTCTGCAAAGCCTGAGGTGAAGTGACTCTTCTTCAGGTTTTTGCAGTTATTGCAATTAGGATAATTTTCTGGGGGATGATTGAGGCATAGTTGTTGACCTCCTCAATAATAAATTACACAGTTATGTTACTGGTTTTCTTCCTCAAAGATTGCATCTTGAGTAGCTGAATACAACCAGTTGCTTTTTTGCTTGGCTTTTTACTAAATTATTACAGGTTAATCACTGCATGTGTCCATGTGTATATTAATTGCTCCACAGTTCCACCATAAGAATAAACTGTGCAGAAGCTGACAGTAGATTTTATTTTTCCTATTGGATCTGATATACTGATGGCTTCTCCATGTATGTTGGGTTCTCCCTACACTTAATGTGATTCTCTCATGTATTTGGTCTTGAATCCCAAAGATAAGATCAATTACCTTGGACCCTGTGAACGTCACCTTAGCTCCATGAAATCGTGTAGATCTTCATAGGGAGGCCAAGGGAGTTGTCATTAACATGTAGAGAAGAAGGGAAGAAGAGTGAGGAGGGAAGCAGAGGATGGAATGATGCAGACACACCCCAAGGAACGCTAGTAGCCACAGGGGTCTCAAAGAAGCAAGGTACCGACTCTTCTTCTAGAGACTCCAGGAATGTGGTTCTGCTGACTCTTTGATTTTGAACTTAGAGCTTTTAAATTTCAACAATAGATTTCTGTACTTTAAGACCCTGGGTTTGTTATAGCATCCATGGGGAACTCACACTGTTTTCTCTTTTGGTCAGAGCTTTTTTCTGACTCCCAAAAGCTGTTCTTAAGATGCTTTGGGATTCCCTTCTCCATCTCTTTTTTTTTTTTCCTCTATGTCTGCTAATTCTTTAAGGCTAAGCTTCCCATAGTTTGGTCTGAGCTGTCACTGTCACCACACTAAACAGCACAATAAGGGGAATCACCTAGCTCCATTACAAGACACAACAGAAAAAGTCACCCACAGTGTGTTACATCTGAAAATTGTCTCTTGATGGTTGATTGCATGGGATAAATTAAAGCTATTTTTAAGTGGCAGCTGGAGCAGAGTAGGGCTAACTGACCTTCTGCCCTCTGCTTTCCCATACATGGCTTGAACTTTGTGTCTAGTATATAGTCCCATTTCCTGATATATCGTTAACTGTCAACTTGACACAGCCTAGAGTCATCTAAGAGAGGAACTGACTGTATTAAACTGGACTGAGAACATCTGTGGGAGATTATCTTGATTGTTAATTAATATAGGAGGGTCCAGCCCACGGTGACCAGTACCATCCCTTAGGCCAGCCAGTATTTCCCAACCTGAAGATCAAACAACCCTTTAACAGGTTGCCAAGACCATAGGAAAATACAGAAATTTGCATTACGATTCATAAGTTATGAAGTAGCAACAAAAACAATTTTATGGTTCGGGTCAGCACAACACGAGGACTGCATTGTTAGGAAGGTTGAGAACCGCTGCTTTAGGCTGTTGGATCCTGAGGTGTATAAGAAAGCTAGTGAGTGATCCATTAGCAAGCAGCACCATCCACGGTTTCTGCTGTACGAAATCTGCCGAGTAGTTCCAGGAAATGTGATGTGGATCAGCAAGTAGGCCTGTAAACTGAGATAAATCCTTCCCTAATGCTTGTCGAAGCTTTGGAATGAAACTAGGATGCCTGCCAGTCGTCCTGAAGCTGAGACCGAGGTTGAACTGGAGTCTCTGACTTTTTCCTTTTCGAGCCTGTGTTGTCACAGCATCCGGGCTGTTTTCCTGTAATCTCAGAGGTTCTCCCACCCTCCATTTCATCAGATTTTATACGGCTTTCTGGGCTCACATGTCACCTGTCCAGATGTCAGTTATCTCTTGCAACTATGTCCCTCTCAAACCCATATTTTGATTAACTGGTTCCTCAGCTGGGAGTTCTGGAAGCTTCAGGATGTGGAAACGAATTAGAGGAAGTAGGTCCCAGGTGATGTGCTTTAAAGGTTATCCCAGTTTTGGCCCGTAGTTCCTTTAATGTTCTCTGCTTCCTGTCCATCATTAAGTCAAGCTCCCCCCCACCCCCCCACTGTACTGCCAAAAGATGGGCCTGGGAGCAGGCACAAAACTGATGGGGCTGAGGACAATCGACTGAACCCACAGAAGCCATGGGTGAAAACCAGTCTTCCATTGGATTGTTCTCTCCAGTGTTTGAGTCACAGCTATGCAACTGTAACAAGCACGTCCCTAAACGTACTCAGTCTCCTGCCTTCTGCCATTCCAATCAAGCCACGTGATTTTTCTGGACTGGATTTTTAATGCAGTGCGCATGTGTGTTCTCTTTATGTACAACCTCCTAATGCTATACACTTTCTACAGAAGTAAGTCTTTTCAGTTTACCTCAACCTGCATGGAAAACTTCTTTGCGATACTAAGGTTGCTAATACAGTTAATGCTTATGGAGCTTCACTGTGGTCCAGCAACTGGAACGGGAACCTCGCGTCTACGAATTGTTTCCTTGACTCCTCAGAATAGCTGAGCATGGCTCAGGTGCTGTAGCCGAGGATCCTACGGTGTAACCAGGACTGACTCTGTGGCTTCAGGGAGCCCTTTTAAGCCTTCCTCCATATATGTCTTTGTCAGGCACCCTTCACTCCCTGAGAAATGCTTCCCTCCCACGCCCACCTCGAGTTTTCTCATTTCTGCTATGGAGGACATGCACTTCTTTGGAGATTTGCCACAAGAAACACTCTGGCAGGAAATCTTTCATGTCCCCCTGATAGATGTAATCCGTAACTCCCTCCACCCCCACTGACCCTCAGTACCTCCCGTGGGTACTGTCTATGTAATTATAAAAATCCCATAGTAATAGCCACGGTGTACACACATCTTGTTTCAGCCTACTTGCATGCCCTGGAATATGAGTCTCCTCTTTCTTTTTAACTCAGTATTTCTCTCACTGGCCTGTTGCATTTCAGCGCCTTTCCTGCCTTTGTTTTGTTTTGCTTTGTTTTGTTTTTTTCCTTTGCTGAAAGGGAGCGGGGGAGGACTGTAAGGCCAGGGACAAAGTCAGCCTGTTAAGCACAGTGTGATACAGGTAGTTGAATGCTGAATAAATGAACAGAATAAAAAATCTTGATAACTGCTCAGACATTTTTAATTACAAAGGAAGGAGTTAAGAAAAGCTGTTACCAAGGGGGCTTCCAGGTCTAAAACACCAGGAGTCTAGAGTCTGTACCTGCTAGTATGACTGAACCAATAAGCAAAAGTTGGGGATTAAATGAATTTGCCAAAAAGAAAAAATTCCATGAGGAACCATTTTTATGTTATATTTTAATGCAATTTTAGATGTTGTTTCTTTCTTCCCCTCCTTCATTTTGCTTTCACCTACTCCATAATATACATGTTTTACAGTATAAGCTCCACCCCTTTTTATTTAAATTTTGTCATACTATATATTTTGTTCATATTTCCCCTCCCCAACTCCTCACAGATTGTCCCTACCTCCCTACCCAGTTACATTATCTATCTATCTATCTATCTATCTATCTATCTATCTCACCCAACTTTATGTTATCTCTCTCTTGCAAAAAAATGCAGAAAACATTTTATTCTTATTTTTGTATCAGAAACCCTAATGAAGCAGCATAAACTGGATAAACTGGAACATTCATTTGCTAAAAAAAAAAAAAAAAAAAAAATTGTGTCTACAGAAGAATCAGGACTGAGAGGAAATCAACAGCCACAGCAAACCTTGATTTTATCTGTCTGGTAGGACAGGGCCATCCATCCTTAATAGGCAAAGATGAGACATGATCAGAAATATCTATTCAAACAGCTCTATAACATTTCCTTTTAACTAAAGCTTTCCTGTAATTAGAGAGATTTTGATTGTACACTGATGCTCATATACTTACAATAGATGAAAAATGGAAGCAACCCAGTGTCCACTGAGAGATGAGTCAGCTATTCAGATGGCATACATATACATAAATATGCAAATATACTAAGACTATAAATATCCATAGCTATGCATATTCATGGGTGAACATTCAACCTTCCAAAGGGGAATCAGCTGTGACATGTGCTACAAACATGGTTGAGTCTTGAGGAACTTAAGTCAGTCACACAAGAACAAACATTGCATCACTCCAGTTATACCAGGTACTCAGAGTAGTCAAATGCTAGAGACAAAAGACTTGGGGAGGTAGGAGTAAAGACATGCAATATTTAGTGGGACGAGAGTGTGAGTTTGGGAACATAAAGGGTAGTGTAGACAGATGGTGGTGAGTCACTCGTGTGAATGTCTCATACCAGTGAACAGTATGGTTACCATGGTTAATTTTTATATAGTTTATAGTTTGCCACAATCTAAAAAGAGAAAGAGGGAGAATGTAAAAGGACAACTACAGCATCCAAAAGCAAGAATGAGGGAAATTCCTAACACATTCTTCTCTGGCCCAGATATTTCAGCAAGTTGATATTTAGAGCTAATAACACTTATTAGTTCCTGGCCTTGCGACCAATATTAAGCATGGAACTGCTGACAACATGACCATCTTGGGTTTTCAAAGGATGATGGATGTAGAAGGACAGGAACAAAAGGATCAGGATTCACAGATTAGAAGGAACAGAGGCTTCTGTCCATCATGAGGAAGGGGATGCAGGGAGAAGCAGCTGTACTTAGGATGTAGCTTCCGAGGGCTGCCCAGTCCTCAGATGACAGAGGCTGATACCAAGTAGAGCTTGCTTGAATCTGGATGGACAGGTTGGAATACACCAGAGGCGGCAGCCACTACCACATGGAGGATGACATTCTAGAGGCTGAGTTTGATGGTAACACACAACCACTGACAGGGCCTATGTTCAGAAGTCTCCAGTGATACTTTATTGATACCGAGAGACTGGATTCACTTGGTACCATATTCAAGGATGTCAAGTCAGGGCTTGGCTGAATCATGGAAGTGTACATATTTTTAAATGGCTAAAAAAGGATGGGGACATACTGAAGTAGAAAATACAAGAAAGTACGGGGCACAAGGACCAATGAAGAAGAAAATGTTGGCAGGAGGTGTTGGAGAAAGTGGGAGCAGCCCTTGCCAACTGCTTCAGGCTGCTTGTGTATTTGCATAACATTTAAATTAAAGCCTGACTAATTTTCCAACAAAGCACTCAGCTCCAAATGTAAAATTTATAAGGAATTAGTCTTTTAAAAATTAAAAGATGTTTTTCTTGTCTATGTATAATCTACACATGTCTGTTCTTCTCTTTTTTCTTTCTTTCTTCCTTTTTTATTTTTTATTTTTTTTTAATTTCATGAATGGCTTTAACCTAGCGCATTCCTGTCTATACTCATTAAAGCACATATTATATTGGAGACTTGACCAAGAGCATCACAAGTGTGCAGATGTCTTTCCATGCAAGGTACCAATTTCCCCCTTTAATTATTTTCCTGTCAGAATCAATCTCTCTCTAGGGTCTGCTTTTGAGGTTCAGCCAATCAGCTTCATTGTGCTGACACAGCCCAGCTGATGCCAAACAGGACTGCTGCTGAGGTCCCCATTAAGGGAACAAAACACACAGTCATCCCAGAAATGGCACCCTACTGCTACAGCATGCATCACCAGGACTTGAAAATCACCAACTGCCAGGGAATGAAGGGGGCCTGGAGACTACCTCCTGCCAGTCTAGCATCTGCCTGAAGAAGAGACAAGAGGACAGTGATCACTTGGTGAGTCAGGAACAGACCCAAGATCTATATATGCCTCCTAATTCCCATAACTCCCTTCAGCTCCCTCCATATCCCCTCAACACATACCCTCCCAACTACATGTTTTTTTTTTTTTTTTTTTTTTAATAATTCACTATGTGTAATTAGTGCTGTCCATACTTGCATGGGTGTAGTATTATCCTCTGGACCATGTGATATCTGCTAATGATCACACCTCAAAGAAGAATGGTTCTCCCTCCTCCAGTTAGCTATAAACTGCTAATAGCTCCTTAGTGAGTGGTAGGGTCTGGAGAACACCTCCGACTTACAGCATCTGCTTTCCTTGCTGTACAGTGATTTCTTCATTGTAGACTTGATAGAATGTGACTTAGTTGTGGGCTCTCAAAAATCCAAGATCCAGAACAGAAGAGTGAATATGGGCAATAGGCTATCTATAGACCAAATTCGTCTATCTTAAAACCAGCTCTTATGAGTGACAGGGCAAGCCATGATGTCAATGAGGCAAAGGCAACTAACTAAGGTCAAAGTTCAGAAGTTCTTTTAGATGAATGACATCTTCTGAACTCATTGCTTGTGTCTGAGCTATTCCCTTCCGTATGAACTCAGCTCCATTGAACTATCCCAAGAGAACATCCCAAGAGTATATACAGCTGTCCACAGTCTCAGCCTGTGCAGTGATTTCAGACTCTCAATGTGAATATAAATGAGTGGCCATGGCATAACACTATATTCCAAGTTGCAGTGATCTTGGTGTCAGGATGACATATTTTTGTCAAGCTGGGAACCCCCATACTCTTGTCTTAATCCTTGTCACTTGCCATCTGAACAGTCTTTCCTAATAGCAAAAAATCTGTGATGTTGTGTGTGTGTGTGTTCCATACATTTGACTAGATTTGCCTTAATGAGCATGGGTGGGTGTGGCTGTTTGAATGGGAGCAATGTACCAATGGCTATACCACTGAGGACCATGACTCTGCCCCCTCTGCAATGTTAAATGTTCTATAGCTCCTCTAGCAAGTGTGGGGCTTTATGGGTCCTTTCTTCATCCCTGATGGAATGTCTATGGGCCCAGTCCTTGTAGAGTTTGTGCAGGCAACCACTGTTGCTATGAATCACAGGTCCACTATCATTTTTGAGATGAGTTCTCTCAGTAAATATGGAACTCTCTATTCAGCAAGCCCCAAGAATACCCCTGTCTCTGCTTCACCAGTCCTGGAATTACAGGTGCAATACACCTGGCTTTTACATAGGTTCTGGTGCCATGAACTCAGGTATTCATGCTTGTGCAACAAGATGGAGCCATCTCCTCAGTCCCCAAGAAATCTGAGTAACAGTGGTTGTGGTGGTGTGAATAAGTTGGGGTGCCTTAGATTTATTTAGTTGAATGCTTGGCCCACAGAGAGTGATACTATTAGGAAGTGAGACCTTATTGGAGTGGCCTTGTTACAGGAAGTTTGTTACTGTGAGTCAGGGCTTTGAGTTCTCCTATGGTCAAACCATACCCAGTGTAGCACACAGTTTCCTTCTGCTGCCTATTGATCAAGATGGAGAACTCTCAGCTCCTTCTCCAGCACCATGTCTGCCTGTACTCTGCCATACTTCTCACCATGATGATAATGGACTAAATGTCTGAACCTGTAAGCTAGCCCCAATTAAATGCTTTCTTTTATAATAGTTGCTTTGATCATGGTGTCCCTTCACAGCAATAAAACTGTAACTAAGACAGCAGTTTCACACAATGTAACATTAACTTCTTTTCGGAAAAGTAATATGTAGGCAAATTATAAGGTTTTGCTTGATCTTAACAAAAATATAGCTAGCTTTCAAATTTGTGTCTTTGAAACTTCTGGGCCAAAGTCATCAAGTTCTTTTAAAAATACTATTACTGAAAACATTTGGTCACAAATTCGTATCACGAAACTCCATTTGGATTAAAATTAGGCAAGAAGACTCCTCAGGAAGGTTCAGTTAGAGGGAATCTATATATTATTATATATTACTAATATGTAACTATTCTTTTCTGAAGATGGATGATTGGGAGAGAGAGAGAGAGAGAGAGAGAGAGAGAGAGAGAGAGAGAGAGAAATCATCTAACATCTAAAATCTTTGTGCTAGGCACAATGATATCATGTACTACAAATTGGTAAGAGACAGGATCCCATGGTAATTTTTTAATGGAATATGTTAGGAGGAGAAAACAGATTCCAATTTATTCATACAAAAGGAAAGACCTTAAAATAGGGGTTATTTTATGCATTGATGGTTCTTTATTAGATACTGACTCCCAGATTTAGACAAATTGGTGGCTGTGAGCGCATTCAGCAGATTCAAGAATTAATAGGCCTATTACATTAGGAGTGTGAACAGTGTAAAGTGTAGCGTAGTTGGCAGACATTGATGATGGTTGTAGTAAAGCCCTCACACAGAGCATGGATTGTGTCTTGAAGCAGTATTCAAAGCTGGATCGGGCGGTCATGTGCACTGACCTCTGTGGGCTGGAAATACAGATCAGAGGAAAGGAAAGGAAATGCCAGCAAGGTTGTTTTCATTTCATCAAGGACGCCAACATCAAAAGCTAACTTTGCATGCCAAGGGCAAGTTCTGGCAGTAATGAAAGGGTGGGCCTTGACACCCCAAATAATTATAAGAAACTGCAAGAGGAAAACTCAAAAACGGGAAGGAGGCCAGAAAAGGATGCCCAAGAGATCATGTGGAGTTCAACCAGAACCTCCATAAGCTGATAAGATGAAGCTTTAAAGAGTGGAAATCACCCAAGTTACTGTACGTTTTGAAATATAGGTACAGTTCTGCTCACAGAACAATATCTTATGTGAGATGTGTCATGGCTGCATAGTCACATAGTTTTATCTGAATAGATAGTCCCTGGATTTTGACATATGAAATTCCCTTTCTTCCATTTCAATTTGTCATTCTTTGGCTCAAGTACTCGGTGGTGTTCTGTGACCACACAGAGTCTTCATTACCCTCTCTTAAGCACATGCCTGTAGTATCTTCCCAGCAACAAAGATCTAAATCTATAGAAGATGCTGCAGAGAGACAGTCCTTCTTTGAAAGACGATGGTCCACATCACCGGCAACTAGTTGCATAGTGTTGATACACTGCTCTCAGCTGTTCCTAGCCATGCCTCAATACCCTTCTCTACAAACACTAAATATGTAGCAGGGGAAATTTACCACATGGTAATAGTTCAATAATTCAAGGAGTCGTCTCATAATGTCCAAGCTACTGTGTGTTATTGAACCAATGGGAAAGCCTTAATCTTCTGTAGCAAATGGAAGTGTGGAAGGCTGAGGGAGACATGGCCTGAACCATTTTCCATGTAGCCACAAGTAAATAAAGTCAGAGAACACAAATGTCCCTATGTTAAAGCCAATACACTAGAATGTAAGAAGATAACAATGTAATGATTTAAGGACAGGGCTAATAGTCTATCTCTATAAGCTGATGACAATATTATGGCTCTTGGGCAAATACTTTATCCTGTGATTTGTCTGCACATTCTTTTACTAACATTTTATTTATGCTTGACACTAGGACAAAGTAGCCAAGGTTCTGTTAATCCATCTACTTGATTTCATGTCCCACAAAATTCCCATATATCTTAAGGCATTGATGTGTTAAGATTTATACTCTAAACAAAACAATCCAGCTAAGTGAATGCATGGAAAATTTAAGGAAATATGCCTGATTGGTTGATAATAAACTGGGTGGGAAAGGAATAATTTCTTGGTGTTTCAAAGACAGTATTGCTTCGAAGTGAGTAAGTGGCAAAATAAGCATAAAAAGGCTAAAAGAGCAAAAAGTAACCAGTTCGGGAAGCATATCCCATGTTAGCTTTATGACGTCGTCTTTACCCATGGGAAAAGAACAAAGGTGTAGTGGAAAGGAAATGAGATTTGTGTGCGAAGTGTCAGGTCAGCATGGGGCTCACCAAAATCCAAGTCTTCAGGAAAGGTGAGGAAAATGTTGCTTGGGTGCTCTGAGCTTCACTGTAGAGCAAAGTATTGTGAAATTCAATAACACTGTATGGAGCATAAATCTAAAAGTTATTATGCCTGTACAGCATTTTGCATAATATATTTAATGGTAATATTCTGAACCACTCTTGCCTAGGGGATACTCAATCGAGCTGTGAAAAAAAAATGTTCTGCTTTGTCCTGAAAGGAATTTTATTTTACTCCTATTTCAGCTGGATAGATGTTTTCAGAGCTAAGGAAGACTACAGCTAAGGGAGCCTACATCCCTGTCATTGACAGTGACGCAGGGCTGTCTGCTTCAGACCAAGGGAGCAGAGCAGGCTTTCACATAAGATGCTCTTGCTATAAAGAGATGGTATAGTGTTACACAACCAATCCCAGGTTCCATAAACAGTGGGCAGATGCAAGTACTGGTTGAGCTCATGAAAAGATCATGTGATGTGATCCGAGCTCAACTGGACAGAAGCTGCTCATCGGAAGATTAAGGGTTAGCAATGGTCATCCGATGAGAAAAACATTGGTGGTGATTGTTCTCAGAATCTGCCCCATCCCACTTCTGTACTGACGTGTGCACAGGGGTGTTAAATCTCTTTCATTGTAAAGTGGAGATTCAATCACTATTGAAAATCTTTTCCTTTTTCAGTTTTGTGAAACATTTGAGCTTAAAATCCATTTAAGAAGCAACCAAACTAGCTATACCACCAGGAATTCCCAGAGTTAGACTCATACTGTTGATCCAGGGTTTGATATTCAGGGTTGCAAAGGTGAGCTAAAGAACCGTATTAGCAATTCTCAGTTAGTAAATTTGTTCCTGCTTGAGTCCAGTACTGTGTAAGAGTCTAACAGTAATTCACCTTGATGGTTTAGTGTCACCTTATAACTTTATGAATACAATCATTCAGTCAATTATCGTTCAACAAATGGCTGCATACTGGACAGTAGAACTTATGGAGGTTGGAACTACAAAAAGCAATTATGATGCTGACAAACATGGATGAGCACTGGTAGGAGTGATGGATGGACAAATACTCATGCTTCAAAGGAAGAGAATAAACTAGATAGACCCTAATTTTTTAATTATAATGTATCTACCCATCATGTTTAGATGGCCCTAGCAAATAACCAACATATATAGGGCAATAAGAATTTATTTTTTTTGGCAAGTTCAAGACCAGATTTTTTAAAATTATTTTTATTTCTATGTATGTGTGTGTGTACATATGTGTATATGCATGTATATGCATGTATGTATGTGTGCTTAATATATATATATGTATATGTACGTGTGGTATGTGTATACATGTGTATGTTTGTGTGCATGTGTGTTCATGTGCATGCATATATGTATGTGCACACATATATGTGTGTTTGTGAGTCTGCATGTGTATGTGAATTTATAACACATGTATGTGGGTACCCTCTGAGACCAGAAGAGGGTGTCAGATTCCCTGGAGCTAGACTGGCAGTTATAAGATGAAGGATATGGGTAGAGGGACCTTAACTCCTGTCCTCTGGAAGAACAGGAAGTGCTCTAACAGCTGAGCCATCTTTCCAGCCCCAAGATCAGCTTGTTATCTAAGCAAATTCAAGCTAGATTCATATGGAGGTTGAAGAATTCAGCTCTGAAAGCCTCACTTGAAACCTATGCAAGACATAAAATGGTCAGGGCTGTGAGGCTGCAGAGCAATGGTCTTGATGTGGTGGAAGTATTATTACTCAAAACGTGAAATGATTTAAGAAGAAACCCGGAGGTGATGAAGATAGGTCACATGTCAAGATAATAATAAAGGAAGAACCCAAAGGACAAGAAAGGCAGTTCTACTAGAATAAGTGTGAATATGTGAATTATAGAGCCAAAGTTGATTGTTTAGAAATGTGGGATAGGGTGCTTTGGCTCTTCTTAGAAGGCGTAATAAAATACTCATGGCAGCAAATATGGAGTCAAAGCGTGGGACAGAAACTGAAGGAGGGGCTGTCCAGAGACTTTCCACCTGGGTATCCATCCCTTGTACAGTCACCAAAGGTAGATGCTGATATGGATGCCAGGAAGTGTATGCTGACAGGAGCCTGATATAGCTGTCTCCTTAGAGGTCTGCCAGAGCCTGAAATATAGAGGCGGATGCTCACAGCTAACTATTGAACTGATCATGGGGTTTCCAAATGGAGAAGTTAGAGAGAAGACTGAAGAAGCTGAAAGGGTTTGCGGCCCCATGGGGAGAGCAACAACACCAAACAACCAGAGCTCCCAGGGTCTAAACCACCAGCCTGGGAGCACATAGGGAGGGACCCATGGCTCCAGCTGTATATGTAGGGGAGGAAGACAGTGTCAGGCATAGTTGGGTGAGGAAGTCCTTGGTCCAGTGAAGGCTGGATGCCCAGTGTGGGGGAAATCATGGGTGGGGAGGTGGGATTGGAGGGTGGGTGGGGGGGCATATCCTCATAGAAACAGGAGGAGGAGAGATGGGATAGGGGGTTCCTAGATGGGAGGGGGAATGGGAAAGGGAATTACATCTGAAATTAAATAAAATATCCAAAAAAATTAAAAAAAAAAGAAATGTGGGATAAATGTATTAGAAGACAGAAACTGCTTAGAAATTTTTCTCTCTCTCTCTCTCTTCTCTGTGTGTGTGGTATGTATCATATATAATATAGCTATACTATATATAATATAATATATAATTATTATATTACATATAAATATATGATATGTATAATATTGTATATATGCCTCAGTGCATTACATTGTGTCCTCACAAATATGTAGAAGAAAAATTGTGTGCCAATTAAAAGTACCTGTGAAAGAATATGCCCTAGTAACTAGAAGCAAAGATCACATTTGCTCCAGACAGCAGGATAATCCAACAGTGCTGTAGTGAGGTTGCCTGTGAAACTTTTCATGGCCATCTGTCTCGTTGAGGTGAATCCAGCTTTTTATCTTTCACCAAATATTTTAGTTTCAAGCTCATAAAACAAGATAGATAGTGTTACTTATTCATTTTCCCAAAGAAATTAACCTAGTATTTTCCTTAGTCAGGCAAAATTATGCCATCTTTACTGTTTAATAGATAACTATATTTTTATAATACATACCTTGTGTATCCTATCTTTTCCAAATCAGATTTTCCTCACCTTTGCCTTACCAAAAAGTGTTGAAGATAAACTTTTATTTACTTTGTTTTATTTCATGTTTGGAGTTTGTTTGTTTGTTTTTGATACAAGGTCTCTTGTGATCCAAGATGGTCTCAGACTCATTATTTCTCCAATAATAACTTTTGAACTCCTGACTTGCCTGTCTCTGAGTTCTGGGATTATAGGTGTGCACTCTGGCGGTTTGAATAGCTATGGCCCCCATAGATATATGTGTTTGAATGCTTGGCCGAGAGGGGGGGGAGAGAAAGGAGGGAGAGAGAGAGAGAGAGGAGAGAGAGACAGAGAGACAGAGAGCAGAGAGACAGAGAGAGAGGAGACATACAGAGAGAGAGATAGAGAGAGAGAATGTTGAGCTAGAGAAACAGGCACCCCATGCACCTATCTGCATGAACACATGCACACACACATAGGCATACACACAAAAGTAAAATCATTATTAAAAAGCATTGTGTATGTTCAACCCCAGATACTTTCTTGCATTTTCTTCAAGTTGCTTTGATTGAGTTCATGTATTTAGATTCATGCTGCTGAGAGCAAATGGTTTAGTTGTTCAGGGTTCATGAGCTCTCACCAGCTGTGACATTCATTCTATGGCAAAATGATGCAAAGTTCTTTCAAGCATTATGGCTGAATTGAAAACTGCCTTTGGCATCTGCTAGTTGTATGCCTTTATAGAAACTATGCAATTTCTCCAAGTCTCCAGTTGTTAATTTGTGAATAACAATAGTGCCCATTCCTTGGAGAACTGCAAGAGTTTTAAAGCCATTGCAGGTTCTCAGTGAGATGCCTGCCTGGAACATTCTATATATGAGATGAATGTCAGCCACCATGTTACTTTGAAATAGGTAAAGGAACAAAATATATGTTAGCCTATTTTTTTTTTGGTAGTGATTTTGGAGAGGTATGAAATAGAAATTACTTGGTATTTCTGAATTGAATTAAAAATCCTTAATCTTCAGGAGAATCGTTGGCTCTTTGAAGATTACTGTGGAGCTTGCACAAAGCAAATGGTAGAATGCAATACTGTGCATGATAGTAACAGTGCATAGTTGGAGATTCTACAATCCCTGCTGCCATAATGGTCCAAATGTATTTCCTGTTCACTTTTAGTTGGACACATGGATGTTATCCATGGTCATCCAGGACAGAATTGTGAAGAAGGCCAAGTTTCTGGTCAGGACACACCCTTTAAAGCTCCTTTACCCCTTTAGAATAGCAACTCATATATAGTTGAGGCTCTTCCCTTGGTCTAGCACAGTTTTGGAAAGGAATGAATAAATAACCAATCCCGCTTTATATGTGATTTCCACACTAAATTTACCAGTGATTGATAACTCAGAAACCAAGACAATGCTGTCATGTCCTACATTTGTGTGGCGTGTAGCCAGAGCTTTCTCCTAGACTCTCATATTTTACCACAATCTTGAAACTGATAAAACTGCTCTGGTTGGACGGAATTAGGTTCAAGGGGATCGCTCCATGGAAGGTACAAAGAGTAAAAAAGTCATAAGGCATGTAGAGAACAAGCAAATAATGACAATGCTGGCTTCCAAGATCTAGTTGACCTAGAAAACTACTGGCTGGTACGATTTTTGCATCCAGAATGGTTTTTAGAAAATGTATTCCCTTGACCATAAAATATCATGCCTTTAAAAAAAAAACAATCTAGGAAGTACCACACATTCATTCAAAGCGTCTTGTAAATGGAAATTTTATTTACTTGAGAACTGTGGCCTCTTTCTGTGACCTCTTTCTGTTTTAGATTTTCTAAACTTAGTCTGTGTGCATCATAGTTTTATTAATTAAAGTGAACAGTATGTATGAAAGAAAAAGACCAGTATGTGACTATCTGGTCTACCAGTACAAGAGCAGCAGGGTCCCAGTCTGCAAGCAGAAAGCACCGACACGGAACTCGGAATATGAGATTGTGCAAGCTTCTGAAGTGTGACTCATCTCAGTCCAGTGGTGCTGAATGGGTTGGAGAACAAGTGCTGTGTGGTAACATTAGCTTTTTCTAGACTTGAGACTGTGGAGAGACACCTGTCTTATAGGATTCTCTATCTACATACAATGGCCCTAAAACAGTAAGGACTAAAAGTCTCTCCTCCAATTTGATAGATTTTTTTGCAATTATTGACTTCAGTTTTGTCTGCAGCACACAGTCAGGGGCAGAAGCATTATGTGTTGGTTAACTTTCAGTTTGCCCTTGGTATTGTAAAGTAGACCTCAAGTTTCAACAACCAAGAAGGAAAGAAAGTATAAACATATAAGATTTTTTTTTCTGGAGAGACCTAGCAAAGCTCATTTCTTTAATAGAAACTCAACTAAATGAAACATGCTGCTACCTCTAAGGGATTAAAAAAATTTCAAGAACCTGATGCATGGTTTAAAATAGAGTACATCTTCCCAGTGGACTAGCTGACCCAAATCTTGGGGATTCAAACTCATGGAGAACTACAAACTAAACCCAAGAAGCGTATGAAATACTCTTTAAGATGATTCATCCATAAACCTTACATATAAGTATAAATACATAAATATTTCAAAGATGAAGAAACTGCTTTAAATATTCTGGTTGTTTTATGGCAGTGCTTTCTCACTGAAGAGGTACTGAGAGATGAATGTTTTCATTCTGCAAAAATAAAAAAAAATGCTTTTAATGCAAAAGTACTGGAGTCAAGAACAAAAGAATATTCCTTTTTTTTAAAAAATCATTTAATTATTTATCTTAGGTGTATGGTTATTTTGCCTGCATATATGTTTATGTATCATATGTGTGAATCACAAGAAGGTTTATGAGTCACTATACGGGTGCTAAGAATCAAACCTCTGGAAATTCAGCCAATACTCTTAACCATTAAGCTATCTCTCCAGCCCTAGAAAATTCCATTGTTGATACTGTTAGTAGGCCTTTTCTGAAGTGGAAAGACACAGTGTTAAATTCATCAATATTTGAATTTGAATTAGGTCTTAATTATTCCTTATTTGTACAACTATACAAATGATAGCCTTACACAACTTTATGAGATAAAGACCCTAAAAGAAAAGAAAAATAGACTAGTTAGGGTATTTCAAACAAAGATGAATGCTCTTTGCTGTCACAAGAACACCATCATCTCTTCTGATCCCTGCAGAAAGGTTAGAGTCTTAGGGTTCTTTCCTTGACATTCAGTCTGAATGTCGAGAGGCAGTCTGGAGTATTGTAAGACTGTTCAAGCTATTGTCTTAATAGTTTCAGCCAATCACACTGTTCTTACTAATCTACGTTAGGAAGGAAAAGCTACATTTCAAAGTTATCCTAGAAGAAAGCATGGAAAATAATTGAAAACAAATCTGGAAGATGGAATGGAGTCCTGGCCCCTGAACTCGCAACAGGTATGTCATGGAGCTGGGACATCAGGCTCGAATAAACACTATATGGTAGCAGACACCACAGGTAGAAGGAAGCACTGACCTTAGCTTAAGTGTTTATAGAAAGAACTCACAGTCTGTATCAACCACATAGATGCTGGAGATGGTTGCTACTTGTTTTTATGCGCAATGAATTATTTTATACATCTCTAGATTTTTTGTATGCCTCTGTTTGCAAAAGAAGAATGTTTTTATTGTTTATTTGTTAAAGTTTCTTTGCATTAACACTTCTCAGACCTTGGAAAGTCAATGAGATCATTGGCTAAGAAGATCATTGTTTGAATTCAAACAAAAGACTAGTCAATCATTTTTAAGAGGATTGTCTTGACATGAACTAAATATTCATTGAAGTTGCTTATAAAACAGTCATTCATAAAGCAAGGCTTAAGAAAAATACTTAATGTTCTACAAAGGAAAAATTATCAATGAATAAATGAATAGAATTCTATGAGAATGAAAATTTGGAATGCACACAAAATGGGATACTATTTAGTGGTAAAGAAAAATGGAGTTATAATTTTTCCAACAAAATGGATAGACTTCAAATACATAAGATTAAGTGAGGTCACAATTCTCCCAAAATGGAAAAATAAAAACCCTGCATATTCTGTTTCATGTGCTGAATGAATCTAGCCAGTAATATAGGTAAGTGTATAAACAAATGTATCTGTGGATATAGTAGAACAGGAAGAATAAAATAATAAAGGCTAAATATTAGAGGATGAAGAAAGAATAAAGGTAGCGGACAGGAACTATGAAAGAGGTATGCTTTCTTGCTGGTTTAAGATAACACTAAGAGAGTATTGCATCTTTATTACCAAAAACATCTCACTTACTTGTATGTCACTGGACTCAGAGTACCAATATGGTAGATAATGTACCCTAAGTGGGAAAATGGAATCCTTGAATTCTGATCAAACAAGAAAATGATAATAAAATTAAATGTCAATATTTCTACTTTTAGTATTTTTCTTCTAATCTCTTTGTGAGAAAAACCAGATTAATAAGACATTTGACTTTAGTGATATATACTTATCCTCTTACTTTCTGGGGAGAAGTCTGCGTTTTTTTTTTTTTTTTAAGAACTAACTGACTTATTGCAAACTTAAGCATATCATGTTGAAAAAATGGGCAGTCATTTCATACAAGGGCATAGTGATATTTTGCATGGTTTCTTTTGTTTTACCTGGTAATGAGGAATAAGCTGATATAAACAGGACAAAACTTCTAGGCTGTGTAAAAATAGAATGTTGAAAACTAATTCCTGCCCATATATCTTAATAGTCAAGGACCATGTAAAGCCCAGTAAGTGTTTTGCAATGCTGTTTAGTTGCTAAATTATTATGGTCCCTAGAGATGAATCCCCTTCATCTCAAAGGGTTCCCAAACCACTATAGAAGAAAACAGAAGGCATACAAAGGAAGATGCCATCTTTAGCTGGATAATTACCTGAGGCATCTCACAGGGGCTTCATATTTCAAAATCCTCTAATTCATTGTGCCGATAATAAACAAAAATAAATGAATGTATATATTTTTTGCTCTGGAAGCGATTGGGAAAACAAATTTGATCCACTTTCTAAGCAATTGACATTATAAACAACTTAGAATGTTTCGTGACAAATCAAATCACCAGGCACACGCTAACCTGTGCTGACTATTACATAATAAGCTGTCAGGGATTGCTGACATCAACACTGATGATCATGCCACTTTGTTTTATGGACACAGAGAGCCCTTCTGGATGATGACATTTGTAGTTCAAACAATGACACATGGAAAATGGAGTTTTCATTTGCTAAGGTGCCACAGGATTGAATTCAGAAACAGCTTGCTGTGTTGAAATGGATGCTAATTTGAACACCACCACCAAAGCTCTGATGAACTTTAAAAACGTACAAGGATGTTTTACTTCTGTCGTCTAATTGGGAAAACAGAAGCAAACAAATAAAATAATGTTCCTGGGACCCATTCCACAGTTACATCCTATTACATAAGCAAGTGGGATATAAAACAAAGCCGCTATTATCACACCAAATTATGGAACAAATAAAGCCAAGTTTCTCAAGGTGGCATCTGATAAACCATTACAAATAAGGCTCAATTTACTCATAACTTAAAAATGTTTATGTACCGTTTATGTGCTTGATTTACGATCACCTAAAAGAACAATAGTGACTTTTAAAAAGTCTATGCTAAAACTTTATCCCAAGATTCACTAAATGATACTTTAAACTTTTAAAAATTAATCATTTTATGTGTGGGGGTATTTTGCCTACATATATGCCTGTGAATAACGTGGATGCCTTTTTCCAGGAGAGGCTATGGATCTCTGGAACTGGAATAACAGATGGTTGTGAACTATCACGTGTGTACTGGAAACCAAACCAAGATCCTCTGGAAAAGCAGCTAGTAACTAACCCACTGAGAGAACTCTCCAGCTCCACGGGATTCTTTGAAGTCAAGTTGAAACCAATGCCATTCACAAAGAATTCAATGTGGGGGCTTGAACTCCGGTTCTTCTGTGTGTTCAATTATTATGTTAAAAGTAAGTCTTAAGAAGACATTTACCACTGATAATTTTTCCCGTGTTGTTTTTCCTTTGGGGTTCTTTAAATGAGAGTTTAAAAAAAGAAGGCAAGTAGAAGGTCATTTTCAACAAGCCAGTAGCTAAAAAAAAAAAAAAAAAAAAAAATTAAAAAACTCAGTTGTTTATTACCAGTAAAATGAGGAAGGTTGTAAATCTGGGGCTTAGGGTATATAGATGAGTTTTCAAAGACTCACTATTGCAGTGGTTTACTTTGAATTTCTTCCCACTAACACTTTATTTGGAGCTTTGAAGGTCAAACTAAAACCACGTTCATATAGAAAACAGCTTCCCCTTTGTGATACACTGTAGTGAGAAAATGCTTCACTCTAAATCACACAGAGTTCAATTGCAACAGTTCGTCATAAATCTATGTATATTTCTTAATATTTAAAACACGGAAACATTAATGTATACAACAGTTGGCATGCAAGGATTGAAGATTTAAAAAAAAAAATTACCTCTACAGAACAAAATAAGTGTATACTACAGATTCTCTGGTCTGAATTTCTATGGTTATAAAGCTGGGTTCTTTTTATTGCAGACAATAACAGGGCAAAATTGTAGCATCCAACTACTGGAAAGTCAATGTAAAAACTGGTCATAAATTGTTTCACTGAAGTATCTGTTTTATACTAGGCAAATTTTAAGTAAACATATATTCTCTACTTGCAGTTTCTGAAATGGAAATTTCTGCTTGTATGTGTCCTGGCTTCAATGTAGCCCAGTTTAACAATTTGTTAAAAGATTGCTTTTCCACACCAGCATAATTTACATATTTTTTACTTCCTCGTTTCTTAAAAGCACGCCTTTATAATCCGGTGTACAGAATTACCACTGTACCATGTTAACGTTGAGAAATCACCTAAGTGTCTTGTTTTGTAACTAGTTTTATGGGCGTAGGCTGAGGTGTTATTAGCCAGCTAGTTCAGAAACTGATAGCCTCTGCATGTGTTACAATCTGAGACTTGGGGCTGAAAGGCCCTATTGTGCTATTGCCATGGACATGAGGTTACTGTAAATACTGCAGAAACCTAGGCCTGAAAGAATCTATTAAGTTAACATTATGCATTCTTGGGGTTCTGAGGTCTCTGAAACCCATCCGTCACTCAGTCCCAACTGACGTTTACAAATACCGCAGAGTTCAACCTTCAGGCATCTCTGTTTCATTTTTTTTCCTGCCCCTCCCGTTCCCTCTTCCTGTCTGCCATCTTTATCTGGCCTCTGTAATTGATCCTGACTGGTTGATTTTAATCTGAAAAAATAGTGCTAAAAGTATTTATACACAATCGATTTGCAATTAATGGGAAAAGACTTTCGAGGGGCTGTTTGACAATCCCTTCTGGTGAGGGAAAGCCTGCTGTTTGTCTAATGGAGGTTTCCCCAGTATCTTTTGTTAGTGGTATGTGGCAAATGGATTGTAAAGGAAGACAGGCTGTGTAATGGATTGTGGCTCCAAAGACAGATGGGAGGAATAGTTAAGGAAAACAGAAGGTTGTCATGAAAGGAGAGGATGCCCCATAGACCAACGTCATAGAGACCACCTTTCATTTGATCATCATGCATGCAAATGAAATACTCTATGTTTACTATTTACTTTAATACAATTAGGCATTGAAATACAATCATGTTCTCTCTGTACCTTTGGAAAAGTATAAAATAAAGTGCTCTCTCTCTCTCTTTCTCTCTCTTATGTAACGGGAAGACCTGAATGGAGCACTTGTTTTGAGGGCATATTTGCTCTGTATCATGGCAGCTTCACCCACTGATAATCTGACACCCCAGGAAGCGTTTTCATACAGTGTGAACCTAGGGATGTTTTGCTTTTGGTAAGAAGCCTAGTGATGAACAGTTTCAAAGATCAGTATAATAGCGTGGAATTGTCCTTGTCCTGGGGAAGAAAATCATTCGTGAAGATAGGCAAGTCAGGTAAGAAAAAATAAACAGATTTGGCTGTAGTCACACATGGGGTCTGATAATTTATTTCTCTGATTGATTTTTCTCTCATTACCCTTCCAGGTTCTATCTCTTTTGCCTTTTCTTTTTCTGCTGGAAATATTTATTGATTATTTCCTATGTACTGGTGGGAAAGGAATGTAACAACTCCTGCCTCAAAGGAGCATTAGGTTGAATAAAGGAGTGACATTAATCAAACGGTCACTTTACTCGATATGTCACTGTATAGGAAGATAAATGCTACTCTGAGCAAAAAGAATCCAGCCCCGTAAGAGGGTTAAACAAACCAAGGAATTCAGCTTTGATCGATTGTGTTGACGGGTTTGACACCTTGCAGTCAGGAAAGCTTGGGTGGGGAGGGACCATGTGTTCTGGAATCTGGAAAATGCAAATTAACTACAGGGAAGTAATCTAGAAGAGGAGATGCAAGGCCCATGATCAAGTGTTTATGTGAATATGTATGGCAAGAAAGCAGAGCACTAAAGGGCAGTTTAAGAGAATTTAGTTATGTAGGGGCTCCATTGGGCTAGGAAGTTACTGAAGGCTTTTAAACAAGACAACTGTGAAGGCTTTAAACTGTGACAAGATTGCATTTTCATCTTTAAAGAGCTACTAAGACCACAGTATGAATCATAGGCAAAAAGAAAAGTAATAATTGCAAAGAGTCTAAATGGTGGATTTCAATACAAATGTAATAAGTGTATTTCTATACACTAGAAGTAAATTAGAAAAATGAGGACACTATAACACTCTTGGTGTACTTCCAGCTAGACAACCTGTAGCCCTGGCTCCCCTCCAGGCAGCCACTGGAAATTACAGTAAGGAGAATGGCTTCCTGTTACTGTCAACCATGCAAATCATCTTATCCAAGGTCTCTTTTGAGTTAAATCCATCCAGTCACTTGCTCAAGGAAGCGTTATTAGCAATTGTCATTGAATTGATCAAGTTAGTCATGTGATGAACAGTTCTACTTATGGACTATTTCGTAAAGTAGTTTGCTAGGCAGAGAGGCCCTGTATGGCAATGAGGAATTTGACGTCTAAGATCTGATAACTGTCAAGTACATGTCATTATCAACAGCGGTTCTTACTGGAGGCAGTTAAACTTCCTGTGGGGGCATTATTCATATCTGGAGACATTTGGATCATCACAGCTCGGGAGGTGAGGGCTACTGGTAAATCCAGTGTAGAAGAGAGGGAAGTAATTGAACATCCTGTGGTGAATGGAGCAAGCCCTCCTGGCAGCAAAGAATGATCTGATTCCAAGTGTTCCAAGTGCCAAGGTTGGGCAATGATGGCTTTTCAAAACAGGCTGATAAGATTTCCATTTATCGTGACATGACAGACAAAACAAAGTTTTTACTCAGCCATGGAAATGAAATGAAGATTTAAAAAGAAGAAGAAGCTAATATATGCTAACAACACTGGTTATTTGCAAAGTCTTGGGTATATATTCAACCAGTATTTACAAAGTGCAAAATCAAATAAAAATGCTTGGTAGAGAAGAAGACAATACATAATATCTTTTCTCCCACAGATTTGTTTATTTGTAGTGTTTCTTTCACAGCAATCATTTTATAAATAATTTCTTTGGAAACTATTTGTCATTTCCCAAACACGACTATTTGATCCTGTTATCAGGCAATGTAATTCATTTTCTTGTTTGCACATTGAAAGTTGGAGAAAGAGATATATTAGGTATGATAAAGTGAGTTTATAGTCTTAACATCTAGTAATTTAGTTTCAATTCTGATTTTAGTTAATTTTGTTAGGCCCTCTTTTTGGCTAACTTCTGTGATGATGTTAATCCACTTCCCAAACATTAATTCATTATTATTTAATTCAATCTCTCACTTATTTAGAGATTAAAAGATATTGCTCAGATATTTTATTCTATGTTCTCTACAGAAATCAACCCCAAACCATTCTATTTCCACAGTCCCAGGATGCAGTTCTGAAAGTGCCATCACCCCTCAGAATCTATGGGGTACCACTAACAAGACCCTTCTATAAGATGACATAGTACTTTGTATACGCCCTGCATATAGTCTCATGTATTTCAGATCCCCTCTCAATCATTTATAATACCTGACTCAATGTAAACGATTTGTAAATACTTATTACACTATATTGTTAAGGGAATTGTGACAGGAGAATTCAGTGCATGGTCACTACAGATTCAGCCTTTTCTTTTTCTTGAAAACTTTTCATCCGCAGGATATATAGACCTAGCAGACACACATCTGAGGCTGTGTAGAATTCATAGTTAAGTATCTCTGTGCTGTGGCTCTTCATCAAGACAAACAGCCTCAAGCATCACAGAGGCCACTTACTTGATCTGCACCTATGATGAATAAACCCCTTCAAGGTTTCTGAACCTGAGTTTCCAGACCTGATAATGACATTTGAGGCATTTACTGACAATTGAGGGACTCTATATATTGTCTCTGCCTCTCTCCTTCCTCCTTTCCTCTCTTTTACCTTTTCCTCTAGAAGAACAGTCAAAAATGAGAAAAGTAGACTCCATCACAAATGATGTTATTTAACACGAGTCTACTTTGCAAAGGCGCATGATGCCATGACTAGAGCAGCTGACATAGTAAGTGTGCTCCAGTATTGACTGGAAATCTTTATTTCCATGTTAGCTTACTGCTTTCTCTCCGTCTTTACACAATGCCAATGTCTGGGAGATTTGCCCATGACAATGCACCTTGGATACTTTATGAGAAGTTTCATGATAAAGGTTATATGTGAGGCATCAACTTTGCTTTCTCTGTGTCTTCTTTTCTCCATAGTCCCAATGACACCTCTTACCTACATCACACTGTTTCCAGAGGAACTGCAAATAGGATAAATGTTATTTCCCCCTCAGATTCTTATTAACTTAGAAAAACACAGTGATTTAGATTATACAATGATACATGAAAAAAAAATCTGCTGCTTTTAGGAATTATACAAGGACAGCACTTCTCAACCCATGAGTTGTGACCCCTTATTAGGTTGAAAGACCCTTTTACAGGAGTCGCCTAGGACCATCAGGAAATACAGATACTTACATCTCAATTCATAATAGCAACAAAAGTACAGTTATGAAGTAGCAACAAAAACAAATTGTATGGTTGGGGGCCACCACAATATGAAAAATTGTATTAAAAGGTTGTGGCACCAGGAAGGTTGGGAGCCACTGTGCAAGGATGCAACTTAGCCACAGTGTGTCATATTTTTTCATGTTTGTCATATCTTACTCAATAATATTAATGGTGACATGCGAGGAAAAAATACATGCACCACTGTCATTTATATCAGATACTAAGAATTCTTCTTAAAAATTAGAAAATCAGTTTTAAATGGGATTAGCAGATTAGATAGTAATATCAGATTGTTTTAAATATTAGCATACTCTTAAAGTCGTAATTCTAAATTGAGAATGTTAAGGATGCTTAAATGGTCTTCATGGTTGCAACAAAATAGGACTTTTTAAATTCACTCTTTTTCTCCAGCTCTTGAATGGCCAGATAAAAATCAGAGCCCAAGCCGGTTCCCACATCTCTGATGGGAGCTCACATTCTGTGTGCTGGCTGACCTAATGGGAGCCTGAGACAGATCAGTTTCCTGGAGCACAGGGTGTCTCTGTGCCGGGACTTGTGTACCTGCGTCTGTAGCAAGTCCAGTCACATACTACACACCTACTTTGCCTGTAACTGGAGACGGCTGATGCACAATGGTGCTGAAAGAAGTGTACCTTTTCAGCCAGGGGACCTGTAACAGATCCTCCTGCATCTAGAGTTGCCACGCAAAGTACCCCCATCCCATCCTTAGGAGTGCCTGAGTGATCAAAGGTATCAAAAAATAGAGTAGAATGGACAGTGTGTGTGTGTGTGTTGTGTGTTTAGACTGGGTCTGACCACTCCACATTCCCCAGATGGGATGTAACTGAAGTCTTCAGTGTTTTTATTTGTGAAAGAAAACTGGCAAATTGAAAGCAGTTTCTAAGAAAATATTTGGGAGGTTTTACTAGATTCCCGCAAGAAGCTGGGACGGGTACAGATTTAACATTTCAATACTGACATTTAATAAAGTTAACTCTACCTCTCTGAAGAAAAGATGGGGGAGGAGGGATTGCTATTCTCTTCCTGATTAAAAACAACGGAAACACTTCCATGAGTTCATGGAGTGAGGTGACAATGAGGACAGACTGGCGGGTGCTCCCTTTCACAAGGGTCTGAATATTAAATATAAAAGAAGCTGTGAGCTTCTATCTTTGACAAAAGCCCCTCAGTGTGAAGCAGGAAAATGTCACCTTTTTATGGCAATTACCAGCCTAACTTCCTCACTCAGCAGGCAGAAGGTCATTGCTGATAAAGGAAGGAAAACCAGCTAGCCCCTGCTATAGCTGGACTTTGATTTATGTGTGCCTTTCAATTTTTCATGGCTCTTGTTCTCATAGACAGTAGACAGCTCTGTTTATCTGTCCATTTGCAGCTTTAACCCTCCCCTCACCCCCCACACACTCAGCCCTTCCCAAATTGAGGATAATAGCAATACCACCAGGCTTAGCTGAGAATATCTTCCAGAACCTGAAAGCCATTGGAGGCCTTAAAAAATGTACAACACCGCTTCCAAACAAATGCATCGGAGTGTGCAAGTTAACTACTACCTGACAGGAACTTGCTTTTAGAAGTAAAGAGCAACATGGAGCCTGTGAGATGGGATGTGTCTCATTTTGGGAGAGAGTGTACCATGATAAGGGGAGGGGGGTTGTGAAGAAGGGTTTAAGTTATTTTAGTTGGAATGTGATAAATAGAAACAACTTCATGGGAAGACACAGGTTTGTAAAGACCTAGAGTTCACAGGCTCTAGTCTTCACTTTCCCAGGATATACACCTATCAGCAGACACCATGCTTAGCTGCTATTTTGAATTAATACTTTATGGAAGATAATTTGCAAATGTTTCAGGATTCCAAGCAGATGACTCTGGTTCAAAAAAAAAGTGTAGTCCTACATTCTTTGACACTTCAAGGATCTATATCCTTTAGAGTTTTTACTGCCAGAGGTTAATTTGAAGCAAGACATAAACTCTGGCTGAAGCAAATTTGGCCTTCGAGAAGAGTGGTTTATCGCTGAGCTTCCTTCTCTCCTTTGTGGACTGCCGATACTAACATGAGCACTCAATCAGATTTGAGGAGAGAGGTAATAATCTTCAAGTCGGATGGTTGACAGAGTCTGGCAGACTATGATTAGATCCTAAAGAGTGTCTTCTCTTCTTCCATCTTCTTCCACGTCAACCTTGAATCTATGTTTCCTCTGCTAACCACAAGTCTGCCTCTTTTTCCAGCATAATTTATTCTCTCGTATCAATGATAACACAAATATTTACAAAGAAACTCAGCTGAAATCTTATTGGTAATAAGTACTCATTCCTATGGTGATTAGTCTGCAGAACAAAGGTTTAAGAATAGGCTACATTTCAACAGGTATAATGGCACACACCTTTAATCCCAGCACTTGGGAGACAGAAGCAGGTGGATCTCTTTGAAACTGAAGCCATCCTGATCTAGATAGTGAGTTTCAGGACAGCCAGAGCTACATGGTTAGATCCTATATTGAAAAAAACAAAGCAAAAATAATACTCTACATTTGTATATAAAAAGACATGCAATGGGGTGGCCTGCTCCACACCTTAGATATGGCATTGGGGCTCTAAAATTAACTTTGTAAATTAAAAACATCTAAAATTTGCCTAAGAGAACTAAAAGAAAAGAAAATTCTTATATCTCCTTAGAAACCTTCCCAAATCTTAAAAGCAGTTGATTCCCAGCAGAAGATTTCCCAAGGAAATCTCATTAGCAAATAAACATTTGTTAGTAATGTGTGCTACCTCCATTGGGTGGATTGTCTGTTTTACTTTATCCCCAATCACATAAAGCAGAAGTGTGAATCAAGCAAGTCCCAGTGAATATTTGTGACGTGAACACGTGGGTGGGTAGAGCATATTATGTGTGTAAGGACTAGTTAAATAAATACAGAAGATACACACCTGCCCTTAAGGAGTTTACTCAGAAGACAGACTTGAAGATGAAAGGGGCACGTAGTCTCAGTGAATATGAGCTTCTTGGTGAATAGTCAGGGAAGGGTTGTCTCTTAGGAGTTTGGCAAAACAAGGGCAGAGACAGAAACGTCACTCTGATGGTGCTTTTAAATGAATATACACAGCATGGAAATGGTAGGGCACAGCCATGCTAAAAAGATGGTGCATTTAAATCCATATGAAGGATGAAACCAAGGCAGAAGTAAATCACCATGATATATGCATGCAGCTTTGCTTGCATTTGTGACATAGTAACAGGCATAGTCTTTACTCTTCTGGTAAGCTCTGTGGTTTGCTGAGGACAAATACAAATTACATCCCCAGAAGCCACTGCTCTGGTTTGAAAGTAAATACTTCCTCTACAGTTATTCATTTTTTAAATTCATGAATGTTAAGTTTGAGATTAATATACTTATCATCTTTGAGTGGGAGATTAAAGAGTACCAAATAGGATGCAAAACAGTAACCAGAAATCACTATATATCTTCAAATATATATAAATACATATTTGATAAGGTATATATTCCATTTTTGTACATATTACATATTTTCCTGACATTTTATAATTAGTAAACATCAAATATTATTTTCCAGTTTTTAATATTTTATTAAGTGATGAATGTGTTAGACTTTATCTGCAAGTAAGGGGTGAATACCCAGGAAAGAAAGCAGCCACAATTCCAACATCATAGGGCTATAATCTAACATAGATATTATAATCAAATGATACTGGGTTTGAAACAGGGTCTCACTACACAACTCTAGATAGCCTGAGACTTAACATGTAGATCAAGATGGACTCAAACTTATAGATATCCCACCTGCCCCTGCCTTCTGGTGTAATTAAAGGCACACACTGCCATGCCCAGTTTGTCAAATAATGTTTTAAAGAAATCACAGACCTGGTGTGGAGTGTGCCCTGGTTGGGATAGTCATTGGAACACTGGTAGCCTCTAAGGGCAGGAATTGACATTTCTGTGCTGCCTTTTGTCACTGACAAATAACTGAGCAAACCATCTTTAGGGAGGGAAGATTCATTATGGCTCACAGTTTCAGAGGGTTCAGTCCAGGGTTGGGCAGCTCCAAATCAGTGGGCCTGTGGTGATGCAGAACATGATGGGAGCATCTGGTAGAGGAACTTGTTTACCTCATGGCAGCTAGGAATGAGAGGGGTGTGGTGAAGTACAGAAGCAGGAAAAAAGGAAGAGGAGGGGGAGGAGGAGGACAAAGACAAAGATGTAAATGAGGAGGAAGAGGAGAAGCAGCTACCACCACGCACAATATACTCCTTCAACACATGTCTGCAATGATTTATTTCTTCCAACAAATCCCACTTTCTAGTGTCCATATCCTTCCAATAAAATGCTACTCCATTAATAATCTATCAGTGGATTATTCCACTCATTATATCAGTGCCCTCATGATCTTCTTGTTTCCCCAAAGTCCTATGTCTGAGCATAGCACTGAGGACTAAGCCTTCAACAAAAGATCCTTTGGTGATGGTGATGTGTGTTTGGGGGGTGGGGGACATTTCTAAGCCTTTGTGAGCTATGGTGGTCAAGGTTTTCAGGCATACTTTATCAGTCCCTTTGGATTTATTCTAACCAGTTACCCTCAGCAATGGTTAGTTCAACTCAATGATACTTCAAGGAACCTGATACTCACAGGATCCAAAAGAAGAAAAATCTTTAACTTATCTTGTCTGTCTTCTATATTTGAGTTTGAAGTCGAGTGCACTCAATATTTTGTCAATATATTTTACTATAGGTCATCCCTATTTGCAGATATTGAAGAAACTTTTCAAAGCACACACACAAACACACACAAATGGTTAAATATACCATTAAAAATTCTAAAGATTAAAAAAGGATGAAAAAGGAGGTTTGCTTTACCTTTCAAATCTTACACCAGTGTCTGTAAAATGAAGACATTTTCCTGGCCATGTGGCTGAGAGGAACCAGAAAATGTATGAAAGTACTTGCTGTTTTTACCTTGCACACAGAGGTGTGGAATAAATATTTCCTGCTGACATTGTCATTGTTTTTCTATAAGAACCTATACATTATACTGAAGCCTTAGGAAATGTAATTTTGTACTTGTTTTAGGGGATGTTTTAAATCCTTTGTATGCAGCCAACAAGGAAAAGAAACTGCAGTTGTAATTTATATCATCTTAGTGTCTAAAAACTAGCCCCTCTCTAACACTTTACATTGGGATATTTCTAATCTTTTGAATTTTCTCTACTAATGTATTTCTACTTGTTCCTGAATCTCCCAGTTCAGAAACCACAATTTGTGAAATGTGATCTGTTCACTGAACGGCACCTTTGGTTTCCAGAACAATTAAAAAAAAAAATCAGTTTCTAAATTCTTTCTAAAATTAGGTAGACATCTCTGAGAGGAACATTAACACTTAACACGTGTAAGAATGTTTTGAATTTATTCTTCATTAATTAATCTATTAATATAACATATTTTAAAAATCTCAAACCCTATAAAATGCATGCCTCTGTGAAGTTCCCTGTAATATTATGTCTTGTAATAGGATAGATAACTTCATGATTTGTGAAGTTAGACACATACTGGTTAAGTGAAGACTAGCACAGAACTGTTTTACAATGATAAAATCATCTTCACTTTATACAGTGTAATTATGTGAACATTCTCTATATAACTGGATACATTATGGTTTCACTAAGGAATGAGTAAAGGAGCTTTCGTTGCTATTCAATATAAGAGTTGGGGAAGAAAAGGAATAGGGAGTGAAGGAGAAGAGAGAAAAGAAAACTTTTCTTTGTTTGTTTGCTTGCTTGTTTTTGAGACAGGGTTTCTCTATGTAGCCCTGGCTGTCCTGGAACTCACTCTGTAAACCAGCCTGGCCTCGAACTCAGTGATCCACCTGTCTCTGCCTCCCTCAGCAGTACTTAAAAAGCTAAGTAGAGAGCTTCATTCTGAAAAGCTTATAGTCTGTCATGGTGAGTATTTTACTGAAAAAAAAAAAAAATCACTCCAAAAACTGTTGAATACAATTAGGCCAAGTTTACTCAGAAAACAACTAAAATTGTGATTTTGTTATTGAGTTGAGAAACTACACTCAAGTTCAGTATATGTGCAAATAGAGTTTTGTAGCTCAGAGGCAGAGTTGGAGGACAGTGGGTAGAAAATGAAAGAGGAAACATCAAGGCTAGACAGACTTCTGCTGCTGCTATTTTATTGAAAAATAAAACTAAACCGAAAAGGACCTTGCAGAGGGCAGGCCAGAGTGATAAGATATAGAGGGTGGGACTTCAGGAATTTGTCAGATAGCAATGATGATTAGATATCGAGAGTGGAAGAGTTTCACTCTATCGACTGTCAGAATTCGTGACTAAATATTCAAGGTCTGAGACTCAAGTGGTGCTGGGGTAAACTCGGGTCAGGGACGTAGAGACAGTCCTTGTCAGTACAGTACAGAGAGAAGGCGTATAGGTGAATGATCAAGAGTCTGTGCTTATAACAATAAAGAGAAAGTACAGTGAGATGAACTTGTCCCCCAATCCCTGAGTGTACCTTAGTTTGGAAATATCCTTGAAGTTTTAGCAAACCAACTCCTAATACATAGTGAACCAATTATCGAGAGAAAGGCACCTCAAGGTTCTAAAGAAAGGAATTGCTTCAAAGCAGTGGGAAAACTAAACTTAGAGGAGAAAGGGAATAAGAAGGAATTTAAGGAGCAGCAGCAGATAAGGAGGAAATCAAGGGTCGACTAGTGAGGTCTTGGAGAAATCTCAAAAACATTCACAGATTCAGAAAAGGGTGTTATCTTTGATTGACCCACATGTGGCTTTCAGTGTCATCCTGACAGTGAACAAGGAGGAGTGGCTAATTCTACTATCATCATTATTCAGTGTGTGAAAGATGATGCTGTATACCTTGGCCAGTTGACTACTGTCTCCATTTAAAAAATAAAAGTAAAAATCCAGATACATTCAAATATTAAGTCAGCTAAAAATAGATCTGTCCCAAATCAGCAGGTCCTGTGGGACCAAGCAAACTGTATGGCCTTTCTTCCCCAGACAGTGTCAAGGTTTTATTGCAAAAATGTGACGAGAACAGAGTTACCTGAACATGATGTCACTGTTGGCAAGCCTCCGGCCAGCCTCTGCCAACATCTCAAGTAAGGCCCAGTCCTAAATTAGATGAGGCCAACTCCATGTCTGGTAATCCTGTCCTATCATGATTTGTTCTGACAGAACATACCTTATCCTAAAAGCTAATAAATATATTCTCTAGACTTCTACCACCCACTAGAAATACTACTATCCATATCACTTAGTCAGTTAACCTACTATGTTAATTGTTTAACAGTTGTGGAGAAAAACAAACAGAATACATTGAAATCTTCTGGTTCAAAATACACCTAAAAATGTCTCCATCTGGTAAAAGGTGGTTTTGTATCGCTACAACATGAAGAACACGTATGATTCTCAGGCAGTGAAAGCTATGATGAGCACTTCAGAGAAACTAAGTTGATTCACTATCACTGTGTAGGCTAATGACCAGTTTCCTGGTGGAGGACCGGAATGACTTGCATCAGCCATGACTTCAAAGGCAGAGCAGACTGAGGGGTAATTATATTTTCACATGTTGATGAAAACACCATCTACCCAGTGATCTTATGTCTGCTTGATCATTACAGGATTTGAGAATTATTTGTAGAATTATCAAGTGTGGTGTTGAAGTAGGGCAGTGTTTAAGTGATCTCGGGGAGTCTATCAGTTTGTGTGCATGTATGTGTGTTTGCTTAATAAAGGGCACAAACGGAGTGACTTATACAATGGAAATGATCTCATAGATCTGGAAGGTTGTGGACAAGGCTATGGAATGGTGGTTTCTGTCTGTGGTTATGGGGACAGATTTGTTCTCTGCCTCTCCCTGCTTTCTAACAGTTTGCCACACATACTTGGCATTCTTTGGCTTGAAGCACATTTCTCTATTCTCTGTGTTTGTCTTTACAAGGTGTTCTTCCCATGTATGTCTGTGTCAAAATTCTCTTGGTTTATAAGGACATCACTTACCCTGGCCAAAGAGTCCACCCTCCTTCACTATGACCTCATCTTAACAGCCTATTTCCAAAAAAAGAGATATCGCATCCTGAGATACGGAAGGTTAGAATTTCAAAATATATTTTTGAGGGTAATGGATAGAATTTAACCATTGCACTGGTACTTTGGTGAAAACAGATCATATAAAATTAGGATTCTTATCGAAAAGGTAATAAACCTTGCCGCACGCACGAGTTGACTTTAAACTGGCTTTTGGCTCTCACTATCTCTGGCTTGGTGGACTACATACTTCCCAGAGATTCTAGTTTTGTCCTAAATCAAAAGTTTTTTCTTCAAAGTATTTATCTCTATAGAAAAAACAAAAAGCAATCAAAAACCAAACAAACAAAAAAGCAATCTCTAGGGAAGAGGCATCATCAATCCTCTCCAGGTAGGTCAATTCCAGTCACCCCCTCTAGTCTAGTCAGACTGAGCTGACTCTCTTTTAGCTTTTGTATCTTTTTTGTCATGACCTCTTTAGCTACTATGTATAGCTACTATATTTAGCTGCTGTAGCGCTCAGAACTGTTTGCTTGAGAATGTATATGAAAAGCAGTCTTGAGTAGTAGTCCTCAGTGTAAGCCCTTGTAAGCCCTTATGGACAGAAACACACACGGGCACTTTTATAGCCCCCCCCCCATGGACTCCTATTGGTAGAGCCAACTAAAGCTACTCTTGACAATAAAGAGATCCAATTTGCCTTAACTTAGAAAATTTACTATTTTTCTGAACACCATGTGTGATTTCTCATGGAAAAAAATATTTGAGAGAGATAAAAAAAAAAAAAATTGTGAACATTCAACTCAGACCAAACACTCAAATTGTGGTCCCTTTTCCCTAAAGACTGTTTATATAGTCCTCCATATGCATCCTAGACTCCTCTGTCTACAAGGTCCTAGATCATGACTTTTCCAGACAGTTTGTTACAGAATCAAGCAACTTTTGCATTATTTGTATTTGGCAGTGCCTATTATGTATCAAATAGTTTATGTCTCTCCGTGTCAAATCCAATAATTTTAGATGTCAAAATAGACTGATAAATGAATGAGGAATGTATCAGTTGCCCAGTGAGTGGTTGAATAAAACCTAAGCCAAATTAAATAACGAAGAGCCGTTTGTGTTATAAAGCCACAAGGGATCAATCCACAGCAGCTATTATTTCCACATGCTTTTTTTTTTTTTCTACTTTTAAGGTCAAGTGTTTCTGCAGCAATGAAGAACTTCCAACATATTATTCCCTGATTAAATACCACTTGTCTATAATACAGAACTACATTCAGTATAATGCATGAAAGCTAACACCTTAAAACAGAGATTTCTTGAATTTTATACCAGTTTACTCGGCTCACCTATGTTTATTGAGATATGGGTTTCAACATGCTCAAAATAATATCAAGTACATAAATAGTTCTCCTTGTGTATTAGCAGTATCCCAACTGTGTGGATGATGTCAGGTCAGATCAGCACGACAAGCCCCAACAGAGAAGAATACTACTTCATTGCTGTGTAGCCATTGTAAGTACCCAAGCTGACTCCTTAGACATATGAACTTTAACTTGGGGAATTTATGAGGTTATCCCCCATCTTCACCATCAGCATTGAGAAACAATCCAGTTAAGAATCTAGTGAGGTAAGCAATTTTTGAGATGTTGTGGTACATGGTCAAAATGTATTTTACTCTCCAGAGACTCTAAAGGTCAAATGAAGTCATAACCAGAAATCAAAGCAAATCACCATTGGAGAACATCAAAGGCACACATGTATAGTTATTATTTGGAAGTGTTCCCTGTTATAGGATGGCTATGAAGTAGTCCTTGAAGGGTTCAGGTGTAGAAGGCTTGTGCCTCAGTGGATAGATCTAATCATTGGGGCATGCTTGAAACTTGTAGGTATGATCTAATCAATGGATTAACCTATCAATAGATTCTTAATTTGACAGTATTATGGGTAGCTGATAGAAAACTTCAGAGATAAGGGCCTTATTTAAAAAGGTTGGCAACAAGGGGTACACCACTGGGGGCCATAACATTTAGCCTCTCTCTCCCTCTCAGCATCATGGCTAACATGATGAAGTTAGTCATCTCACTTACATGCTTCTACTATTGTGATATTCAACCTGACCCAAGTCCAAAGCAATAGAGCCAGCAGGCCATGAACTCAGACTTTACTGATCACCTTCAGGAATAGAGAGTTTCTCATCTCCTAAGGACAAGAATTAAGAGAATAATGTTAAAATAGATGTCTAGATCTGTCTTGACTCAAAATGCATAAGAGAAGCATTGAGGACTATCCATCTGTGATGAAGCTCTGCTACTGACTTCTGACTTAATAGCTCTATCAGTGTTGCCCAATCAAACCATGAAACATGGACCACCACTTCACTCCAATAGGAAACAAAGAGATGGGGGGAAACAGGGAAAGAAGGAGAGAGGAGTGTGCTATACTCATGGAAGAGTGAGAGGGGTGGGGCAGGTCAGGCAGCACTGGGCCTTCTGTCTTGGTAATGTTTGTCTACTCCTTTATATATTCCTTTCTCTGCAGGGTGACTGGAAGATTAGTCATGCCTTCTGATCTGGCCCATGGCCTCTTCAGTTCACAGTGTCATTTTTTTTTTCTAGAGAGTATACTCACTACAGTACTCCTGTTCAGATACTCAAATGACTCCTACATCATAGATGCTAGAAATAGCTAACACTTCATAGCTCAGCTACTCCAAAAACCTAGGAAATCTGCCATTCTGATTCTCTCTCTCTTTCTCTCTCAGTCTCTCAGTCTCTCTCTCTCTCTCTCTCTCTCTCCTCTCCTCTCTCTCTCTCTCTCTCTCTCTCTCTCTCTCTCTCTCTCTGTATATGTCTCCTCTGTTCTACCTCAATGCTCAAATTGTATGCATGAACTCCAAGTTGTATGATTAACTCAAACATCTTGTCCTGGTCTGTATATCTTGCCATTATTACCACACCCTTGGCCATTTCTAAAATCCCTGTAAGTACCCACTCTGACAATTGTTTCTTATGATAAGATATTCTAACACTTTTCATCTAACTGCTTCTAATTTGCCTGAGCATTCTAGTGTACCAACACTGCACATCAGCATAGTTCTCCAGTAGCTACTTTTCTATCCACCTACATGGATTCCAGAACCCTGGTGCAGCCATATTCTGTCTACTAGCCTGGCTTTCTGTTTGCTTCACAGCATAAAGATGACCTAAAAGCATGCAGACTTTCTGAAATAGCTCAGCTGAGCAAGCGCCTATGAATTACAAGTAGATTCCACATTACTCGGCACATCCAACAGATTCCTTGATAAACATTCTTTGTAAATTTATTTATTTATTTCTATGCATATGATGGTTTTGCCTGCACTTATGTCTGCACACCATGTGCTTGGAAGCCAGAAGAAGAAACCAAATTTCTTGGCATGAGAATAAATAGTTGTAATTTGTCATGTAGGTGCTGGGAATTGAACCTAGGTCTTCTGAAAGAACATCCAGTACTTTCAACCACTGAGCTATCTCTTCAACCCCTTATTAAACATTCGTGTTCACCTTCTGCCTGACACTGACATGTGATTTCTTTTTTATCTTTAATCCTTAACCTTTGGTTCTCTGGCCACATTGATTTGACAATCAATTGATTTGACAGTTCTCAAGCTTTGTAAGAAAATAGAAATGGTATAGAAATTTTTACTACATTTTCTTTACTAAGTATACTCTTTACCTACATTTTTCTTTCCTACCATTTTATTCATCTAACTCTGTCTCTTCAAGGCAAACTGACCTATTGCCTGCTTCATAGTCTGCTTGTTCTACTACTCAATGTCCCATGCAGTTATTTCCATATCTCCTGGATGATTGGTCTCTTCCTTTTCACTGGCTTCAGTCACAGAAAGAACTACAGCCCCTTGCACCATGAGCATCTTCACTGAAACAAGCTGTAATCTCCCACAGTAGCAATGGTCACACATGACTTTTTTGGCTTACGTCACCCTCTCACTGTTACTCAAAAGAAGAGTTTAGATTTTCTTTTTCAACTTTACTGCCTCTCTTCTGTACACATACACTCCAGTGAGGCCTGCATTTCCTTCATTCCAATGAAACTATTCTTCAACAACAGCCACCAACATACTCTCCTCATCCAATCCAAATATACATTAAAACCCCTGCCCTTGACCTTTTGGTGACTTTTGACCTAGATGACCAAATGTTTCCTTTGGAAGGAATTGTATCTAGGCCATTGAAGACACTCTACACGTCATTGTCAGTTTTCATGGGTTTCCCTCTAGAAAGGAAGTGGGAAGACTTTCACACTGGTTCTTGAACTTTCACCCTACCCTTTCCTTCGGTGACCTCAAACGATACCGTGATGTCAATGGTGTATAAAGACAACAACTTCCAAATGCACAGCTCCAGTCCCAACTTCTCAGTTCATCTCTCGAAGGTATGCTCAATGGCCACCTTTCCTCTTGTATGAGTAGACGGGACTCAAGTGAACCAGCACCTACTCAGAAATACTGATGTTTGCCTCTACAGAACTATTTACCTTTGAAATTCTTTTTCTACCATTAGTGCTTGTTCCTCTTCTCGTCTGCAGCTTCCTTTACCACAGTGCATTAGAATCCCATTACATCTTCCCATACTCACAGCTATGACCTTACCAGCTTCAACCAAACCCCATCATCCTTCACTGGACTGTGCCTTAAAATCCTCCATGGCCTCTCCGATTGCATATTTTTTTCACTTCCATGCTTCACAATCAAATAATTAACCCCAAAAGCAAATGTATCATTCTCCCACTTAAAACCTTATAATAGCTTTTCAGCACAGAACCAATGAAACCCAGGTTTATTACCATGATGTGTGTTTGTTTTGGACAGTATCTCGTGGAACCCAGGCTAGTCTCAAGCAATGTAACCAAGACTATCTGTTAACTTTAGATCTTCCTGCATCTACCATCTGAATGCGGAGATTACAGTTGTATGCTACCACACCTAGTCTGTGCTGTGTGGGGAACAGAACTGGACTTACTGAATGCTAGGCAATGCCCCTGCCTCCCTCCCCTCACTGGCCCCTTACATTTCTGATATTTTACTCTGATCTCTGGGTACTTCTTCAACATTGTCTTCATTCTAGTCCAAGCTGGGGCGCAAATCTGTTCCTCCTCTGGGGGTCTTTATCCTTGCTGTTCCCTCTGTTAAAGTACCCACCACTCCTCATGGCTGTACATGAATGCTTCCTTCCTGTTCATCACCCAGGCTTCCCTCCCTGTGTCTCTTCAAAGGCTTTTTCCTTTTCCTTTCTTTCTTTTTTTTTTTTCCCCCCAGAACTCTGAAGCGCTGCAGCTGTTTACTGTCTAACTCAGCAGGTTTCAACCAGAAGAGGTTTTTGCCTCCCAGGGATCTTTACACAAGGCTAGAGTCATCTGGGGTTATCATTACCAGGAAGTGTGTCTAACACTAGTGAGTGGAGGCCAAAGAAGCTGCTAAAATAAACACTTTATGATGCAGAGAGCATCCCTTTATAGGGAAGATTTATCTGGATACAACAGATGCTAACTGGATGGGAGCAGAAAGCCATGAATGGGTGCTTTATTATCATGCTGCACAGATCAGCACAGCAAAGGTTAACATTTATTTCAGACTTAAATGCATCACATGCTGTTTAAAGTTTTACAGGGGGGTTACTTTCATCAATCGTCACATATCAACAACTGTAAGAAGAAGGTCCTATTTTCTGTGTCACACTGATAGTACCAGGGCATGAAAAGGTGAAGAGTCTTCCTCTGGGTCAGGGTGGAGGGCTGTGATTTGAATCCAGACTGTCTGGCTCCTTTCCCCCTTTTATTATAGGGCCGTGAAATTATATTTCTCCTATATGTTATTTGTCTTCTCCCCCTGCTGTATAATCTCTATGAGGAGAGTGCATGCCTTGCTCTTGTTTACCCCTCTTCCAACCTCTATGTCTAGACATGTTAGTTATAAAAGAAATCTCAAATAATGAACAATTCTGAATGCTTTTCCAGTCTTGTGTCCCGGAATTCTTGTTTCTTCAAAAGAGCCCACTTCTCAATTCAGGACAACCTTTCTGACTCTGAGACATTCTGTTCTCTGTCTCTAATTTAGCCCACGCTCTTCCTCAGGTCTGACTTTCCCTCCTAATGCTTCCATCAATACCTGGAAAACTATATCACGTTTCTACCTGTGCCTCAAAGACTACATAATATATTTTAGGTCCGTAGAGCCACAGAGTAGTTCTAGAAGAAACAACTTTAGGAAGTCAAAGTTTTCTAGTTATATATTTTATACAGAGAAAAATAAGACTCAGATAAACTAATGAATGCAAAAATTCAGTTTTATCTTAAGAATTTTCATATGACGTTAATTATAATGCTAACAGAAAAAAATAGAATTTGTGGAAAATCTTTGGAAAGAAAGAACTCTAGGCCTACTCAAGCAAGCATTTTTATCTCCTCTTTAAATAGTGTAGAATTTCCCCTGACGTCATCTATCCATTTCATATTTTCTTTATTTTTTTTTTAAATTTTGCTTTATGTGGGTTAAATGGGTGTCTTGATTGCATATGTGTATGTGTACTTTGTGCATGTGGTATACATAAAGGCAAGAAGAGGGTGTCAGGGCCCCTGAACCTGGAGTTAAAGAGAGTTGTGAGCTGTCATATGTGTGCTGCAGATTCAACCCAGATCCTCTGGAAGAGCTATGTCTTAGACACTGTTCTATTGTTGGGAATAGGCAGCACGACCAAGTCAACTTATGTAATAGAAAGCACTTAGCTGGGGGCTTGCTTAAGTCCATTATCATCATGACAGAGAGCATGGCATAACGTAGTTGTGGTGCTGGAAAAGCAGCTGAGAGCTCCATCTTGATCCATGGGGGGGTGGGGGGAAGAGACAGAGACAGAGAAAGAGAGAGGAGAGAGAGACGAGAGACAGAGAGAGACAGAGAGAGACTGGGCCTGGCATAGGCTTTTTTGAAGCCTCAAAGCCCACTCCCAGTGATACACTTCCTCCAACAAGGCCACATCTATCACATCTCTGTGAGATTATGGGGATCATTAGTCAGACCAAGACAAGCTACCAGGACTTTAACCTCTGCGCCATCTAGCCAGTCCCCAATTCAAAGTTTCTTCATTCCTAACCCTCAAGCCAATGTATTCCGATGTTTTTATCTCTTAAATACAACAATTTCTATCTTTCTTATTGGTTTTTTTTGGGGGGAGGAGTTGGGACTGTTGATGACTAGTCTGTTGTATTGCTGTGAGTAGAGGTCTTATTCTGTATTCCAGGATTCCCCTTATCTTGGAGCACTCTTCTTACCTGTGCATTCAGAATGCTAGGATAGCAAACCCTAGACACCACTCCCAGCCCTTCCTACTCCCAGCCCTTCCTATGTTCAGAACCATTACATCTGTGGTTCTTGACTTTAGTGTATTGGTAATATAGACAGGACAGAAGATAATGTTTGTTTTCATCTAGGGTCTTCCACTGTGACACAAACTGGTTCATATTGTCAGAGAGAGTTATGGGGAAGGTCACAGCTCTTTGCACTGCTCATCAGTCTGTTTCTGGGAGTGCAACGAAAAACAACAGGAGGGATGTCTGTGGTTTTAATATGAAGTGTCCCTCCAAGGCACCTGTTCTGAATACATGTTCCCTTGGCAGGTGGCACTGTGATAGAAAGCTCTGAAACTCTTAGATGTTGTGAGCTGTCTGGGGGGAGCTTGAAGATTTAATCTAGACTCCAGTTCTAGCCTTGATGTCTCCTTCCAGTCCATCTCTTTGTCAATAGCATCTGCTACATGCTCCTGCCATGATGCTGATACCACTATGATGGGCTCCAATCTTCTGGAAGATTGAGCCAAAATAAATCTCCTGTCCCCCATGTCATTTAATCTAAGTATTTTGGTCACGGTGATACAGTAGTGACTAATACAGGTGTCATACTCCCCAAAAGATGAACAGAAGACGATATACTTAATAATCAGGACAAGAGATAGATCGGTGAGCAGTTAACCTGTGTGGCATCATTTCTATTTTCTATAATGTAAGTGTTTTAATTCAACACTTGGTAAGAGTGACTACCGTTGTGTTTAAATGTGAGGAACCAACTTAGGTAGCTTCTCCTGCCTCTTGAGAACTTGGTTCCACTGGGACTGATCCCTGTCAGAAGACTTCCTTCTGTATCCTCTGCATTATGCAATATGTTTCTAATTATTGTCCTCTACAGCTTGGACCCTAGATGCTACTTTTCACTGCTTTTATCAAAACAATCTTCACTTGCATTCCAAGAGCTGTTTAGATCCTGACTAGCGGCGACTCAGAGGTCCCAGAGAGAGGCTCACAATGTATGGCAGGCACCAGTGTTTCATCTCTCTCTCCCCTTGCCTGTCAAGCTGAGTGGTTTTTGTGTTGTTTCTAGGACTCCATTCACAGACCACCACTTCAACACGTCCAGAGCAGATGTATCCAGAGACACTCTGATTCTTCAAGCCCTCAACGTGGACAAGACTTATAGTTATTTAGAACATGATATTCCCGTTTGGAGTAACTGATGATTGACAGGAAGAGCTGTGTTCTTTATAATGGAAGAATCTTTGTAGCTCTGACCCAGCAAAAGCCAAACATGGTGCCAGTGAAGTCTGCCATTATAGAAAGGGACCTCCAGGAGTGAGGCCACAAACTCCCCCATTTAGGAGTCATTCTTCCAAATATGCAAACAGTGTCTGTTCAAGCTACAAGAAATAACATCTGTCTAGTAGGTTAAAAGGCGAATGGATAAACAATGCTGTAAGTGAATCATGGTAATGAAGCAACTGTGTAAATCCTGACTGCAGGAAATGTTAGAAGACAACATGAGGGGCCTGACAGCAGGATAGGGAAGGTCATGTTCTACTTGGAAGCAGCATCCTTCAGAATAGCTTGGGATGGGAAATGTTTGGCCACTCATGTAGTTCATAATGTGTGGAACATAGAACAAGGGCACAGAGACCAAATAGCCTGCTTATATAGAGAGACATGATCCAGGAAGACTGAAGTTAATCCATGAGAGGAATTGGAGTCTATTCTGAGCACAAATGGTATTCTCAGCACCATCATCATCATCATCACCATTATTTCATCATCACCACCACCACCATCATCATCATCACCATCATCATCACCACCACCATTATTATCACCATTATCTCATCACCATCACCACCATCATCATCATCATTATTTAATCATCACTACCACCACCACCATCATCATCACTATGTTTTTCATTATTTGAAACAATTTTAAATACAAATATATTTTGATTATATTCTTCTCCTCCTCCAAGTCCTCAAGATCCTCTTCCCCTACCTACCCACCCAAATTTTAAAAGTCCAAAACAACAACACAACCCTCAAGACCATGAAAACTAAATAAAGCCACTTCCAAAAAGAAAAAAAAAAATCACCAAACTGTAACCAAATAAAGGACACACACACATGCACACACACACACACGCACATGCATGCAAGCACACATGCATGCACCCACACACAAAACCAAAACCAAAACAACATGTGGAGTCCAGTTACATGTTGTTTTGCTACTTTTGAACATGAGACCTGCCCTGGTGTGGTTGATATACCCAGCACCTATCAACTGAAGACAACTGATTTCCCCCTCTTGGTATGGTATAAGTGATGGTTCATTTGTTAACCTTTACCCAGTGGCTAGGCTTTCTTCTTTCTTTCTTTCTTTCTTTCTTTCTTTCTTTCTTTCTTCTTTCTTTCTTTCTTTCCAAAAATACAACAAAATAAAATGTAATAAGTTAAAACAAAACTGTCACGTCAAATTAGGGTAAGACAAACCAACAGAAGGTAAAGAGCACAAGAGAAGACACAAGAATCAGAAACCCACTGTTTGCACACTCAAGAATCTCATAGAACACTAAACTGGAAGCCATAATATATACACAGAGGACCTGGTGCCAACTCACGCAGGCCCAGTGCATACTGCCTCGATAACTGGTACATTTCTAAGTTGCCTCAGATAATTCTTGGGGTAATAGAACCTCTGCTTGATGCATCCTATATTCTTCTTACATGAATTCTTGAATGTGGCTTGTCTGTTACTTTATGTCTTTCACCAGACCATCAGTATTTGTCTGAATTTGTCCAGTCTCCATTAGAGCACATAGTTTTTAAGGTCTTCTCCCAACCTCTCTGTTTTTCTTTGCTTACAAAACATTTCTTCTACAGTTCATGGGCCTTATTCTCTCCTTAAATTATTTTCTATACCGAGAAACAGTGTCATGTTGTTAATATGCATTAGTCAGCCCCTCTGTCTTTGTCATTTAGCTCACTGCTCTTCATTCATTTCATTTATGACAGCCACACTTCTCTACTCTCTAATAGTCCAGATGTAGTAGGGAAAATGGGTAATGTACTGTTGTGCATACATGTGGTAGTTTGAATAAGTTTGGCCCCCATAGACTCATGTGTTTGAATGCTTGGCCCATAGGCAGGGGTACTATTAGAAGGTGTGTCCTTGTTAGAGGAGGTGTGGCCTTGTTATGGGAGGTATGGCCTTATTAGGGGAGGTGTGTCACTGTGGGGGTGGGCTTTGAAGTGTCCTATTCTCAAGCTATGCCCAGTGTGGCATACACTCTCTCCTTGCTACCTGCAGATCAAAATGTAGAACTTTTGATACCAGCTCCAGCACCATGTTTGCCTGCATACTGCCATGCTTCCTGCCATGATGATAAGAGACTACATCTCTGAAACTATAAGCCAGCTGCAATTAAATGCTTATACCTTATAAGAGTTGCCATAGTCATGATGTCTCTTCACTGCAATAAAACCCTAAGACAATACATAATGATTTTCAATATTTAATTAGGTAACATGGAACGTGTTTATCTGACACATGATATTGTCACAGGTGAGACAGGTTCTCTTCAGTTATAAAGAATACTACCACCAGGTATGGTGGTATATATCTATAGTCCTAATACTGAGAAATGGAGATTGCTGTAGGATAGCTCTGATGCTAAGGTCCTGTTCCCCAATTGGCTCTTGATCTATCAGTAAAGAAGCCATGGGCCAATTGCTGGGTGGAAGGAATAGGCAGCATTTCAGGGTTCCCAGATTCAAGGAGAAGAAAGAGAGAGAGAGAGAGAGAGAGAGAAAGAGAGAATTAATTCAAGATGCTTTGGGGGGAAACAGGTGACCAGCCTTGTGAGATCTTGGACAGAATAACCACAGACTGACCACTCCTACAGGCAAGCAGTTGGGGAAGTTCAGCTGGAGCTGAGCAACTAAAGTTGGCAGGTGGAGAGGTATGGAGATAACAATATTGATAAGGGCACTGATTCTCCAGGTAGGAGATAAGTAGCACCTAGCAATTGTGCCAAAAAGGCAAGTTAAAACTGAACAACTGTGCATGTGTGTGTTTTCACTGGCAGATCCAATATTCTCTGGTAGTGCTGTCCATTCCAGGAGCTTAGACAGGTAGCAAAAGCTACACACAACAGACTGCTTTGAGTTCATGGCCAGCCTGGAATACATAGTAAATTCAAGGACAGCCAGGCTATACAAAAAGATCATGTTTCAAAAGTAATAAAAAAGTAGTCACCAGAAAAGAGATGTGAGGTCTAAACAAAGACAATGGGAATTTCAAAGAAAACACTGGATTTGAGACAACTTGGAGAATTTAATTGATGATGTCAACATTATCAAAATGCTCAGTGACATTTTCTTCTCATGAAACTGTGGTCTGACATGCCCTGTGATGACTGGAGAAGGGAGAGGAAGGATGAAGACATTTTCCTACAAAGTGTAATTGGTTCTGTCACAAATACTTTAAGAATAAGGTTTGTAAGGTCTGTTTTGATACAGACTGGTGGAGCAGTCTTGGCTCTGATGAATGAAATGAAGTTAGGCCTAGGACAGGTTATGGTTTTGTCAAAAGAGGTAGAAGGAGAGGCCAGAGTGATTGACAGAAGTCTATTTCAGTACAGGAGAGAAGATTACAAGGCAACGTTTTTTACAAGTCACTTTAAAGAGACTACTGAGTCCATTCAACTATTTACCTAGTGCTTGAGTGAGCTCAACAGAGTAGCAAAGAATTGTCAAAAGGCCCCCAGGGGGAGAGACAGTAATGATTTTTGAAAAATGTATATTTGGAGCTAGGATAAATACAAATCTCTATTGGGTATTGTGTGTACATGTGTACATTCATGCATGCATGTGTGTCATGTGTGTGTGCATGTGTATGTGTGTATGTGTGTGTGTGTGTGTGTGTGTGTGTGTGTGTATGTGTGTGTCTTTCTGTGTATACATGAAGATTAGAGAACAACCTTAGGTGTCATTCTTTGGGAGATGCCCACCTTGTTTTCTGAGACAATGTCTGTCATTGGCCTGGTTTTTCAAATTCAACTAGGCTGACTAGCCAATGAGATTTAGGGATTCTCCTGTTTCTACTTCCCAGTGCTAGGGATGCAACAAGCATGTTCCTTCCTAACAAGCTTTGCATGTTTGTAGTGTGTGTGTGTGTGTGTGTGTATGTGTGTATTGATGGAAATCAGGTGTTCACACCTGTGTTTATAAACTGGCCAATCCTCTAGTCCCAATACTTTTAATTTTTGACATATATTTTTACTCATTGAGGGTCTTCTTTACCAACCTAATCTATTGTTTTCTCTAGGAATAGATCGAATAGACTTTTGAGGGACACTTGAGACACTGTACTATGACCTGTGTCAACAGTGAGTGATTATCTCTGTTCTACAGTGCTGGGTAAAAGGGGAATGTGAGTGTCTCTGTGAACTTAATACAAATGGAACAGAGCCCCAGATGGTCTACAAAGAAGCTGAACATTCAGCAAATGAATGCATTGAGAGTTTCCTTTGTGTCTGCTGGGAGGAAAACCATTGAAAACATTTAAAGCAGGGAGAGAAGGAAGGGATCTTAGACTGACTGACTCCCAGGTCATAAACCCAGATTCTATCTTCAAATGATCCTCACTGACATCATCTTAAACAAAACAAGACAAACTCTGGTAGTAGTCCAAGAAGAGAGCTCCACTGTTTTCCATTACCTGCTGAAAGGGATTTTATAACAGGCTGGTTGTTAACAGGTATGTGCATCATGTCACCCCTTTGGACGTATTACAGTGAACATGCACTTGGCTTGGACCACTTGGACCACAGTCCATACAAAGATGTCAGGAGGAGACACAAGTAGAGAGTTCAAGTTCTTTAAGGGAATGGAAAGGGACTGCTCATAGAAATCTTGGAAATACCTTTATATGTTCTCTCGTATTGAGTAGGATTGATCATCATGGTTCATCCCAGAAGCCCTTTGTCTGACTCTAGGGTCCAACCTATTGCTCAGCTAACGTTGCAATCTGTTCTTTCCACTAATATTAGAAGCTAACTTCCACCTTCCAGGAGGTGGAAGACATTTCTGGTACCCCTTTGACCTCGTCTTAGCAATCCTTTCTACCAATGCACATTCTGGATTTAGCCCTTACACAGATGAGATTGGCCTAGTACTTTATCATTCATTCATTTATCAGATTTGCTTGGGGATCAGCTCAATTCTCTGGCACAAGTGAGATCATTGAGGTTGCCAGGACAGAGTGACCTGAGGTTGTTGAGTGCTATTGAACCAAAATAACTTTTCCCATGACTTATGGATTTAAATTTTCTTTCTTGGGGCTGGAGAGATGGCTTAGTGGTTAAGAGCACTGACTGCTCTTCCAGAGTTCAATTCCCAGTAACCATATGGTAGCTTATAACCATCTATAAGGGCATCCAATGCCCTTTCTTGGTGTGTCTGAAGACAGCTACAATGTACTCATATACATACATATTGTGGAGTCACTTTTTTTTTCCTGTAACTTTGGTAGGTCGTTCAGTGTTAATACAGCCATGCATATCTCGAGAAAGGAATGGTGTTAATGCCTTCAATAAAATGGAATATGTCCTAAGTCACAGTGGTAGATTTAAAACCATGGGTTATCTTTTTCTTGGAAGAACTCCAATATGTTAAGGAAATAAAAATTACAAAAATAAGTCAGCATACTCTCATAAATACTAGGCGAGAAAAAGCTAACATAGCTTTTAGTGGTGTTCCTTCACACAGAGTTCTTTGCATTGCAGTGGGATTAGAGATTGCACTGGTCAATTATAATTTGGATTTCTCTAAATCAGATCACTCTCAGATGAGGGAGTAAGAAGAATTAGCATGAAGTTGGATATGATCAAAGAGACATACAGGAGTAACCTTGAAAATGGAGGGTTGGCGAGATACCCGAGTTGGAAGGTCATCCTTGCTATGCGGCCATATTGCTCTCTGCTGTATTTGGAGTCTAGCTTGCACAGGACCAGAGCTAATTTTCACAGACATCATTCTTCACAAAGTCCCTTTACATGCCCTTCGACAAAAGTTAGTATAAGAACAAAATAAAACTTTTACTTTGTCTCTTAAACTGAAGTTCCATTTCCTTGGGCTAGTAGTCAGTTCCTTCTACAAACGTTATGAAAGAGACCATTTACAGCAAATATCCTTATAGGTGACCAAGAGAAAAAAACAAAACGAAAACCATGTATCTCATGCTTCTCTCCAACATTGCTGCCTACCTGGGAGTTTGATGTTATTTTGGACCTGCAACCCAACTTCCTTTGTAGTTATTGATGGTTGTCTGAGCATTATGGGATATGTTTTCCACACCCTGCTCTTAGGTAGCTTTTTCTTTTGTATCCTTTCTCCCTGGTATTCTCATTGTTCCTTCTTAGAACTTTGTCACCTACTCAGCAATGTCTAATAGGCGACCTCTCTCAGTCCTTACAAAACACAGCCGGGTAATAACAACTTTATTATCTCCTTTCCGAGGCAATTTGCACTTAAATAGGATTCAAGTGCATCATTCTGAAAGTAATGTTCTCAGCAGTAGAAGTCTGGTGTTAAATGAGAGATGCAAGAGAATTGGGGGGAGTAAAGACAGGTAAAGAGACACTACAGACCTTTCTAAAGTTTCCACTGGACTAAGTTCCTCTTCTAAAAGAGAAATTTCTATAGTTATTTCTTTTGAAACTGTACTATAATTAGATCCTTTCCTCCTTTCTCTTCCCTCCCTCCCTAAGACTCCTCCCATGCACCCAGCACCATCCCTCTCAAACTCATGACCCTTTTTTTTTATACATATAGACAAATATATAGACTCCTAAATGTAGAAATGCAGCCTGCTTAGTCCATACACTATTTCCTGTATCTACATGGTTCACAGCTGACTGCCTGGTATTGGATAACCAATTAGGGGACTCTTCCTGGAGAAGACCATCTCTCCCACTCTAACAGGGAAGGGGAAGTATAAGGGTTCTCAAAGGAAGGATTTTGTCGGTGCCAATCAATGAAAGTCAACTTGCTCTATCGTCCTCATAGTAATGTCCTTATTTTATTTATAAGAACTATATATTCTAATGTGAGTTTCTTATAATTCTCATAAGCCAGTGAAGTCTGGTCCCCTCTCCCCCCCAGTTTACACAGGAAGTGGGACTTTCTGGTGTCAAGGCTACCCCTCAAGTTTCTCTCCTCTAATGCCTCTTGGGGGATGCCTTGCTCCATCATCTCTCTAGGATTACATCCTGCTGTTTTTTCCCATTCTTTTTTCCATTAGCAAAACCAGACTTACGCCATCCCATGTACAATGTTACTCATAGCCAAGTTCAGGATGTTGACCTTATGTGATCTCATGTGCTACCAGATGCCAGGTACCATCGCCATTCATCAAAGTTGTTAGTGGACTCCCTGTGGGCATCCAGTTAAGTTTTTACTTTGCCTTCTCAAAAGCAATGTCCTTTAAAGGTAATAAGAAATAAGATTTTCCCACCCAGGAAAAAGAATCTTATGTTACTTTACAACTGATTTTTTAAATGTTACAAATTAGATGTTAAATTTGTACAGTCTTATCACTAGTTGTATGGCTTTTGATTATTAAGCAGTACTTAAAAAAAAAGAATATTAGCATTAAATACTAGTTTGACTTGATTGTCACACTTGGTAAGTAGAATCATTCACATTGGAATAGAGCAACCCAAAATGCCAAAGATGATCATAATAACATAATTAATAACTTTACACAGTTAAGTATACTTAGTTCCACAGACAATAATTAAATGAATAAAAGTAATAAAATACCACTTGGTTTCTCAGTCAATGCTTTAACATCTAAAAAAGAAAAGAAAAGAAAAGAAAAGAAAAGAAAAAAAGAAAAGAAAAGAAAAGAAAAGAAAAGAAAAACCTTTAAAAATTAACTCTACAAAGATGCCATATTGTTTCCCCCAAAAAGGTCAGCCTTGGCCATATGCTATGAAGATTACATTTTCTGTGTATCATGCTTTTTAGAAACAACTACAAAAGCAGCATAGCATGCCTGGCATCTGTGTCCATTCTCTGCAAAAACAGACTCTACTTTCCCTCAGACCACCATTCACGGCCCGCTGGTGCATGACTTCAGATGTCCCACAGAGGCTAACACCGAGCTTAACCAGCAGAAGCTTTCAGGCGATCAACAAATTCATATCCTAGGCATAGATTAAGCACTATTGTAATGTATAGGATAAATAATCGTGCGAGTTTAAGTACAGGGGCTGCTATGGAAGTCCCTGTGTTACCTGTTTCTGCTAACATAACTGATGGGACAAGACACAAAAGAGCGGACACACTCGGAGAAATAAATGCTCCATGAAGCAACTCCATGCCTCATCTAAGGCAAGTGTTCTCAGGGGTCTTTTGTTACTCTGGAGCATATTGAATTATCCTCCCAATTACCTTGGCAACTAAAACAAGGGCTCTCATATGCTGATGACTTTTAGATGATTGCACTAGCTCTCGGTAATAGATGATAATTAAGGCATCTTAATTATTAAGCAGGATTGAAAAGTGTTTTGTTGTTTATTGTTGGTGATGGTGGTGGTGGTAGTGGTGGTGTGTGTACGTGTGTGTGTCTTCTTCTTTTTTTTTTTTTTTTTTTTTTTATAAACCTTGCATTGCATCCTAAGCACAGAGGAATTCAATTATGAGCCAAATTCTTTCTCTACGTTTGATCAGCAGTTTGGAGCTTTTTGTCTCTAAGGCTGGTAGGTAATTAGAGAAATTGCAACAACCTTGAAGACACATGGTCCCATCCTCCCCCCCACTCCGTATTCGTAGTTATGAATGTAGCAGAATGTGTAGATTGAAGGCAGCATTTATTAGCCAGCTTACCTTGAGAACAATAGCAACATTAACAAAGAGGCTGTCCTCATAAAGGGTCTGTGCAGTCCGCTTAGGCAATGGAAAGTGTCCCTTTTATTCTGCCTAGCATAGCCTCAGCCAGAGGTTAAGCATTCTAAAGCAGGGATTAGCCAGAGAAGGAACAAAGCGTTACTAGAAAGCAGAAAGTCTCCCCAGCACCAGCCTTCTCTGCTTCTTTCTTTAAAATCATAAGGGCTTAATGTAAAAGAACCAATACCTTAAAGTGAGCACATTCCAGCACAGGGAGGGTTGTCGTGGCAGCTGCTATGCAGAATGAGTTGCTTGGGCATCTATCTCTCTCTTCTTAGATACCGGGCTGCTCCGTGGCTACAGCGTTTGCAACAAACATATAGGCGCTGTTCATCTGCAACTGAAGGAGACTAAGCAGCTGGGTTTGGTGCTGCTCACTTGCAGGCGTTGGATCTTTAGACCCTCTTCATCTGATTGGCTGTCTCCGCGCGTCTCACCGCACTCTTCTGCCTTAACCTTTGCCTATGCTCAATATATTTCCCCTAGGGATACAGTCAGAGAATTGCCCATTAGGGAATCTGTGCCAGGTTAAGTTGAGCTGGTTTAAAGAACCAGTGACGTGATTCCCTATGATTGTGTCCACGCTTAATTTCCCAGTGTTCTGGCTAATCTACCTACCTGGTATAATGTAACAGGAGTGGTTTCATATTTCCTCCCTGAAAATGTCACGAGTCTAACACCTGCATGGCATGCACTGAAGTGATCAGTGGCTCTTTGCGCACAGCTTGTCTGGATAATCAACCTTAAATCTAAACAGATGGGGATGACAAAATATTAAGAAGGTTATTAAAA